>JALHBL010001070.1:0-145998 GCA_023638675.1 Camponotus pennsylvanicus | reverse complement strand
CTTATAATTATAATCACAATTTAGTACTTTCATTACTATAATTGCATTTAAAATTATAGTTGCATGTTTAAAAAAAAAGAATTAAATTTTGTAATTACTGAGATTTTGATTTGTTTTTTTTTAATCTGACATTTTTTACTTATTTTATTAATGCTTTCATTTTCAGAACAATATTTAAATTACCTCATGCATCTGCCATAAGAAACTGGACTTCTGTTGTTGATTCAGAACCAGGTTTTCAATCACAAGTTTTATGTGCCTTAAAAGAATTGAATGATGAAGATAAAGATTGTTGCTTACTATTCGACAGTATGGCTATACGATAGCAACTAATATGGGACCAAAAGAGCATAAATATATTGGTTTTTGTGATTACGGTAACAATATTAATTTAGAAAATAAGGATACAGAGGCTACAGAAGCACTCGTCTTTATGCTGATTTCTTTAAAAGGTGTCTGGAAGTGGCCTAGGGATGGGCGATGTTTAAAAAAAGCATCGACATTCAAATAATCGATTTTCAAAAATAACGGTTTTTTAAAAATCGATTATGTCTGAAAAAATCGATAATAATCGATTATTTCGTATTTTTTTGTATTTTTTAATATTAAATTAATGACATTATATAAAAATTATATCATCAATAATCATCAGTTATAAGAATACACACACACACACATATTACATAAAAATGTATATACATATAGAGATATACAAAATAAATAATTTTGGGAATAGAATTAAATAGAAATTAGAGAAAGGAGATATAAATAATTTTATAAAACAAAAACGTTAGAATGTGTAGTAAAATATATATTTGATGTATATCAGCTATGATAAGATATATAATATAATATGTATTGCATAAGTAAAAGAAAAAAATATCCATTTACATTTTTTTCTTACACAGCTTTCTTATATAATGCTTTTTACATATATAATATCATTTATTTTATTTTATATATATAAGGATACCAGAAATTATCTACTTTTAAGGTTGATATTACATTTGTCGTATGACGAATTTTTCAAGTGTATTGATTGGCTATTGGACAAAAAATTTCTCGAGTCCATAGAAAACAGCCAATTAATACGCTGAGAAAATATGTCGTACGACAAACGTAATACCGGCCTAAAAGTATACAGGGTGTCAGGGAAATTTTAGCCCATACGAAGTAAAGAGGTAGATTGGCTCAAATTAAGAAGGAAGGACTTGTACTGTTTTGTGATATTCGCAATAATTAACGAAAAATTAATTAAAGAAGTTCGGCCAATGCGCGTGGCTAGAAGCATACGACGGCGAAGGCGGTCTGACTGTAACATAATGGCGGCGCGCGGCGAAGCGGTGATTGGGGAGAGGAGGAGCCTTCGCCACGCACTTACACACTCATCGCTCCTCCCCTCCCCAATCACCGCTTCGCCGCGCGCTGCCATTATGTTACAGTCAGACCGCCTTCGCCGTCGTCTGCTTCTAGCCACGCGCATTGGCCGATCTTCTTTAATTAATTTTTCGTTAATTATTGCGAATATCACAAAACAGTACAAGTCCTTCCTTCTTAATTTGAGCCAATCTACCTTCTTACTTCGTATGGGCTAAAATTTTCCTGACACCCTGTATAAGGGCTGCGGTCAAGAAGACGCTGAGAATGCTTCGAAGCGTTTTGATTGTTTAATACGCTACTCTACCGTTTTTTAACATAACTTTACGAAAAGTTATGTTAGTAAAATCTAGTGATAAATTTAGTAACATCGAGAAGAAAAAGTATCGATATAACAATTAATCGAACATAAAAGCATCGGATAAATAATCGATTTCTTAATAAAAAAAGCATCGATATTCAAATAATCGAGTGATTTTTGCCCATCGCTAAAGTGGCCTATTGCTTATTTTTTTAAACATGGTATGTCTGCAATGACATTGGCAGAATTAATAAAAACTGCTCTTATATTAACTGCGGAAGCAGGATTAAGAATACGAGCAGTTACATGTGATGGTGACAGTAGTAATTGTAATGCTCTAAAAATTTTAGGTGCAAGTATTTTTGATACAGATTATAAAAATATAAATAATTTTTTCCTCATGTTACAATGAAGTATAATGTACGAGTGTTGCTGGATCCTTGTCATATGTTAAAATTAGCGCGAAACGCTATCGCTGATTATAAAGAATTTAAAATTGAGAATGAAGGTTCAATCAAATGGCAATATATAACTGAACTACATATTTTGCAAAATAAATTAACTTTCAAACTTAAAAATCGATTAAGTAGTCAATGTGTACAGTGGAGACAAAATAAAATGAGTTAAATTTGCAGCTCATACTTTAAGTTCGTCCGTGGCAAATGCAATTCAATTTCTTAAAGAAGAAGAATTTGATCAATTTAGAAATAGTGATAGTACAGTAAAATTTATTCGAATAATCGATAAATTATTTGATTTTTTGAATTCAAGAAATCCTTTTGGAAAAGGATATAAACAACCAATTTTTCAAAATGATTTACCATACTTGAAAAATATGGTTCAAGAATATATAAAATATTTATTCTTGTTAAAAAGTAGAGGGAAAACCATCATATAAAAGTGGGAGAAAAACTTTTATTTATGGTTTTGCCATAGCTACTAAATCAGTTTTGGACGTGGCTGAAGATTTGTTTCAAGAAAATAAATCATATAAATACATATTAACCTTTTAAGGACGGGGATTTTTACGTTGAAATTGACCTTTTTTTTACACAAAATTTGTACTTAAAATCAATTCATTTCTCACGTGGCGTGCCCGACCAAATTGCTGGTCGATATATCGACCAGTACCGGCCATAACGGAAAGTCCACTGTAAAAAATTTAGTTTGACGATTTGAGGGTGTTTTCCTACGTAATTTGATGCGCTGAATACGAAAAAAATTGTGAACAAAATCTTGGAAGCATACTTGACCTTGAAAATCGCATTTCAAAGTCAAATTTATTGTTGTTGCTATTTCGGCCTCAAAATTCAAGGTTAAATTTATTGTTGTTGCTTTTTCGGCCTCAAAATTGGTATACCCACGTTTTTTGATGCGTTGAGTATGGAAAAAATATTCATATGTGTCACAATGTAACCCTCAAGAATATTTCAAGGACACCAATTATTATAGAAAAAGTATTCGGCAGTAAACTTACTGCCTAAAGTATGTCACGAAGAGACTGCTGAATATTTGTACATTATTTTCAAGCCCTTTTACTTCTTTTTGCTCGTCTGTTTCTCAAATAATGACTTTTTCAAACCCACTTTTTCAAGGCCAAGGCCTGAACTCAGGAAACCCAACAGAACTGAAGGTGGAAAATGGCTTTTTCAGTCTCTCTTACGTAAAACCTTTCCATATGAACGTGGACAATGGCTTTCTAAAATTGAGTTTGACAAAAAAACTAGTAGCTCCATCGAATTCTATGAAAGAAGTACTCCGGCTTTTGCTCTTAGCGTGACCCAGGATCAACAACGTGGATGTGGCGAAAATATGATCCCTTTGGGGTGCTTGATTTTCGTGAATCCCCTTGCCTCTCACGTCGGAATACCTGACTTTATGGTAATGTCTCTTGTGTGTGGTACTCTTCAAAGCATGGTGCTGCGCATAGAGGAGTATTACAATTAGGGCATATGTACATCGTTCGACGTACAATATTACGCAAAGCGCACAAGTGGCACCTTCGACTTGTACTATGCTTCGGGAAATGACGGCCAACTAATCGAGTAGGAGGGCTAACGAGGCGAGAGATGCTATCAGTAGGTTCCAATTTCAATAATGATCTAACAACCTCTAATCGGAATGAAGGAAATGACGTCTGTCCTTCACTTTTCATTTTATATAAAGCATGAGCATTAGATAGACTTAGATCAACAAGGTGAAAAAATAGCTTGCGATACCACTTTATTGTTTTTCTCACTGTTTCCGTTATAGATAATTGTCTATCTACATTATCTACACCACCCATATTTTGATTGTATTCGTGGACACACTTTGGTTTTACAATGTCTTCATTTGTTCGATAATGTTTTTTTCCAGTTGTACAGAATTCAAATTCGTGCACACTTGTAAGCATGCGAACACTACGCTTATCTTCCCACTTCATTGCCATCCACACATTATTATGAGCGATTTGTACTTCACCTCGCACTAATTTGTTTTCTAACTATGGCATTCCCTTTCTATTTGCTTTTACTGTGCCACACATACCTGTATCACGATCATGCAAAAATTCTGTCAAAGTAGGAGATGTATACCAATTATCTCTATATACATGACCTTTATAAAAATAAGGTTGTAAAAAATGAGCGACAATATCGCCAGTAACACCCAAATCAAACTTTTGATAATCAGTGTTTGCACCAGTGTAAACAATAAACCCCAATATGAATCCAGTCTCGCAGTCTATTAACTCAAAAAGCTTGATGCCAAAACGATTTCTCTTCAAGAGAATATATTGCTTGAATTTAAGCCTACCTTTCCATAACACAAGACTTTCATCTATGCACAGATTTTTGCCTGGAATTAGAGCTGCTGAGAATTTACTTTGTAGGTGGTCTATTATTGGCTTTATTTTCAGTAAAGGATGATGTGCGATTTCTGAGTCATCTTCGTTATTGTGAAAATGTAAACAACGTAGAATTGCAAGATATCTATCGCGAGGCATTGTTTGACCAAAAATCGGAGTATGCAGCAAATGATCTTTAGACCAATAATTTTTCAAATCGCCTTTCCGAATATGGCCCATTAGAATTGAAAGACCGAAAAAAATTTCTAACTCATCTTTTGTGAGAGGACACCAACTTTTCTCATGGGAAAGTCGAACTCCAGGATTTTGAGTTTTATAACAATTAGTCTCCTCTACAATCCTTTCAAACATAGAGGAATCAAAAAAGTATTTGAAATAGTCGATTGGCCTATTCCCCGATATAGATATTCGGATTTATTTTAGAGCTACCTTCAAAATCTTTGATTGATGGTCTAAAATTCGCGTCCTCGAAAATTTGAGTTTCGGCATAATCATTGTCTTCCAAATCAATATCATCAATTTCTTCATTCTCCGTGTCTTGTACCTCTGGTTCGGACTCGCCGCTACTCCAAGCTTCATTTTCAGCCATTTCATCAAAGATAAGAATCTGACATATTGTTTTGACAATAGTGTCAAAAATAATAGTGCCAATAATAATAATTATAATAATAATTATAATAGTAAGAAATCCTCCACAAGAAAGAGACAACCAAGTGCTAACCTGCTGGTAGGAACTAATGATAATTTCAATTTTCGGCCTTACATTCACTTTGAAGATGATTTTTGCGAGACGTAATACTGTTTTTTTCGTGTTCAGTGCATCAAATTACGTAGGAAAACATCAAATATTTTGTGTCCTATGGGTGGTCGATATTTCGACCACTCCCGTCCTTAAAAGGTTAAGTTACAAATTTTCACAGGATCATCTTGAACTATTATTTTCGAAAATAAGAAGTCGCCATGGCCATAATAATAATCCTAACGCATTTCAATTTAAAAATGCTGTGCGACAATTATTACTTCGCAACGATATTAGACTACAAATGCTAACTATATTAAATTTGATACGAATTTATCAGATTCCATATTTCAATTTCATTGGAGAAAAAAAATCAATCCATATTTAATGATTTCATTAATAACTATGAAAGCGAAGAGGAATGTATACGTGGTTCATTACCTCTGCATTCATCAATGAAAAAATTAAATGAATACATAATGTACTATTTAAGTGGATATATAGTAAAAAAATTAAATATTAATTGTTATACATGTGCACTTAGTTTAAAAAAACCTGATAATGAACATAACTATGCAAATATTGAAACATTTGCAAAATTTTTAGATTTTTCGAATAATGGTGGTTTAATTAGGCCATCCATCGACGGTTACTCAGAACTATCTGTTAAGCAATTAGATTTAAAAGTAATAAGTAGAGTTAAAAATAATTTAGCTCTTGATTCATCTATATTTCCAAACTTAGAATGTGATAATGTCGGTATTTTGGATATGCCACATAAAATTAGTCTTATAATTGCAATAAGTTCTAGATTTATTAAAATTAGACTCCATTCTTATTCTGTTTTATTTAGAAGAGATCTTAAAACCTATACGAAAAAGACATCAATTAACGAAACAAATATTATTTTATAGAGAATAATGTACAATATATAATTTTCTGTTAGCTAATAAGTGTTATATTTTACGTGTGCTAATAAACATTTATTTTTTACTAAAAAATGTAATACAAATGTAATACATATACAAGATTAAAAAGATATGTAAAGATATTAAGTTTTCTCCCAATTGTCTTTAAAACTGAATTACTACTTTATATTTGCGTATATATAATGTATAGTTGTTAATGTAAGTTGAATAATGTTCAATATTTAAGTTTTTATCTTAAAAATTGTATTTTTTATTTTTATACGATTATATCTTTTTATATAATTATATTTTTTCACATTATAAACTATTAATTTTGTTATAAAATAAATATAAATATATATAAATATATATAAATGTATATAAATGTATAATATTTAATCTTGATTCTAATTATATACATATCTTTTAAATATATTTTAATATATTTTAAAGGCTATAACAATTTTTTAATTAAAAACGAAGATTATATATTATTTAAAGATAATTTTTATTCAACTGCAAGTGTATACACAGATTACGTACTTATATACATTGTACATAACATCAACCAATCACAAACGAAACTGCTGTCCACCAACGTTACGCATGCGTGAGAATTTAGTATATAAATTTCGTGGACATATACTTGACGCAAGATAACGGTCTAGTATATAGTATAGATGTCTGTGGATTCGATCCAGGGATCTCGCGGTTACAAAAGAAGAATGCTACCAACCGAGCCACCGGGGCGCTTCGATAATGCTTTATCGCAACGTCTTAAGAAATGCTAGCAAATTTTCAACATTTTTTTCAGACGAATGCTTGAGAAGCGCATTCTCTCGCTTTAACAGAACTTGTTTCTAATTAGGTACTACACATAAAAAAATCCTCGTTCGAATCGGTGAGGGGCACGTCGTGCACTCTCCTTTTTAGCGCTATCTTTTTCCCACACGTAGCGCTATCCTTTTCCCACATGTAGCGCTATCCTTCTCACACCTTCGCACCTTCTTTCCGCGGATCCCCCTTCTCCTCGCGGACCCCCTCGTCCATCGCTCGCGCCGCGGATCCCCCCCACCCGCGCGGACCCCCTCGTCCATCGCTCGCGCCGCGGATTTCCCTTCCCCGCACGTGACGTCATCCCCCCGCGTGACGTCATCCCCCGCACGTGACGTCACACTCCCCCGCACGTGACGTCACTTCCGCACGTGACGTCCCCCCCCCGCGTGACATCACCCCCCGCCGCGGTTCCCCCCTCGCCCCTCACCCCCCTGAGATCCCTGCGTTAGAACCGGCCCTGTCTCACTACTCATATTGTATCAGACTTGCGAAATGAGCTTCCTAATGATAATTCCAGATGTACTTTAGCAAAAATACTGGCGGGGTGTGCCTCTTTATCATGATTTATATACTGTCTCATGCATATCATCGAACATTCTAGAATGATTTCATCTTAAAAAATTCCCCGGAATAGCGCGTGCAATTTAACCTTGATAATTTCACGTTTTGTCACGTACATTTGAAAAATCTAACGTGGTTGCATCAGGAGCAGCCGTACGTCGGCGCGCGATTTTAACGCATTCAGCTAAATCTTTGTCTAGGGGTGATACACATTTTAACCTTGATAATTTCGCGTTGCACTCAGCTAAATCTTTGTTCTGCGCAATTTAACCTTGATAATTTCACGTTTTGTCACGTACATTTGAAAAATCTGACGTGATTGCATCGGGAGCAGCTGTAAATCGGCGCTCGATTTTAGCACATTCAGCTAAATCTTTGTTCCGATGCACATCTTAACCTTGAAAATTTTACGTTTTGTCACGTACATTTGAAAAATCTAACGTGATTGCATCAGGAGCAGCCGTACATCGGCGCTCGATTTTAGCGCATCCAGCTAAATCTTTGTCTAGGGGTGATACACATTTTAACCTTGGCGGTTATTTTTTTCATGTTTTGTCACGTACATTTGAAAAAATCTGACGTGATTGCATCGGAAGCAGCCGTACATCGGCGCTATGAACATACACATTGAACCTCGCCAATTTCTCGATGACGCCAAAGACATTGTGATAAAACATGTGAAGAACGTTATGAAGAAACACAATTGTGTGAAAGTGAATACTATATTTAACGGTGAATTCGTGGCTGGGGATAAACGCGCTAACAAAAGTATCAATACGAGAAACTATGAACTCTTTCGCACGTCTGATTTACGCGAGTGGTACGAACGACGCGTTATCGAACCCACCCTAGCATCGCTGGAAGAGTTTCAAGAACGCGATAGAGGGTGGGCTTTGTCGCGAATACTAAATTTAACTGTAAATATAAATAAATATAATCCTATGCGCGCGGGATGTCATCAAGAGACACGGTAGTGTCTTGCGTCGAGTTCATCTCTCTAGCAAGACGCGCGCCGTGTCTCTTTACGCGAGACGGGAAATTGAGACCAGTTCAGATTATTTCATATTATTATATTACGATAACCGCTGAACGGATCGAGCTCTTATTAGGCTTAATCGATAGCTTATGTTCGAATTATATAGTAAAAGTGTCTTTATTTTTACTCTACGAGCCGTAGAAGTGGAAATATCGCGATATATAATTCTAAAATCGTGAAAATACGATTAAGAAACGTCCACGTCGTCATCAAACAATATATATAGAACACAATTTGGCGTACGACTGCCGCTGTCGACACTAGATGGCGGAGGCGCTGGCACCAGGCGCTTCGTAATTGACATATACATGTCAAACATATACATGTCAAATTAAGAGACACGGTAGTGTCTTGCGTCGATTATTGATATGAATAAATTGTTATCAATAAATTAATATATACATGTCAAACATATACATGTCAAATTATTATTGATATGAATAAATTGTTATTAATAAATTAATAATAATTACTTTTATTTACAGCAGTCATATTAATAAATAATATAATATAATGAGAGAAAATAATCTTCTGCATAGTCATATAATTATGATTATATGATATTTCTACAATCATTCTTGACTATGCAGCAAATATATAAAGCTATGATTGCAGAAATACTATATAATCAATTATGTGGCTACGCAGAAGATTCTCTCTCTCACATTATGTTATATTATTGTTGTATTATTTATTATTATGACTACGCTGCAAATATATAAACTTTTACATAATATGTACTACTATAGAATGATACAGCAGGAAATGGAAAAGAACCAGAAATAAAATGGTTTGTGATTTCAGAAACGGTGCACCATAAAAATATAAAACTTGTACTGTTAGTTAAAATTTCTACAAAGATTAATTTAACGTATAATAATAATTTTTAAAAATCATCCCTTGGGGGTGAAAGCTAATATTTCAAAAACGGTGCACCACAAAAATATAAAACCTGTACTATTAGTTATGACTTGTAGAAAGACTAATTAAGCGTATAATAATAATTTTTAAAAACAACCCCTTGGGGGTGAAATCTAATATTTCAGAAACGGTGCTACACAAAAATATAAAATCTGTACTGTTAGTTATGACTTGTAGAAAGACTAATTAAGCGTATAATAACAATTTTTAAAAACCACCCCTTGGGGATGAAATCTAATATTTCAGAAACGGTATACCACAAAAATATAAAACCTATGCCGTTAGTTAAGGTTTCTACAAAGACTAATTAGCGTATAATAATAATTTTTAAAAACCACCCCTTAGGGGTGAAATCTAATATTTCAGAAACGGTGAACCACAAAAATATAAAACCTGTACTATTAGTTATGACTTGTAGAAAGACCAATTAAGTGTATAATAACAATTTTTAAAAACCACCCTTTGGGGGTAAAATCTAATATCAGAAACGGTATACCACAAAAATATAAAACCTGTGCCGTTAGTTAAGGTTTCTATAAAGACTAATTTAGCGTATAATAATAATTCTTAAAAACCACCCCTTGGGGGTGAAATCTAATATTTCAGAAATGGTGCACCACAAAAATATAAAATCTGTACTGTTAGTTATGACTTCTAGAAAGACTAATTAAGCGTATAATAACAATTTTTAAAAACCACCCCTTGGGGGTGAAATATAATATTTCAGAAACGGTGCACCACAAAAATATAAAACCTGTACTATTAGTTATGACTTGTAGAAAGACTAATTTGGCGTATAATAATAATTTCTAAAAACCATCCCTTGGAGGTGAAATCTAATATTTCAGAAACGGTGCACCACAAAAATATAAAACCTGTACTATTAGTTATGACTTGTAGAAAGACTAATTTGGCGTATAATAATAATTTTTAAAAACCACCCCTTGGAGGTGAAATCTAATATTTCAGAAACGGTGCACCACAAAAATATAAAACCTGTACTATTAGTTATGACTTGTAGAAAGACTAATTAAGCGTATAATAACAATTTTTGAAAACCACCCCTTGGGGGTGAAAACTAATATCAGAAACGGTATACCACAAAAACATAAAACTTGTGCCATTAGTTAAGGTTTCTACAAAGACTAATTTAGCGTATAATAATAATTTCTAAAAACCACCCTTTGTGAATGAAACCTAATATTTCAGTAACGGTCACCACAAAAATATAAAACCTGTACTATAGTTAATTAGAAAGACTAATTTGGGTAAAATAATAAAAAAACCACCCCCGAGGAAAAAAAAATATTATAAAAAAGACGCCCCACAAAAAAAAAAACCATAAAATAAAATATACTTAAAAACAAAATAAACGTATAAAAAAAAATTTTGAAAACCACCCCCTGGGTGAAAACTAATATCAGAAACGGTATACCACAAAAACATAAAACCTGTGCCATTAGTTAAGGTTTCTACAAAGACTAATTTACCGTATAATAACAATTTTTAAAAACCACCCCTTTGGGGGTGAAATCTAATATTTCAGAGACGTAGAGTCACAAAAATATAAAATCTATGCCGTTAGTTGAGGTTTCTACAAAGACTAATTTAGCGTATAATAATAATTTTTAAAAACCACCCCTTGAAGGTAAAATCTAATATTTTAGAAACGGTGCACCACAGAAATATAAAACCTGTACTGTTAGTTATAACTTGTAGAAAGACTAATTTACCGTACAGTAACAATTTTCAAAAGTAAAATATTATCCCTAAAAATAATTTACTAATATTTTCCCCCAAAAAATAATTTACAGGAAGCATATAAAATTTGACAAAAAGATGTGAAATCCCTCTAAAAAAAACCTTGCAAAGGTAAAAAAAAATACGCTAAGTACATAAAAAATATTTCGCTTTGTATACAACAAAACGTTTAATAAAAAAAATGTCCCTAAGAATAATTTACAAAAATTATCCCCCAAAAATTAATTTGTAGAAAGGATATAAAATTTTACAAAAAGATGTAATATCCCTCTAAAAAAAACCTTACAAAGGTTAAAAAAATACGCCAAGTATATAAAAAATATTCCTTATATGCAACAAAATGTTTAATGAAAAAAGTCCTAAAAATAATTTATAATAATTTTCCCTTACAAAACCATTTTTCTGAAAAATAAAACCTCAACAAATAATTATCATAAAAAAATATAAAAAAATAAAATATCAAAACTAAATAGGAAATCAATAATTACTATTAGCCAAGTACCTAAGAGCAATTTGCAAATTTGATATAATACTTGCCATGAAATCAATTTTACATTGTAGAAATATTATACACAAATTCTCCCTAAAAAATTAAAACGCATTTTATATTTATTCAGACAAACTTGATTTTTAAAATATTTAAAATCAACACTAAATGAGAATTAGGATTCTTTTAATTCCTAAAACATTTTTTATATAATGTATATAATTTAAGAAAAAACGTTTTACGCAAGTTTTAAATCGCACAGTCTTTAAATCGAAGTAAGTTATGAAAACTGGCGTGCCCGGATCGTTTACATTATAAACAAATATATCCCCAATAAAATGTAAAATCTTAGACATTATACAATTAAATATTAAATCTGTGCTTGATTACGATCCGGGCACGCCAAGTTTTCATAACTTACTTCGATTTAAAGACTGTGCGATTTAAAACTTGCGTAAAACGTTTTTTTCTTAAATTATATACATTATATAAAAAATGTTTTAGGAATTAAAAGAATCCTAATTCTCATTTAGTGTTGATTTTAAATATTTTAAAAATCAAGTTTGTCTGAATAAATATAAAATGCGTTTTAATTTTTTAGGGAGAATTTATGTATAATATTTCTACAATGTAAAATTGATTTCATGGCAAGTATTATATCAAATTTGCAAATTGCTCTTAGGTACTTGGCTAATAGTAATTATTGATTTCCTATTTAGTTTTGATATTTTATTTTTTTATATTTTTTTATGATAATTATTTGTTGAGGTTTTGTTTTTCAGAAAAATGGTTTTGTAAGGGAAAATTATTATAAATTATTTTTAGGACTTTTTTCATTAAACATTTTGTTGCATATAAGGTAGAATATTTTTTATGTACTTGGCGTATTTTGTTAACCTTTGTAAGGTTTTTTTAGAGGTATAAGTATGTGCAGAGAAGGAACATCTAATATTTGGATCGAAGCTAATGATGCTCAAGTTAAGAAAAAACAATGGCCTAGAGGTGGTAAAAATGTTTGTTTACTTTTCCTACGAAGAATGTCTAATAAGTAATATATAAATATATCCAATATGATAAAATTAATAATTTAAATATCTGTAGTAGGCAAGAAAGACCGTCACGTTTTGAAAAAGTATGACGGGGGGTTTATTTAAAAATGTATAATAAATACGTACTATAAAAAAATAATATTCATAAAAAATTTATAAAATATATAATGCATACATTTTTAATACATAAAAAGTGATATTCTTAAAAAATACATTTAAAGAAAAGTTAAACTTAAATATCTGTAAAAAACGATCATATAATATTTAAATATCTATAGTAAGCAAGCGAGATCGTCACACATTTTGATATAGTATGACGGGCGTGGTGGTGGGTTTATTTTTAAAAATGTTTAATAAATATTATGAAATATAATAATTATCAAAAATTAAATTTAAAATACATAATTTTTTATACAAAAAGAAGTGATATCCCTAAAAAAATACCTTTTAAAAAAAGGTAAAGAAAAAGCGTCGAGTTTATCTAAAAACTATCTCACAAAAAATAGCTATCACAAAAACTAGTTACCTTTATTTACAAAAAGTACTGATATAAAAATTGCGTCAAGTTGGGGTGCAATTTCACTTTAACTTTGTTAGTGTTCTTAAATTTTATACATATGTGCTTTTATATAATCCGCTGCTGACAAATAGGTAGAAGTTCCGTTTGAAATCTATTACATTTTTGTCATAAAGAAGAACATTTTTGTTAGAGTTGAATCAATTTTTTAAAATAAAAGATTACGTCAAATGATTTTTAAATTTTCTAGAAAATTAAAATAAGATTAAAAAACTTATTTAAAAATTAAAAATTAAAAAAAATGAAAGTACGTCAATAATTTTTAAATCTACAAAAATAAAATAAAAGAACATTTTTTAAAAAATTTAAAATTAAAAAGAATATAAATTAAAAAAATTTTAAATAAAAAAACGGCGCTGCCTAGTAATTATTGAAATAATGCTAGTATGTAATTGCTCATTTATTATTATTGTCAATCAAATTGGTAGCGCGCCGAGTTTTTTTATTTAAAATTTTTTTAATTTATATTCTTTTTAATTTTTAATTTTTTAAAAAATTTGTTCTTTTATTTTATTTTTGTAGATTTAAAAATTATTGACGTAATCTTTCATTTTTTTTAATTTTTAATTTTTAAATAAGTTTTTTAATCTTATTTTAATTTTCTAGAAAATTTAAAAATCATTTGACGTAATCTTTTATTTTAAAAAATTGATTCAACTAACAAAAATGTTCTTCTTTATGACAAAAATGTAATAGATTTTAAACGGAACTTCTACCTATTTGTCAGCAGCGGATTATATAAAAGCACATATGTATAAAATTTAATAACACTAACAAAGTTAAAGTGAAATTGCACCCCAACTTGACGCAATTTTTATATCAGTACTTTTTGTAAATAAAGGTAGCTAGTTTTTGTGATAGCTATTTTTTGTGAGATAGTTTTTAGATGAACGACGCTTTTTCTTTACCTTTTTTTAAAAGGTATTTTTTTAGGTATTAAATTACCGCGGGAGATTATGATGAAAAGAGCGGTGATTAACGTGCAATCAAAGGACAATGCATGTTTCGCGTAGGCAGTGGTCGCCGCTCTATACCCCGCCGAAAGAGACACGAATCGGGAATCATCGTATCCGCATTACACGACAGCTGAATCTCCAGAACATTGAGTTTCCAGTGACTGTGAATCAAATAAAAAATTTTGAACTTGCCAGTGACATTTCTATAAATGTGTACAGCATCGAAGAGAAGAACAGCATTGTCCCGATACGTCTTTCGCAGCAGAAGCCGGATAAGCATATCAACTTGCTGTACATTGAAAACAACAGCGTCGGACATTTTGCATGGATTAAGAATTTATCCCGGCTCGTGAGCTCACAATTGAGCAAACACAACGGTCAAAGATATATCTGCGATCGGTAAGTTTAATTTATATTATTTGAATAATTATAGGTTATACACTGTTATATAAATCTTTAAAAAATTTTTCTTTTACAGATGCCTGCATTATTATAATTCGGACGCCAAGTTGCAGTCGCATACGGTCGACTGCGGAAAGATGAACGATTGTGCTGTCCGATTGCCGAGCGATAAGGACAAGTGGCTCGAGTTCAATAACTTTAATCGGAAGAAGCGGCTTCCATTTGTGGTCTACGCCGACCTGGAATGCGTTCTGGCCAAGACGGATGAAGAACAGCGAAAGAACCCCGCACTAATCATATGGAAAATCTGTTCCGGTCAAATCAATTGGTTTTTACATATGTTGTAGCTTATGACCTACTGAACAAAAGATGTAATGGGCACAAAGCTCAATAATGGACAGTTATCGAGTTATAACCAGTCAAACATGAAAAATTCGGGCTGCCGAATAGTCAAATCTCGGAAGGTATTGATTTTTTTGAAAAATGTTAGAAACAAACATAGTAGGGTTTTACAAAATCTGTTAGTTGGTGACATTATTTGTGAATTTTGAATGACCTTGAAAAGCTCCGTGAACAAAAATCTTCCACAAAAATGCCTATTTTTTATTATATTCGTGTAGCTAAATTCGAGACGTTTTCAAAATATTTTTGATGAACCTTTTTTCTACTAAAACTTCTTGAGAACTAATATACACGATTTACCATCTCTGGTTATGAGCGTAGAGTTATGTGTAGAGCGCTCGATTCGTACAGCTAGAGCCGTCAGGCGACTCATCCCCACTGCTACACTGCGGGCGGTATACTGTTCTATCTGCAATCTGTGAGAAATCATATTGGTTGATATTGCTAGCGCAGGCATTGTCATCACTAAGCGTATCTATTCTAGCGTTATTGCTGCCGAATGCTATTACTTTCTGGCATTACTACGTCCGATATTGATATTATTGATATCAGTGTATTCTGTTCATTTTGGTCTCAGGAATTATTTCACCAGAAAAGTTTTTAATATCTAATCAATCTGATATTGCTACGCAATTCGATAATAAAGTATTATCATGGCTTACAGACATCGAATCCATTGTTATGTTTGCGATCGTGCTTTTCAAGCTCGACAAATGGTACGAATCAATGGCGATAATGATGCAATTAAAAAACAAATCGCTGTTTTTAGGCGAACTGGGCTGGGTAAGGAGCCCATTGATATAGACAATGAAAGCCGATTATGTTTTAATTGCAATGTATCTATTGTACATGAAATAGAACAGATAGAACTTGATCCGACGTGCCTACGACTCAACGTTATTACTCAAACCCGAAATAATTCTTGTTTATTTTGCAATGCTATTGTAAATATTAGACCACTGTCGTTAGAATCCAGGGTAAATGTCTTTGTTCTGAAAAATATTTATATTCCTGAACACGTTTATTGTTGTGACCAACATTTGGATGATCGCGGATTTATTTTACAGTTACTGCTGCCAGGTTTGCGATTTATTTATAGACCATATGTAATAAAAGGTCAGCAACTGTAAGTTTTCTTAGAAGCTCTTCGTAATATAGCAAATAATAATAATCGTTATGAAAACGAAAATAGTTTTACAGAGGATGAATTTAAATGTATAGCACCCATTACAAAACAACAGTTTCAAGAATTGTATACATATTGCGATCCTATATTTCAAGAACGTGGTATCAGAAACGTTACTAAAAAAGATCTTTTAATTTTTTTATGCAAGCTGCGACAAGGACTGTCTGACGAATTTCTTAAAGTACTGTTTCAGTATTCCTCTAGACAAGCAGTGAGTTTAGCGATTTCCAAAGTTCGGCAGTCTTTAGTAAACAGATTTGTCCCTGATAATATTGGTTTTCAAGCTATAACTCGAGAAGAGTATATAATGAGACATGTAACACCTTTTGCAAACGAATTATATAATTCTGAGCCAGCTATTCCGAAAGTAATTGCTTATATTGACGGGACTTATTCTTATACTCATAAAAGTAGCAACTTTCGTGTTTTACGACAAACATACTCAATGCAAAAAGGTCGACATCTGATAAAACCTTCTCTTATAGTTGCTCCAGATGGGTATATACTGGCTATTCAGGGTCCTTACTTTTCTAATTCTCGTAACAATGATGCTCGAATATTAAATAATGAATTTCAACGTGATGCGGACAATATGAGAGGATGGTTTCATGATGGTGACATTTTTATATTAGATCGTGGATATCGAGATGCTCAGCCATTACTTCGTGAATTAGGCATTGAGTATTAAATGCCAGCTTTTCTTGGACCTCAACAGAAACAATTATTCACTGAAGAAGCTAATGAGTCTCGATTGGTGACAAAAACAAGGTGGATAATTGAAACTAGAAATGGACATATCAAGTCTATGTTCAAGTTTTTTAAGCATACATTTATAATGCCTCATCTTCATCACTTGGGCGAGTTTTATAACATTGCAGGTGCTATAATTAATAGATATCATCCTTTAGTTTTAATGGAAGAAGCTAATGCAGGATTAGCAAGAGAACTTCTTGATAAATCTAGAGAGGTTAATATTGTTCAAGCGCGAGTTGAAGTAGAAAGGATGTGCTATAGAAATGCACAATGGATACATTTACATGAAGGACAGTTACGTGACTTTCCACGCCTAACATTAGAATATTTACGAGATTTGACTATTGGTACATTTCAGGTTCGTCTAGCAAGATCTTATATTCAAGATAAGATGCAGCGTGATGCACAAGAAGAATTTCAATTGGATTCGTTGTTTGATGAACAAGGTTTCATAAGGGTGCGAGTGTTTTCACGATTCCGTAATGCTACAAAACATCAAATATTTATAGCTTACAACATAAGAGATGCAGATAATATAGATGATGAGAGGGAGGCGATTTTTGGTTATTACTGCACCTGTAAGTCAAGCGCACGGACTGTGGGTACATGTGCACATGTAGCCAGCGTATTGTGGTATTTAGGATATGCACGACACCAGCCCAATGTTCGTTATCCCTCTTCATCATTATTGAACACAATATTAGATGCCGCTCAGAGACCACCACAACAGGATCCAAATAATGAGTAATATACAATAAGATCATTTATTTTATTACCCCACACATACACACACACACATACACACACACAGCAGAGAGGGTTTGGAGTCAAAAAATACTACGGGAGTGACGAACCGTGGGGTCCTTATTTCTGCTGTGACACATAAAGATTTTTGTTCACGGAGCTTTTCAAGGTCATTCAAAATTCACAAATAATGTCACCAACTAACAGATTTTGTAAAACCCTACTATGTTTGTTTCAAACCTTTTTCAAAAAAATCAATACCTTCCGAGATTTGACTATTCGGCAGCCCGAATTTTTCATGTTTGACTGGTTATAACTCGATAACTGTCCATTATTGAGCTTTGTGCCCATTACATCTTTTGTTCAGTAGGTCATAAGCTACAACATATGTAAAAACCAATTGATTTGACCGGGACAGATTTTCCATATGATTAGTGCGGGGTTCTTTGCGTCATCTCACCAAGTATTTAGTATAGCTTACTATGTACATTGTTCGTACGACGAATCTTTATCGGCGTACCATTCGCGTCGTAGCGCCGATTGTATAGCATGGTTCGCCGCAGAACTCAAAAATTTAGCGTTACGTGTAAAAAGTATTTTAAAAACAAATGTCCCCATGGTAAATTTGACGTCCGAAGAGTGGAAAAATTTCCATAGCGCCAATCAATGTCATATATGCGAAAAGCCATTCGCGGAAGACGATACGCGTACGCGATCAATGCCATCTGACCGGGCGGTACAGAGGTCCAGCACATTCAAATTGTAATTTAAATTATAAACAATCTTTTTGTATTCCCATAGTTTTTCACAATTTATTCGGTTACGATTCACACTTTATTATCGAGGAAATAGCCACATCGTTCGAAGGGAAAATCGAGTTACTTCCGATAACAAAAGAGAAATATATTTCGTTTACTAAAAATGTTGACCTTAAAGAAGAAAAATAAAAAAATCATGTAAAATTACGCTTCATCGATTCATTCAAATTTCTCGCATCGAGTCTCGATAAATTGGCATCATTTTTGGACAGACAAACTCAAAATTTTAAAATCAGAATTTCAAAATTTATCAACAGAAAATTTCAATTTGTTAACGCGAAAACGTGTATTTCCGTACGAATACATCGACTCTGTGGATAGGTTGCAAGATACGTGTTTACCACCGCGCGAATCGTTTTACAGTTACTTGACCGGTGACACTGTATCCGAGAGCGATTACGCGCACGCCGAGAACATCTGGACGCGATTTTCCATTCAAATGCAAGGCGAATACAGCGATTTATATCTTAAAATTGATGTCTTGTTATTAGCCGACATTTTTGAAAACTCGAGATAAATGTATCGAAAGTTACGGACTCGACCCCGCGTATTACTATACTCTCCCCGGATACACGTGGGATGCCATGTTGAAGCATACGAAAATTACGTTCGAGTTGCTTACCGACACCGACATGGTTATGTTCATCGAACGTGGTATACGCGGCGGTCTGAGTCAATGTTCGGGTAGATACGCTCGCGCTAAGAACAAGTACATGGAGTCGTACGATCCATCGAAACCATCGTCATACATGATGTACTTTGATGTAAATAATTTGTACGGATGGGCAATGTGTCAACCGTTGCCTTACGCCGAATTTCAATGGGTCGATGATGTGACCAATTTTAACGTATCATCCATCGCGCTAGATTCGCCTACAGGCTATGTCCTCGAAGTGGACCTCGAGTACCCGCAACATCTTCACGATGTGCACACAGACTTACCGTTTTGACCGACACGCGGCAAACCGCCTGGCAAGCGGGAATTCAAACTGCTTGCAACGCTATACGATAAGAAGCGTTACGTGTTACACTACCGCAACCTGCAGCAGTGTACGCGTCACGGTCTTCGCGTAACAAAAATACATCGAATTTTGCAGTTTTCACAATCTCCCCGGCTTCGAAATTACATAGAACTAAATACACATTTCAGAACATTGGCTAAAAATGATTTCGAAAAAAATTTATATAAATTAATGAATAGTGCGGTGTTTGGTAAAACGATGGAAAATGTGCGGAATCGTGTCGATGTTAAATTATTAACAAAGTGTGATGGTCGGTACGGCGCAGAGGCAATCATTGCGAAACCAAATTTCCACAGCAGAAGCGTTTTTTCAGAAAACTTAACCGCTGTGGAATTGCACAAACTCGAGGTGAAATTCTACAAACCGATTTACGTGGGTATGTGTATACTCGACATATCCAAGACATGTTTGCACGAGTTTCATCACGAGTATATGACGCCAATGTATCGCGACAAATGCCGGGTAATGTACACCGATACGGATAGTCTCATATATCACATTGAGTGCGCGGATGTGTATGAGAATATGAAGTGTGATATCGTCAGATTCGACACGAGTGATTATGCGGTGGATAATGCGTACGGTATACCGCTTGTAAATAAAAAGGTACCGTGTCTAATAAAGGACGAAAACAACGGTGCCATAATGACCGAATTCGTCGGGCTCAGAGCAAAGATGTACGCGTTACGAGTGAATGGGAAAAAGGACACAAAGAAAGTTAAAGGTGTCAAGAGTAACGTTGTCGCGAGAACGATAACGTTTGATGATTACACGCGGTGTTTAAACGAAGAAATTGAAATGACGCATCAGCAGTCGTGTATACGATCTAAACTGCACCAAGTATACACGATCAGCGAGACGAAAATTGCTCTGAGTCCGTACGACGATAAGCGGTATATCGTACCCGAAAGCACCGATACGTTATCGTGGGGACATTATAGAATACCTTTGTAAATAAACGTATATTTTGTTTTTTATTAATTGTATATTTTGTACATAACCATGTATATATTTTATATATTTTATATATTATTAAATATTTATATATTAAATTATTCATGTAGTTTATATGTATATTATTTTAATAAATGTTTATAATACATTATTTTTATGTATCCAAGAGTTGTATGATTTATCCATTCTCAACCATTTCACGTATACGTCATCACCCTTTTCCCGCAAAATTTTTTCCACGAGATATATGTCGGGATTAGCGACGCGTTGTAATTCGTATTCGTAGAATACTCCAGCGATGGTATTTCCACGCGAATCTTCGAGTATGAATGTCGCGGGATTAGTTTTCTGCACCTCGGCAGTCTTAAAAATTTCGGTCGTCCAATTAGGTGTGAAACCTTTTTCAAAGATGGTCTTGTATTTGCTCACGCGTACAGAATCGCCTACTTTAAATTTTGTAGGAGCCGCAATTTTTACGTTGCTATACACCGTATTTAAAAGTTTTTCAGCGATCGCTGGAGTGACGTCGGCAGGTCTCATACCGATGGTGCGATGTTTTCGCGTATTGTACTCTGCAACGAGTCGAGATAGCTCGTCGATCCATTTGTAATTTCCGTTGAGCGTAAACATTTTCCACATATTGTTTTTCAAAGTACGGTTGAATCGTTCCACGACCGAGGCTTTCATAACGGAATATGTCGAGTAATGATTAGTTGTGTTTCTTCATGAGTTTCTGCACATTCGCGTTGTAAAATTCTTTTCCTCTGTCGGTTTGAAAATTTTTCGGACACCTTTTATCGTCTCCAATAATCTTTGCGATCGTTTCGGACATTTCGTTTCCGCTCTTACTCTTGAGCGGTACGGCCCACGCATACTTGCTCAACACATCGATAACTGTATGTATTTATGACCCTTGTTGAGTCGAGAGTATGAACGCATGTCGACCACGTCCGCCTGCCACAGATCGTCGTATCTGCGTACAATGACGCGTCTTCGTGGAAAATTTCTTCTCGCCGGTGCATGTGGTTCCTCGACTAATTGTCGCTTTTCGGAGGTGTTTTTCTTCTCTCGCACGTTTGACCGAGGCATAATTAATATTGCGATATTAGTATGTCTCGTTTACTGTGTCGAGTCAGATGTTGCATATCTCAGCACATTCTTTATCTCGTCCATCATTATTCGTAGCGCCTGCACGTGTTTCGAGCGCGATAATTTTTTGCTCAATTTCTCCCTGTCGATCTCTCAAAAGTTTATCCACGTATCGTTTGTTGACGGCGTCAGTATCAGTTTCCGGTTGCGCTACACGTTGAATCTTGCGCGACCTTGCGTCAAAGCCGGTAGTAGTCTGGCAGAGAGCGTTATCGCGAACGTAGTTTCTCAATAATCCATTCCATTGATAGTACAAATTATTCGACGTTCCGAGCGATAATCCAAATTTATTAATCGACATTTCGGTACCGAGAACTTTGACCAAAGGACACGTATCGTTGACGCACAGTTTAATATATAATAATGCCAGCCTCGCGAAGTTCTTCGATAATTGACAAGATTTCATTGTCGTGAGCATTGTTGCCGGCTCGACGCGAGGCGTTCAGCAATCGCAAACGATCTACCAATTCGTTGGGATCGTTCCAATGCACGTAATCGATCATGTTGTCGCTTAGCGTCATGGTGCACGGTGCGTCTATACCTCTTCCCACTTTTCTATCGGTGAATAATGGTGCAATTATATATTTGTACTTGTATCCTTTGTTACTTTTAATAAGATTTTTAACTTTGTTGTCACGTTTATGCGCATGTTTGTTGCTTTTAATATACTTTGATATTTATACAAATCGTCTTGAGTGTATTTTTTATGATTGGGAAATTTTCTAAAAATCAAATCGTAGATACCGTCGGTTCCCGTATATTTTATTCCATCGATAATTATATTATCTTCCATGTCCACATCGAAACGTTTATCACCGAGCATCATTCCTTCGCTGGTAAATTTAACACCGTAGACGTAATCCATACTCTTATTTTTATCAACACTCATGATAGCTCCTATATATTTTTGCGCTAGTGGACCAAAATGATCTCGGAACGTTTTCTGACTTTCGGACGTTTCTAATTCATGTCGGACCGATGTTACAAACGAATCGAGCGTGGTCTCGTAAATTTCTTCGACGGACGGAGATAGTATTGTTTGACGCGGTTGTACTTTTATCGGAGTAGAAACAGTAGCCATATTAGAAAATTGTTTCCTTCGTTTTGATCGATTCGGTGTCGAATATATCGGCGAATCGTTTATCAGCATATTTATCCGTGCTCGCTTTATTCCTTGCTTTGACTCTTTTATTTTTTCCTCGTGCTTCTCTCCAAACGTCAAACTCAATGGTTCAATTTTCGGCGCATCAGATTCCACAGTATTTTCGATAAGCTGTTTTAAAGATTCGGTAATTGGCTTAAATTGTCTTTCCAATGCAACGTCTTCCTCTATTTTACCAGTTTTCAAAGCGCGATATTTTTTGCGAATTGATTCGCCCGTTTTTGCAATCTCTATCGCAATCTTTTCACGATCACCGTTCATGATGCTCGATCGATGTGTCGATGACGACTGATCGCTTTACGGTATCGCGAAATCGTTAAATCCTCTTCTATATCGTCCATTGATCAACATGCTGTCTTTATCAATGACTACGAAGCCATATTTGCGTTGCCAACATTTCTGACACAATGCGCGGAAATCGTCGTAAGACATGTCGGTATTTACATGATCGTTGTACACATGTTTCAAGTTTGTGCCGTCTTGTTTAAATAAAATCAAAAGATTCGCATTGTCGCATATAAGATGCTTAGGTATCTTGGTATACGTTTGACAAAGATAGAAACAGTCGACGCTCGAGTGTCGACCCATTGCAAAGTACTCTCTTATCGTATCTTGCTTGTCGCATGCCACGTCGTCAAAGATAAAGATGGAATTCGGAAGCGTCTCGCTCGGTGGAATGACATCGCTGTTATTAGAGAATGTAAAATAACCAATTTCGTCTATAGGTGCTAGTAAATTTTCCAAATATCTATATTTCGGTTGTTGAAGCGATTTCGAGTATACGTACATGTTCTCGAAACGTACACCGTACGGACTTTCTATCGAACTAATCAACACGTTTGTCTTACCGCAGTTTGAAGGGCCACAAACGATACCGCATATAGTAGTCGGTAGCATGTTTCCATGCTTGCGTACTTTTTTCTCCGATATTAGTCTATCGTCGAAATTTGATACTTTGATTATCCGCGCTTGTCGCACGAACCGCATGTTTTCTCTTTCGAATCAATTTTGCGAATGATCACGAGGGGGAGACCTATTTATAGAGGTGTATAAACTCGAAACCGTTCAGTATCAAAATGTTTCTCCTTCTGTCGGATGAAAGAAACATTTTCCGGCTTACCGCCGAACAACTACAGTATATCCCAAAGATTGTTTTTCTGCAAAATTTTGGTGATTACGTGGAACGATTGTGGGACAAGCTTCCAGAATATATAAAGGCTGATTCGGAGGTTCGACAATATCGTTCGTGCATGCGACATTACAATCAGCCGTGGCAGCGAACGCACATCGACGGTCCGCCACCGTTAATAAAAGATTGCTATGAATGTCAGCGAGAATCGTAAGAGGTAGCGGTCTCTTAAATCGTGCGATAAACGCGCTTCCCATGGAATAACATATTCCCGGTTATCAGTTTTGCGGTCCGGGAACTCGATTAGAGAAACGATTGGCTAGAGGCGATCGAGGCATCAATCCATTGGACGCCGCTTGTCGCGAGCATGACATTGCTTACTCGCGAAGCAACGACTTCGGTCAACGACACATCGCGGATTGCATACTAGCTGCAAGAGCACGAGAACGCATTACCGCGAGGGATTCGACTCTTGGCGAAAGAGCAGCCGCTACGACTATGGGCGGCAATGAAGGCAAAGACAAAACTCGGCATGGGGATGAAAAAGCCATCGACGACAAAGAGGAGGAAAAAACGAATACTTCCAGTAGCGAAACGCGGTGGTATTTTACCACTTTTACCGTTGTTGGGAGTTGTCGGTTCTTTGGCCGGCGGTGCGGCGGGAATCGCAAAGGCGGTAAACGATAGCAATGCGGCGCAACGTCAGCTGGAAGAGTTGCAGCGTCACAATCGCGCTATGGAAGGTCGCGGACTTTATCTCGCTCCGTACAAGCGTGGACAAAGATTCTCAACAGTCTAAGAGAAAAAAAAACGTCGAAAAAACATTAAAAATGCCTACGGGTGCGACAACTAACGTGCAATTGGAACAATTGGCGAAATGTATGCACATACCGTTCTTTAGAGGTGTTTTCATGCGCAATACTTTACCGATAAGCGGTGTACGACAAAACGAGAGCGGTATCGTCAATTTGGATGACGTTGATGGCCCCGGTACTCATTGGGTAGCGTACGCAAAGAGGGGAGATCGTGTCGCATATTTCGACAGTTTTGGAAATCTTCGACCACCTAAGGAACTTGTGCGATATTTCGGACGAGTCAAAATTGAATACAATTACGCATCTTATCAAAGTTACAATCAGAGCATCTGTGGACAGTTGTGTTTAAAATTTCTTCAAACAGTCGACGATCAATTTAAAGCCTAACAATCCATCGTCACGACTCAGTATTTGTTCGAAATGTCACTGACACTTACGTTGACTGGCAGAAGCAGCGTTCTCGCTGTAAGCTATTTTCCCGCTATAGATTTGACCGATGCCGATTACGAGCTCGGATTAACTGATTTTGAAACATCATACGATTCCGAACGTAAATTTTTTGAATAATAAATTTTACTTTGGCAACGATGACAAGGAAATTACGATTCCCGAAGGATCGTACGAATTGCACGCTATAAATGACTATCTCAAACGCGCAATTTTGCAAGATGAACACCTTTCCAGAGATGTTGAAAACGATTATGATGAGGAATATCCAATAGCACTCCGCGCCAATCATAGCACGCTAAAGAGCGAAATCAAATGTGCCTACAGAATAAACTTTACCAAACCCGACAATGTGTAGGATCCTTGCTTGGATTCTCATCGAATTGTATATTGCAACCTCGCCAGTGGTACGAATCGGACGAATCGGTTAATATTATAAACGTAAATATTATTCGTATAGAATGTAACGTGACTACTGGTGCGTACAGCAATGGCATGCGCGTACACACGATACATGAATTTTCACCGAGCGTACCGCCAGGATATAAGATATCGGAAACGCCGGCACAGATCATTTATCTGCCGATCATCGTACGGAGCATTACGGATTTAACGATACGTATTGTGGATCAAAGAGGTCAATTGCTCGATTTTAGAGGAGAGGAAATTACCGTAATATTGCATATACGGCGGCGACAAACATAGTATGCTCGTGCTGAACGAAACGGAGCACGCGAGAGACAATACTATTGCGGTAAGGCGAGTGGTATCGGGTGACAATAATAAGATAGCCGTTAAGAAGATGCTGAGAGCGTTGAATCGTGAACTTTTAAAATCATTGGGATTCATCGTACGAAAAAAATGATTGATATTTTGAATATCGGAGGTGAGCCAATCTTTGACGATCGCATCGTCAAGATTGAGACTCATACGTACGCTCAATACGACGCTTGGATACAGCGACGAGATACGAATACCTATACAACATCAGGATTTGTACACGTTACCGTGCGAAAGCTTTCTTTACATCGAGGGAAGGTTTAATGTGCGTAAAGCGAATGACGAAATGAAAGTTGTATTGGGAAACAATTGTGTCGCATTCATGTTTGATGAGCTTCGATACGAACTCGACGGAGTAGAGATTGATCGCAACAGAAATGTTGGAATAACTTCGACGCTCAAAAATTATGTCTAACGCACCAGAAAAGTATAAACTTGAAGAACGCTGCATGGGATTTGTACAACGGTGACAAAAATTATTTCAACTATTGCGTACCGCTCAACATGTTGCTGGGATTTTGCGAATATTATAAACGCGTTGTGATTAACGCTCGTCACGAATTGATTCTGATACGTTCGCGCAACGATAATAATTTTCTATTCGGACATCCATCGTCGGAAGCAGAGATTGAATTACTCAAGATACAGTGGCGTATGCCTCATGTAATATTGAACGAGATTAATAAATTGTCGATGTTGCGAATGTTGGAAAGCGGACGATACTTGAACATGAGTTTTCGATCTTGGGATCTATACGAATTTCCTCTGCTACATAGCACGACTAAGCATTCGTGGACCGTGAAAGCCGCCTCCCAGCTAGAGAAACCACGATACGTGATCTTTGCACTGCAAACTGGTAAAAAGAATTCAGTGTCACAAGATGTTACATTATTCGATGACTGCAAATTGACCAACGTTAAACTCTATTTAAACTCGGAATTTTATCCCTATGATGATTTAAATTTAGATTTTGAAAAAAATAGATTTGCCGTCCTATTCGACATGTACTCTCGTTTTCGCAAATCTTATTATGGATGTGATAACAGCACCACGCTATTAACCATTTCAAAGTTTCTACATTGCGGTCCTCTCGCGGTCATTGATTGCTCGCGACAAAACGAGTCTGTCAAAACTGCTACCGTGGACGTGAGAATAGAGTTTGAATGCAGGGAAAATATACCGGCGAATACTACCGCCTATTGTCTCATCTTGCACGATCGGGTTGTCGAATATAATCCATTGACCAATGTAGTCCGCAAAATTACATAAGTCAGCAAATATCCCCTTCATTGCATATGAAGAAAAATATAAAAGATTGAGATGTTTGACAATCGACATCAGTCTGTGATCGGATCTTGTCATCTTGGCTCCGCCAACGTTTGTGGATCTACAAGGATTTATCGTTGGGAAAAGTTTTATCGTGAAGGAAGCTGCTGTTCTGAGAAAGGGATCCGTACTTTCTCATTACATTTTTACATGTCTTGAACCATGGCACACACTCACAAAATCTGAGATGTCAGGTTTTATGGCTGATGAAAAATCACCATGGATTATCGTGGAATGATGGACACGTTTCATATTGGAAATCGAAACGTTTAATTACGACGGCGGTGATGGGTGCAACGGGGGAGGATGATGATGCGTCACCTCTCGTGTACGTTAAAGGGCACGAAAAACGACAATGGCTAGCTGATATACTGGACAAGGATGCGAGAAACGATGTGATTATCGAAACTTTGGATGCGGACTATGAGGATGTAGCTTCTTTAAATAAGTTAGATGTTAAGAATACTGTACGTTGTGAAAATCATGTAAAAAATTGCGCTTTACAAAATGTATTTAAGATTTATAATTGGTGGTTGAAACATCATGATAATGATTCATCGAATCCATATTTATAATAAATTGATGCAATATATTTTTATCGTCTTTCTTATTCTCTCCTTTCTTTCCTCATCTCTATCTATGTACGTGTGCAGTATCGTGTTTCCGTACGTGACACAGCTGCCGCAGATATTGTATTTCGATACTACATTGTGGTACATGATAAAACATTTAAATATTTGATAATTGAATAGTTTTACGTTCGATGACCATTCGTTTCCGTTCGATTACCGTTCAATTCCGTTCAATTACCGTTCAATTCCGTTCGATAACCGTTCAATTACCATTCGATGACCGTTCGACGGGCGTTCATTTCCGTTCGACAAACGTTCGTTTCCGTTCGACGAGCTTTCATTTCCGTTCGACGGGCGTTTGATGACCGTTCAATTCCGTTCGATTACCGTTCAATTCCGTTCGATTACCATTCATTTCCGTTCGATGACCGTTCATTTCCGTTCGATGACCGTTCAATTACCGTTCGACGACCGTTCAACGAGCGTTCGTTTCCGTTCGACGGGCGTTCGATTACCGTTCATTTCCGTTCGACGGGCGTTCATTTCCGTTCGACGATCGTTCGTTTCCGTTCGACGATCGTTCGTTTCCGTTCGACGATCGTTCGTTTCCGTTCGACGGGCGTTCGTTTCCGTTCGACGGGCGTTCGTTTCCGTTCGACGGGCGTTCAATTACCGTTCAATTCCGTTCGATAACCGTTCAATTACCGTTCGATGACCGTTCAATTACCGTTCGATGACCGTTCATTTCCGTTCGATGACCGTTCATTTCCGTTCGACGACCGTTCAACGAGCGTTCGTTTCTGTTCGACGGGCGTTCGATGACCGTTCATTTCCGTTCGATGGGCGTTCATTTCCGTTCGATGACCGTTCAATTACCGTTCGATGATCGTTCAACGGGCGTTTGTTTCCGTTCGACGATCATTCGTTTCCGTTCGACGGGCGTTCGTTTCCGTTCGATGACAGTTCAATTACCGTTCGATAGCCGTTCGACAGTCGTTCGTTTCTGTTCGATGACCTTTCGAGCAGGGTTGACGCATTATATTATAGCGTTATATTATATCATGCTAGTTGCATGGGGACATGCATACTTTTGTCTTACGGCGCGTTTTTGGTAGTGCTAATGATATGTCCCTATTCTCAAGTTTCGTGTCGAGACCTCGTTGTCTCCTCACAAAGTCGCGATATGATAATATTAATATTATATTATATACCATGCTGAGTTTCATGGGACCGTACTTTTGTCTTACGACGCGTTTTTGATATGGTGATAATGCCACATCTCTACTATAAAACCTCGTGCCGGGACCTCGTTCTCTCATCAGAAAGTATCTTGCAGTGCATAAGTAAAGTGTGTCACGAGTTTGTTTTTAAATAACAATATAACAATGGATCGCGTACTATCAATTTATAAAGATTGGAAGACGAAATTGATGGACATCCTGTGCATCGTCGTGTTAAACATGACTTTCACGTGGAACGTAAGTATCATTTTCATGATAAATTGTTAAAAATTTGTGGAAAAAAAATTGTGTAATATTTTTGATATAGTTCCAGGATGAAGTGGTGATTCCGGGCTTCATGAACATTGAGCGTCGGCAATGGGTGCGGACGGTGCGTCGGGCTAGGAGAAGCCATTTCTCCTATATGTGGGGCGACACCCCGGAGAGTCGCCAAATTGAGGATATTTTTGATCTGCGGCGGCTCTTCGGGGAAGAGCCCTACGAAGAAATAGAAGAAGAGGAAAATTGGATCCAGGAAGAGGTGCAGGAGCAGGAGCAGGAGAAGGAAAGAGGAGTGGAGGAACAGGAATGGATCGATAGATGTAAGTGTTTTTTTATAAATCTTATTGTAATATATTTCTATTAACACATCATTTTTTTTTCTGTTTCAGGAGCGGCCTGCCTTTAGCCCGGCGCATCGCCCCCTCCCCCTTATATATCTTTTTTTATATTTTATATTTTTATTTCATTATATATTTTTATTATATTTTTTAAATTTTATATTATTATATTATTAAATATTATTATTTTATTAAATATTATTATTTTATTAAACACATACACACACACACACACACACAAATTGTATAATACACACTATAATAAAAATGTTATATATTTTAATTTAAAAAAAGAAAAAAATCGCAATTATTTACGGGCCTCTCCTTGCGCTCCCATCCTTTGCGTCTCTCTCACACACGTTAATTATAAGTATAGCGATATCGTTCTCTCTCGCACGCGTTGTTCTCGCGCTATTATCGTTCTGTCTCGCGTTAGTTGTAAGTCTCGCGATATCTTCGTTCTCTCTCGCACGCGTTCTCTTCGCGCTATTGTTTTCTCTTGCACGCGTTGTTCTCGCGCTATTATCGTTCTCTTTTGTACGCGTTGTTCGCGATATTATCGTTCTCTCTCATTCATATGCTCATCGCTATCACTCACTTACCTTTGCGTCGTCCTTCTCCCACCATCTTACAATGCGTCGTCCTTGTTCCACGTTGACGTCATCCTTGTCGTATGTTGATATCGTCCTTGTCACCTGTTGATGCCGTCCTTGTCCCTGTCCTCTTCACACACACACTTAGCACTGTCCTTTTCCCACAATCGTCTTCTTTCCGCGGATCCCCTCGTCCATTGCTCGCACTGCGGATCCCCCCTACCCGCGCGGACCCCCTCGTCCATCGCTCGCACCGCGGATCCCCCCTTCCCGCGCGTGACATCATCATCCCCCGCGTGATGTCATCATCCCCCGCGTGACGTCATCATCCCCGCGTGACGTCATCCCCGCGTGACGTCATCATCCCCGCGTGACGTCACCCCCCCGCGTGACGTCCCCCCCGCACGTGACGTCACCTCCCGCGTGACTTCCCCCCCGCGTGACGTCACCCCCCCGAGCGGTTCCCCCTCGCCCCTCACCCCCCTCGGAGCCTCTGGGTTAGAATCCTCCTTGTATACCTACTGAAAGTACATCTCACAGAAACATTATGAGAAAGTTTCAAAACGATTGGAGTAAAACTCGCAGAGACTGGTTTCTATATCTTCGCCCCTCCGACTCGTCGAGAGCGCTCGGTGCAGGTATACGGCGACAGCTGTTTGTTTACCTTTATTCTCTCTCTCTCCTAATCCCTTTTGAGCAAACCTATGTATAGTATGAAAAGGCTTTTATTTGTGTTAGTATTTCTAAAGATTTACTTATTTTTCCAGGAACGTTTCGACACTTATACCTTTTGGAAAGAGAAAGTAACAGTGTAGTCTGAAACGCCGAACGGTGCGGTTGTACGCTTGTGATTAGAATTATTAATTTTAACAAAATGAGTGGCAAACAAAAAGTAACAAGACAAGATCGGAAAGATAATTACGCTGATAAATCAAGACCAAGGAAAAGAAAACAATATTTTAATCCAAGTACGGCCGAGACCGATAAGACTTCTTTTAGCGGGTCGGCGAAAAAAATCCAAAAGTGCGATGAAATGATAGTGCCGGACAATTACGAAGTCGGATATCGTATTATAAATTTTATAACTGTTTTTACGACTCTATCTACTTTAGTTAAGTGTTCTAAAGAAGGCTGCAATGGAAATATTATAATACATTTCAAGAATGTCAATCGCGTGGCCTTGATTTTAAAATTGCAGTGCTGTGTGATAATTGTCAGCCACAATATATCAATTCAAGCCCGTTTATCGGCCACTCGTATGAGATAAACCGTCGATTTATTTATGTTATGCGATTATTAGGCCAGGGATTTGCAGGATGTAAAAAGTTTTGTGGTCTGATGGACATGGGAAATTTTTTGGAGGTCACTCTACATACGATGTGTTTATTCAAAATATTCGTTCTTGTGTGAATATTGTAACAGAAAAATATTTATCATTTGCTGTTCGAGAAGAAAAAGAAATGACTTCGAAAGAAACTAATGTGCAAAACGCGTCGGATTTAAATGTTTCTGGAGATGGTACGTGGAAAAAACGAGGTTTCAGTTCGCTATATGGTGTTACGTCGCTAATAGGATACTATACAGGAAAAGTCCTAGATTTATTTGTGAAAAGTGGCTATTGCAAAAAATGTGTTTTGGGACAAAAATTTAAATCCGGCAGAGTTTGAAGAGTGGTTTCAAGAGCATTTGAGTCAAAATGAATGTACTGCTAATCATAAAGGATCTTCCGGTAAAATGGAGGTGGATTCGATGATTGCAATGTTCGAGCGCTCTATAGAAAAATATAGAGCAAGGTATATAAACTTTATCGGAGATGGTGACTCGAAGACCTACGGTGGTATAATCAAAGCTGCTCCTTATGGTCAAGATGTAGTAATCAATAAAAAAAGAATGTGTTGGCCATGTGCAAAAGAGAATGGGCACCCGTTTACGAGATTTGGTAAAAAAAACTGTAGAAGAAAAAGAAGTCAAAGGAAAAAAAATCCAGAAAAAAACTGGAAAAAATAAACTAACAGGTAAAATGATTGATAAACTGACAGTATATTATGGGTTGGCAATAAGAAGAAACTCTGTTCAGTCGACAAAATGCGGGATGCAATATGAGCCACCTATTATCACTACAGCTCCACCGACGAAAATCCTCAGCACAAGAAATGCCCGATCAGCGCGGAGTCCTGGTGTGCTTGGCAGCGAGCTTCTGCAGCCGGTACTTTGGCATCTTTCAAACACGACTATCAAGCTCTGCCAAACTATGTTTTACAAGCCATGAAACCTGTGTACGAAGATTTGAGTAAAGATGTTTTATTAGAGCGATGTATTGGTGGATTCACTCAGAACAGCAATGAAAGCTTCAATCAAATTATTTGGAAAACCACTCCGAAACATCTTCCAGCTGGCTTATCGGTGGTCGAAATGGCTGCAAATATTTCTGCATGCCAATTCAATGAAGGCACCAGTGCTCATTTAGCTATTTTACATTCCATGGGAGTCAAGGTCGGTCATTCTGCACACGAATATGCCCGGAGAGAGGACGAGGCTCGAGTACGAGAGGCCGAGCGCCAGGCGTTGCAGAGCACCAAGGAGGGAAGAACTCTTAGGCAACAGAAAAAAAAATCTTTGGACGCTCAAACTGCTGCTGAGGATACCCAGTATGGCCCTGGGATCGATGATTCTATGTAAGTTAAAAAAAAAATAATTATCATACTTTTATCAACACCGAAAACTTTCAACGCGTTTATCTCAAAACTGTATTTTTGAAGCCCGTGCGTAAAGTAACTCAAAAACTACTGCACCGATCTTGATAAAATCTTACACACATCTTTAGTATGAATAAAACTCGCACTTGAACGATGGTTTTTTTATATTATTTATTTTTAACCTATTTTACAAGCAATAGTAGGCCGATTTTTTGGGTGAAAATCATCATTTTTGGTTCAAAACAGTCCCAAAAATTGAAATTTTAATAATTTTTGAAATAAATTCGTTCAAGTGCGAGATATATTAATCTACTAACAGAATCTCTTTGTTTTTTTGATTTTAGATAATCCTGTGACGAGTTATCTTACACACCGCGTCATCTTTTTTTTGAAGCGTCTACGAAAATCTACTACCAGTGGATTAATTATCCATATTTTTTTAAGAAAAAATTCTTAAATATTCTTTAAATATTGCTCTTTTATGTAGGAAAACTTTTAAATAAATACATCCATTCAGAACTTAAAAAAAAATTATCAGAAAACTGCTTTTTTTCGACCTTTACCTAACCCCTTTTTTCGACTGTACCTAAGCCCTTAACTCATCAACTTCGTCGATTATTTTATTTATTCTTACGGACGGTATTACCCTTTTATCAGTTTTAATCCGTTCCGTTTCGAAATTGTGTTCGGAATAGTCTTGAACCATCCCCTTTAATTCCGCGCTGTGCGTAGTTTGTGTGCGTCGCAGCACCTTATCGCGTTTGACTCTATCGCCTTTGACGCGCTCTCTTTCTTTCTTTAATGTCGCGTCACGGTAATTTTCCGTTCTACGCGTCTTCTTATCGCGCCCGATTACGTCGTCGTTAACGCGTTTTTTGTTTTTGGAACTTTCCGTCGTCATGGTTTTTTCCGGCTCGATATCGGCTAAATCAAGCGACGCGGTAGCGTCGCGACGCCAAGTACATAAAAAAAACTGGAAAAAAACTGGATCCGACCATTGAGAGTCACTGTCCTCGACGCGGCGCTACCAAGTACCTTATCCGGAATTTTGGGTCTTATAAACTTTCAATTAAAATATTTCAAAAACTAAAGCCGTAATCATAAATCTAACGATACTTTTATAACATAATATGTATACAAGCTTTCGATTGCGACCAGTTTGAATAAGATTGGTGCAGTCAATCCCGAGAAATAATGACCGCATATCAGAAATGTGACATTTTATCGTTTTCCATCATTTCCAGGTTCAGACTCACGTATATATGCTCGCACGCACACACGTAAAGCGAGTTTGTCCCTCAAGGCGCATTTGCAACGCTCATGTACGATTATTCGTTCGAGTGTGCAAATACGCCTTGACCTTGACCTTGAGAGACAAAATTATGTGTGTATATGCGTAACATTGTGCGTTAATTTTTTACGTACATATCGTATCATATTAAAACGTAATACTATAATATATTAAAACATAATACAAGTAGTATTCTTGTCAAGATGGAGCGCGCATCTTGGCAGGAAGCGCGCATTACAACTCTTTGGCCGATAATTGGTCCTTGGTTAAGTCGGACGATGCGTAAATATCTCAGCGCAGTAGATTAAGTGTATAATAACAATTTTTAAAAACCACCCTTTCGGAGTGAAATCTAATATTTCAGAAACGATGCACGACAAAAATATAAAACCTGTACTATTAGTTATGACTTGTAGAAAGACTAATTAAGCGTATAATAACAATTTTTAAAAACCACCCCTTGGGGGTGAAATCAATATCAGAAACGGTATACCACAAAAATATAAAACCTGTGTCGTTAGTTAAGGTTTCTACAAAGACTAATTTAGCGTATAATAATAATTTTTAAAAACAACCCCTTGGGGGTGAAATCTAATATTTCAGAAACGGTGCACCACAAAAATATAAAATCTGTACTATTAGTTATGACTTGTAGAAAGACTAATTAAGTGTATAATAACAATTTTTAAAAACCACCCTTTGGGGGTGAAATCTAATATTTCAGAAACGATGCACCACAAAAATATAAAACCTGTACTATTAGTTATGACTTGTAGAAAGACTAATTAAGCGTATAATAACAATTTTTAAAAACCACCCCTTGGGGGTGAAATCAATATCAGAAACGGTATACCACAAAAATATAAAACCTGTGTCGTTAGTTAAGGTTTCTACAAAGACTAATTTAGAGTATAATAATAATTTTTAAAAACAACCGCTTGGGGGTGAAATCTAATATTTCAGAAACGGTGCACCACAAAAATATAAAATCTGTACTGTTAGTTATGACTTGTAGAAAGACTAATTAAGCGTATAAAAACAATTTTTAAAAACTACCCCTTGGGGGTGAAATATAATATTTCAGAAACGGTATACCACAAAAATATAAAACCTGTGCCGTTAGTTGAGGTTTCTACAGACTAATTTAGCGTATAATAATTTTTAAAAACCACCCCATAGGGGTGAAATCTAATATTTCAGAAACGGTGCACCACAAAAATATAAAACCTGTACTATTAGTTATGACTAGTAGAAAGACTAATTAAGTGTATAATAACAATTTTTAAAAACCACCCTTTGGGGGTGAAATCTAATATTTCAGAAACGATGCACCACAAAAATATAAAACTTGTACTATTAGTTATGACTTGTAGAAAGACTAATTAAGTGTATAATAACAATTTTTAAAAACCACCCTTTGGGGGTGAAATCTAATATTTCAGAAACGATGCACCACAAAAATATAAAACCTGTACTATTAGTTATGACTTGTAGAAAGACTAATTAAGCGTATAATAACAATTTTTAAAAACCACCCCTTGGGGATGAAATCAATATCAGAAACGGTATACCACAAAAATATAAAACCTGTGTCGTTAGTTAAGGTTTCTACAAAGACTAATTTAGCGTGTAATAATAATTTTTAAAAACCACCCCTTGGAGGTGAAATCTAATATTTCAGAAACGGTCCACCACAAAAATATAAAATCTGTACTGTTAGTTATGACTTGTAGAAAGACTAATTAAGCGTATAATAGCAATTTTTAAAAACCACCCCTTGGGGGTGAAATATAATATTTCAGAGACGGTGGGCCACAAAAATATAAAACCTATGCCGTTAGTTAAGGTTTCTACAAAGACTAATTTAGCGTATAATGATAATTTTTAAAAACCACCCCTTGTGAATGAAACCTAATATTTCAGTAACGGTATACCACAAAAACATAAAACCTGTACTGTTAGTTATGACTTGTAGAAAGACTAATTTACCGTACAGTAACAATTTTCAAAAATAAAATATCCCTAAAAATAATTTACTAATATTTTCCCCCAAAAAATAATTTACAGGAAGCATATAAAATTTGACAAAGAGATGTGAAATCCCTATAAAAAAAACCTTGCAAAGGTAAAAAAAATACGCCAAGTACATAAAAAATATTTCGCTTTATATACAACAAAACGTTTAATAAAAAAAATGTCCCTAAGAATAATTTACAAAAATTATCCCCCAAAAATTAATTTGTAGAAAGGATATAAAATTTTACAAAAAGATGTGATATCCCTCTAAAAAAACCTTACAAAGGTTAAAAAAATACGCCAAGTACATAAAAAATATTCTACCTTATATCCAACAAAATGTTTAATGAAAAAAGTCCTTAAAAATAATTTATAATAATTTTCCCTTACAAAACCATTTTTCTGAAAAACAAAACCTCAACAAATAATTATCATAAAAATATATAAAAAAATAAAATATCAAAACTAAATAGGAAATCAATAATGACTACTAGCCAAGTACCTAAGAGCAATTTGCAAATTTGACATAATACTTGTCATGAAATCAATTTTACATTGTAGAAATATTATACACAAATTCTCCCTAAAAAATTAAAACGCATTTTATATTTATTCAGAGAAACTTGATTTTTAAAATATTTAAAATCAACACTTAATGAGAATTAGGATTCTTTTAATTCCTAAAACATTTTTCATATAATGTATATAATTTAAAAATAAAACGTTTTACGCAAGTTTTAAATCGCAGTCTTTAAATCGAAGTAAGTTATGAAAACTTGGCGTGCCCGGATCGTAATCAAGCATAGATTTAATATTTAATTGTATAATGTCTAAGATTTTCTATTTTATTAGGGATATATTTGTTTATAATGTAAACGATCCGGGCACGCCAAGTTTTCATAACTTACTTCGATTTAAAGACTGTGCGATTTAAAACTTGCGTAAAACGTTTTATTTTTAAATTATATACATTATATAAAAAATGTTTTAGGAATTAAAAGAATCCTAATTCTCATTTAGTGTTGATTTTAAATATTTTAAAAATCAAGTTTCTCTGAATAAATATAAAATGCGTTTTAATTTTTTAGGGAGAATCTATGTATAATATTTCTACAATGTAAAATTGATTTCATGACAAGTATTATGTCAAATTTGCAAATTGCTCTTAGGTACTTGGCTAATAGTCATTATTGATTTCCTATTTAGTTTTGATATTTTATTTTTTTATATATTTTTATGATAATTATTTGTTGAGGTTTTGTTTTTCAGAAAAATGGTTTTGTAAGGGAAAATTATTATAAATTATTTTTAAGGACTTTTTTCATTAAACATTTTGTTGCATATAAGGTAGAATATTTTTTATGTACTTGGCGTATTTTTTTAACCTTTGTAAGGTTTTTTTAGAGGGATTTATATTTTCCAAATCTTCCTCGATATCTTCGACCAACCAATCAACGTTCGTCGCCCCATTGTCACTCGGTTTAAACTCCTCGTCGACATTTTCATCGTTTAACGATTTATCAGTTAATACGTTTGATTTTAGTCTGTCGGTTTTCGGAATTTTTCCTTCGCGATTTAATTTGTCTTTATTTTTCGTCGCGCTTTTTGACTTTGTATCGTCCTTGACGTTTATTTTTAGTTTCGCGAATCGCTTTTCGTTCATTCGGTCGCGTTCGACTTTAGTAATGAGTCTAGGCCGGTTCTAACGCAGGGGCTCCGAGGGGGGTGAGGGGTGAGGGGGAACCGCGGCGGGGGGGACGTCACGCGTGGGGGTGACGTCACGCGGGGTGGTGACGTCACGCGGGGGAGTACGTCACGCGGGGGGTGACGTCACGGGGGGGTGTGACGTCACGACGGGTGGTGACGTCACGTGCGGGGGGATGATGACGTCACGTGCGGGGGATGAAGACGTCACGTGCGGGGAGTGACGTCACGTGCGGGGAAGGGGGGATCCGCGGCGCGAGCGATGGGCGAGGGGGTCCGCGCGGGAAGGAGGGGATCCGCGGCGCGAGCGATGGACGAGGGGGTCCGCGCGGGTAGGGGGGATCCGCGGCGCGAGCGATGGACGAGGGGGTCCGCGCGGGTAGGGGGATCCGCGGCGGGCTCGCGATGTGTCCACATGTGTGAGAAGGACGGTGCACTGGTGTGAGAAGGATAGCGCTAAGTGTGTGTAGAGGACAGTGCGACAAGGATGGCATCAACGTGTGACAAGGATGACATCAACATACTACAAGGATGACGTCAACGTGGAACAAGGACGACGCAAAGGTAAGTAAGTGATAGCGACGAGCATATGAATGAGAAAGAACGATAATAGCGCGAAGAGAACGCATACGAAAGAGAACTATAATATCGCGAGAACAACGTGTGCGAGAGAGAACGGTAATAGCTAAGATAACGCGTGCGAGCGAGAACGAAGATATCGCGAGACTTACAACTAACGCGAGACTTAGAACGATAGCGCGTACGAAAGAGAGAGAGAGAACGATAAATTCTTACAACTAGCGCAAGAGAAACGCAAAGGATGGGAGCGCAAGGAGAGGCGCGTAAATAAATACATTTCTTTTTTTTTTAAATTAAAATATAAAATTTATTTAAATGTGTGCGTGTACTATACAATTTTGTGTGTGTGTGTGTGTATGTGTGTCTAATAATAAAATAATATATAATAATAAGAGTAATAATATAATATAAAATATACAATTTAATTTAATAAAAATATATAATAATAAAATAATAAGAATAATATATTTGGGGGAGGAGTGCGCCGGGCTAAGGAGGAGGCCGCTCCTAGAATGCTAAGGGGTCGATGTACCGGGCTGAGTGGAGCCGCTCCTGAAACAGAAAAAGACATTTGAATAGTTTTTAATAATTTATTTTAGAACTTTTGATATATTATAAATTGAGTTACTTACAAATTATGTTTCTTGAAAGAAGAGTTCGTTACGCGTCGCCGAATTTTCGCTCTGAGTAGGCAGCATATAATAAGGTTCCAGCAACTCCTCTCGTTGCTCTTCCATACTAGGAGGTTCAGATGGTAAAAAATGTATCTTCCATATTTCCATTCGATCAGTATTATATACTATGATGGACATATTATCTACATCATATCCTTGTCTCTTGAGGGTACGGAACGGGTATGACAATATTCCTGGTAACAATCCTTGCAGTCTAGGACAGATCTTATCACCGTTACCTCCGTGCCGCAGTGACAGCACCTAAACGGTGTAAACGGTCCCTCGAAGAACCCGTGGAAATAATTATGTTTTAATGCATAATTTCGATAAAATCCGTACCGACAATCCTTGCAGTAGTGTCGGTTTCGACGTTGGTAGGATTCGGTCCAGAAACATTTTGCAATGTGTATTCTCGGGAGATCAGAGTAAAAGCGAGGATCGGACCTCGGTTTGTATGGTTTAAGAATACACATAATTTTGTCTCTTCTTCACTTTTCTTCCTCACACACTCTCCACAACTTTGTGACAAGCACAGAACAACGAAAGAAATAATATTCTAATGTCGCAGGCTCCTCTTCATTATATATCTTTTAATATCTTTTGTCTCATTCCAACTAGAGCATCACGTCTCATCTACCTCAGCATTTCTCTACATCTTTAGCGGAGCGTGTTGAGAAAAGTATAACTATTCTTATTCGTATGGAAGGAAAGAATTAAAATCATAGATGGAATAAAAATAATTATTTATTGCACGCATCGTAAAGAATATCATTTACAGCACATGTTAATAATTCGCAATCAATTATTGATTCGCTGTTAAAGACGTCACTATCACGTATCGTTTTTAGCATCGCATACAGTAGTAATATTGTTACGTCGTAAAACAGTTTCAAATTGTTTAAATTTTTCATTTACGAGATACGTATTCTCACATAACCAATTGTGCATATGATCGATACAATTTTCAAAATTAAATAAATGTAATAATGTCAGTGGTTTCATGTACAAAGAATTGTCACATAATGTGAGTTTTACAATTTTCGATTGATACATTTCAATCGATAAATCTCCAATCCTTAATGGGAGAGCAGTCGATTGTAGAAATTGTTCAATGTCTGCTTGCTTCTGCATCAACAAATTCCATGTTGAAAAAGGCAACACTATTTGATTACCTCGATTATCACCGAGAATCAGTTCCACGTACGACACAGCTCCAACGCTTATTCCAATGTCCAAATACTTGTACGACGTTGGGGTTAGAGCATATCTTCTTCCAAGTATGCGAGTCGCACGACGAGGCTGAATGCTATAAAAATATATAAATTAGGTCAATATTTAAAAAAATTAATAAATAAAATTTTTAAACGATCGAAACTTACGTGTCACATTTTTGCTTCTTACACGATGGAGTTTCACCGTTTCGAATCGGAACGTAAAAATTCATATCGATTTCTTCAGCGAACCTTTCACACGCGCGATTGATGCAATACTGATCGTATTAGAATTAATATCAATTCAAATAGTATCGCAAATTGCGATGTAGAGGGGATTATTGCTGACACATTTTAATTTCCTCTAAAATTTTGTCGCGCCGATGTACGGCTACGATGACATCATCCCCAGAACAAAGATTTAGCTGAATTCGCTAAAATCGAGCGCCGATGTACGGCTGCTCCTGATGCAATCACGTCAGATTTTTCAAATGTACGTGACAAAACGTGAAATTTTCAAGGTTAAGATGCACATCGGAACAAAGATTAACCGTCAAGGTTAAAACGCACATCACCCCTAGACAAAGATTTAGCTGAATGTGCTAAAATCGTGCGCCGATGTACGGCTGCTCCTGATGCAATCACGTCAGATTTTTTCAAATGTATGTGACAAAACGCGAAATTATCAAGGTTAAATTGCAGACGCTACTCCGGGGAATTTTTTAAGATGAAATCATTCTAAAATGTTCGATGTCAGCTGAATGCGCTAAAATGGAGCGCCGATGTACGGCTGCTCCTGATGCAATCACGTTAGATTTTTCAAATGTACGTGACAAAACGTGAAATTTTCAAGGTTAAGATGCGCATCGGAACAAAGATTAACCGTCAAGGTTAAAACGCACATCACCCCTAGACAAAGATTTAGCTGAATGTGCTAAAATCAAGCACCGATGTACGGCTGCTCCCGTTGCAACCATGTTAGATTTTTCAAATGTACATGACAAAACATGAAATTCTCAAGGTTAAATTGCAGACGCTACTCCGGGGAATTTTTTAAGATGAAATCATTCTAGAATGTTCGATGATATGCACGAGACAGTATATAAATCATGATCAAGAGGCACACCCCGCCAGTATTTTCGCTAAAGTACATCCGGAACCATCATTGGGAAGCGCATTTCGCAAGTCTGATACAATATGGAGGAACAAAGTTTGCGAGAGCAATCCACATTAATTGATTCGCTGGAAGATTACATTGTGTGGGAGCAACGATGTGATACATATATCGAGTCGTTGGAAGAGCAAAGTCGCATCAAGCGACCGCGATTATCGATCGGAAATCGACAATCGCTGATTGCTCGGATCGCGCGCCTCGAAGGGTTGAAAAATTCGGTACGTGGACGTTTCGTACACGCGGGTGCCGGATGTAGCGCGCGTCAAAATAGACTTGTGTGGCGCGAGATTGATACGGCGTTCTAGAGTCGCGTATCGACTGGTGCGGTGATAAACTATAATCACATCGAACCTCGCCAATTTCTCGATGACGCCAGACATAGTGATAGAACATGTGCAGGACGTTATGAAAAAACATTATAATGTGAAAGTGAACACAATATTTAACGGTGAATTCGTGGCTGGAGATAAACACGCCAACAAAAGTATCAATACGCGAAACTATGAACTCTTTCGCATATCCGATTTACGCGAGTAGTACGAACGGCGTGTTATCGAACCCACCCTAGCGTCTCTGGAAGTTTCAGGAACGCGATAGCGGGTGGGCTTTGTCGCGAATACTAAATTTAACTGTAAATATAAATAAGTATAATCCTATGCGTGCGGGGTGTCACATCAAATTACCGCGGAACATTATGTTGAAAAGAGCGGTGATTAATGTACAATCTAAAGACAATGCGTGTTTCGCGTGGGCAGTGGTCGCCGCACTATACCCCGCCGAAAGAGACACGAATCGGGAATCATCGTATCCGCATTACGCGACAGTGCTGAATCTCCAGAACATTGAGTTTCCAGTGACTGTGAAACAAATAAAAAATTTTGAACTTGCCAATGACATTTCTATAAATGTGTACAGCATCGAAGACAAGAACAGCATTGTCCCGATGCGTCTTACGGAGCAAAAGCGGGATAAGCATGTCAACTTGCTATACGTGGAAGACGACAACAGCGTCGGACATTTCGCTTGGATTAAGAATTCATCCCGGCTCGTGAGTTCACAATTGAGCAAAAAGGAGCACAAGAAATATATCTGCGACCGGTAAGTTTAATTTATATTATTTGAATAATTATAAGTTATGTAGCAAATTGTATATAAATCTAAAAAAATTTTTCTTTTACAGATGCTTACATTACTTTGATTCGGACACCAAGTTGCAGTCGCATACAATCGACTGCGGAAAGATGAACGATTGCGCTGTCCGATTGCCGAGCGATAAGGACAAGTGGTTATCGTTCAACAACCCTAATCGGAAGGAGCGGCTTCCATTTGTGGTCTACGCCGACCTGGAATGCGTTCTGGCTAAGATGGATGAAGAACAGCGAAATTTGCGTCAACATCACCAAGTATTTAGTATAGCTTCATATGTTCATTGTTCGTTCGACGAATCCTTATCGACGTACCATTCGCGTCGTAGCGCCGATTGTATAGCTTGGTTCGCCGTAGACCTCAAAAATTTAGCATTACGTGTAAAAAATATTTTAAAAACAAATGTCCCCATGGTAAATTTAACACCCGAAGAGTGGGAGAAATTCCATAGCGCCACTCAATGTCATATATGCGAAAAACCGTTCGTGCAAGACGATACACGCGTTCGCGATCATTGCCATCTGACCGGACGGTACAGAGGTCCAGCACACTCAAATTGCAATTTAAATTATAAAGAATCTTTTTGTATTCCAATAGTTTTTCATAATTTATCCGGTTACGATTCACACTTTATTATCGAGGAAATAGCCACATCGTTCGAAGGGAAAATCGAGTTACTTCCGATAACAAAAGAGAAATATATTTCATTCACAAAAGATGTTGACCTTAAAGAAAAAGAATCAAAAAATCATGTAAAATTACGTTTTATCGATTCATTCAAATTTCTAGCATCGAGTCTCGATAAATTGGCATCGTTTTTGGATAAAGACACTCAAAATTTTAAAATCAGAATATCAAAATTTATCAACAGAAAATTTCAATTTGTTAACGCGTAAAGGTGTATTTCCGTATGAATACATCGACTCGGTAGATAGATTGCAAGATACGTGTTTACCACCGCGCGAATCATTTTACAGTTCCTTGACCGGTGACACTGTATCCGAGACCGATTACGCGCACACCGAGAACATCTGGACGCGATTCTCCATTCGGATGCTAGGCGAATATAGCGATTTATATCTTAAAATTGATGTCTTGTTATTAGCCGATATTTTCGAAAACCTTCGAGATAAATGTATCGAAAGTTACGGACTTGACCCCGCGTATTACTATACTCTCCCCGGATACACGTGGGATGCCATGTTGAAGCATACGAAAATTACGTTCGAGCTGCTTACTGACATCGACATGGTTATGTTCATCGAACGTGGTATACGCGGTGGTCTGAGTCAATGTTCGGGTAGATACCCTCGCGCTAATAACAAGTACATGGAGTCGTACGATCCATCGAAACCATCATCGTACCTGATGTACTTTGATATAAATAATTTGTACGGATGGGCAATGTGTCAACCGTTGCCTTACGCCTATTTTCAATGGGTCGACGACGTGACCAATTTTGACGTCATCCATCTCGCTAGATTCGCCTACAAGCTATATCCTCGAAGTGGACCTCGAGTATCCGCAACATCTTCACGATGCGCACACTGACCTACCGTTTTGCCCGACACGCGACAAACCACCTGGCAAGCGGGAATTCAAACTGCTTGCAACGTTATATGATAAGAAGCGTTACGTGATACACTATCGCAACCTGCAGCAGTGTACGCGTCACGGTCTTCGCGTTACAAAAATACATCGAATTTTACAGTTTTCACAATCTCCCTAGCTTCGAAATTACATAGAATTAAATACACATTTTAGAACATTGGCTAAAAATGATTTCGAAAAAAATTTATATAAATTAATGAACAATGCGGTGTTTGGTAAAACGATGGAAAATGTGCGCAATCGTGTCGATGTTAAATTATTAACAAAGTGGGATGGTCGGTACGGCGCAGGGGCAATGATCGCGAAACCAAATTTCCACAGCAGAAGCGTTTTTTCAGAAAACTTAATCGCTGTGGAATTGCGTAAACTCGAGGTGAAATTCTACAAACCGATTTACGTGGGTATGTGCATACTCGACATATCCAAGACATGTTTGTACGAGTTTCATCACGAGTATATGACGCCAATGTATCGCGACAAATGCCAGGTAATGTACACCGATACGGATAGTCTCATATATCACATTGAGTGCGCGGATGTGTATGAGAATATGAAGCGCGATATCATCAGATTCGACACGAGCGATTATGCTGTGGATAATGCGTACGGTATACCGCTTGTAAATAAAAAGGTACCGGGCCTGATGAAGGACGAATACAACGGTACCATAATGACCGAATTCGTCGGGCTCAGAGCAAAGATGTACGCGTTACGAGTGAATGGAAAAAAGGACACGAAGAAAGTTAAAGGTGTCAAGGGTAACGTTGTCGCGAGAACGATAATGTTTAACGATTACACGCGGTGTTTAAACGAAGAGATTGAAATGACGCGTCAGCAGTCGTGTATACGATCTAAACTGCACCAAGTATACACGATCAGCGAGACGAAAATTGCTCTGAGTCCGTACGATGACAAGCGGTATATCGTACCCGAAATCACCGATACGTTACCGTGGGGACATTGTAGAATACCATTGTAAATAAATGTATATTTTGTTTATTATTAATTGTATATTTTATACATAACCATGTATATATTTTTATATTTTATACATTTTTATATTATTAAATATTTATATATTAAATTATTTATATAGTTTATATGTATATTATTTTAATAAATATTTATAATACATTATTTTTATGTGTCCAAGAGTTGTATGATTTATCCATTCCCAACCATTTCACGTATACGTCATCACCCTTTTCCCGCAAAATTTTTTCCACGAGGTATACGTCGGGATTAGCGACACGTTGTAGTTCGTATTCGTAGAATCCTCCAGCGACGGGATTTCCACGCGAATCTTCGAGTATGAATGTCGCGGGATTAGTTTTCTGCACCTCGACAATCTCAAAAACATCGGTCGTCCAATTAGGTATGAAACCTTTTTCAAAGATGGTCTTGTATTTGCTCACGCGTACCGAATCGCCTACTTTAAATTTTGTCGGAGCTGCAATTTTTACGTTGCTATACACCGTATTTAAAAGTTTTTCAGCGATCGCTGGAGTGACGTCGGCAGGTCTCATACCGATGGTGCAATGTTTTCGCGCGCGATAATTTGTTGCTCAATTTCTCCCTGTCGATCTCTCAAAAGTTTATCCACGTATCGTTTGTTGACGGCGTCAGTATCAGTTTCCGGTTGCGCTACACGTTGAATCTTGCGCGACCTTGCGTCAAAGCCGGTAGTAGTCTAGCAGAGAGCGTTATCGCGAACGTAGTTTCTCAATAATCCATTCCATTGATAGTACAAATTATTCGACGTTCCGAGCGATAATCCAAATTTATTAATCGACTTTTCGGTACCGAGAACTTTGACCAAATGACACGTATCGTTGACGCACAGTTTAATTTATAATAATGCCAGCCTCGCGAATTTCTTCGATAATTGACAAGATTTCATTGTCGTGAGCATTGTTGCCGGCTCGACGCGAGGCGTCCAGCAATCGCAAACGATCTACCAATTCATTGGGATCGTTCCAATGCACGTAATCGATCATGTTGTCGCTTAACGTCATGGTGCACGGTGCGTCTATACCTCTTCCCACTTTTCTATCGGGGAATAATGGTGCAATTATATATTTGTACTTATATCCTTTATTAGTTTTAATAGGATTATTAACTTTGTTGTAACGTTTATGCGCATTTGTTGCTTTTAATATACTTTGATATTTATACAAATCGTCTTGAGTGTATTTTTTATGATTGGGAAATTTTCTAAAAATCAAATCGTAGATACCTTCGGTTTCCGTATATTTTATTCCATCGATAATTATATTATCTTCCATGTCCACATCGAAACGTTTATCACCGAGCATCATTCCTTCGCTGGTAAGTTTAACACCGTAGACGTAATCCATACTCTTATTTTTATCAACACTCATGAAAGCTCCTATATATTTTTGTGCTAGTGGACCAAAATGATTTCGGAACGTTTTCTGACCTTCGGACGTTTCTAATTCGTGTCGGACCGATGTTACAAACGAATCGGGCGTGGTCTCGTAAATTTCTTCGACGGACGGGGATGGTATTGTTTGACGCGGTTGTACTTTTATCGGAGTAGAAACAGTAGCCATATTAGAAAATTGTTTCCTTCGTTTCGATCGATTCGGTGTCGAATATATCGGCGAATCGTTTATCGGCATATTTATCCGTGCTCGCTTTATTCCTTGCTTCGACTCTTTTATTTTTTCCTCGTGCTTCTCTCCAAACGTCAAACTCAACGGCTCGATTTTTGGCGCATCAGATTCCACAGTATTTTCGACAAGCTGTTTTAAAGGTTCGGTAATTGGCTTAAATTGTCTTTCCAATGCAACGTCTTCCTCCATTTTACCAGTTTTCAAAACGCGATATTTTTTGCCAATTGATTCGCTCGTTTTTGCAATCTCTCTCGCAATCTTCTCGCGATCATCGTTCATGATGCTCGATCGATGTGTCGATGACGACTGATCGCTTTACGGTATCGCGAAATCATTAAATCCTCTTCTATATCGTCCATTGATCAACGTGCTGTCTTTATCAATGACTACGAAGCCATATTTGCGTTGCCAACATTTCTGACACAATGCGCGGAAATCGTAGTAAGACATGTCGGTATTTACATGATCGTTGTACACGTGTTTCAAGTTTGTGCCGTCTTGTTTAAATAAAATCAAAAGATTCGCATTGTCGCGTATAAGATGCTTAGGTATCTTGGCATACGTTTGACAAAGATAGAAACAGTCGACGCTCGAGTGTCGACCCATTGCAAAGTACTCTCTTATCGTATCTTGCTTGTCACATGCCACGTCATCAAAGATAAAGATGGAATTCGGAAGCGCCTCGCTCGGTGGAATGACATCGCTGTTATTAGAGAATGTAAAATAACCAATTTCGTCTATAGGTGCTAGTAAATTTTGCAAGTATCTATATTTCGGTTGTTGAAGTGATTTCGAGTATACATACATGTTCTCGAAACGTACACCGTACGGTCTTTCTATCAAACTAATCAACACGTTTGTCTTACCGCAGTTTGAAGGGCCACAAACGATACCGCGTATAGTAGTCGGTAGCATGTTTCCATGCTTGCGTACTTTTTTCTCCGATATTAGTCTATCGTCGAAATTTGATATTTTGATTATCCGCGCTTGTCGCACGAACCGCATGTTTTCTCTTCCGAATCAATTTTGCGAATGATCACGAGGGGGGAGACCTATTTATAGAGGTGTCTCAACTCGAAACCGTTCAGTATCAAAATGTTTCTCCTATCGGATGAAAGAGACATTTTCCGGCTTACCGCCGAACAACTGCAGTATATCCCAAAGATTGTTTTACTGCAAAATTTTGGTGATTACGTGGAACGATTGTGGGACAAGCTACCAGAATATATAAAGGCTGATTCAGAGGTTCGATAATATCGTTCGTGCATGCGACATTACAATCAGCCGTGGATGCGAACACACATCGACGGTCCACCACCGTTAATAAAAGATTGCTACGAATGTCAGCGAGAATCGTAAGAGGTAGCGGTCTCTTAAATCGTGCGATGAACGCGCTTCCCATCGAATTACATATTCCCGGTTATCAGTTTTGCGGTCCGGGAACTCGATTAGAGAAACGATTGACTAGAGGCGATCGAGGCATCAATCCATTGGACGCCGCTTGTCGCGAGCACGACATTGCTTACTCGCGAAGCAACGACCTCGGTCAACACGTCGCGGATCGCATACTAGCTGCAAGAGCGCGAGAACGCATTACCGCGAGGGATTCGACTCTTGGCGAAAGAGCAGCCGCTATGACTGTTTGGGCGGCAAAGACAAAACTCGGCATGGGGATGAAAAAGCCGTCGACGACAAAGAGGAGGAAAAAACGAATACTTCCAGTAGCGAAACGCGGTGGTATTTTACCACTTTTACCGTTGTTGGGAGTTGTCGGTTCTTTGGCCGGCGGTGCGGCGGGAATCGCAAAGGCGGTAAACGATAGCAAGGCGGCGCAACGTCAGTTGGAAGAGTTGCAGCGTCACAATCGCGCTATGGAAGGTCGCGGACTTTATCTCGCTCCGTACAAGCGTGGACAGGGATTCTCAACAAAGTCTAAGAGAAAAAAAAACGTCGAAGAAACATTAAAAATGCCTACGGGTGCGACAACTAACGTGCAATTGGAACAATTGGCAAAACGTATGCACATATCTTTCTTTAGAAGTGTTTTCATGCGCAATAATTTACCAATAAGCGGTGTACGACGAAACGAGAGCGGTATCATCAATTTGGATGACGTTGATGGCCCCGGTACTCATTGGGTAGCGTACGCAAAGAGGGGAGATCGTGTCGCATATTTCGACAGTTTTGGAAATCTTCGACCACCCATGGAACTTGTGCGATATTTCGGACGAGTGAAAATTGAATACAATTACGCATCTTATCAAAGTTACAATCAGAGCATCTGTGGACAGTTGTGTTTAAAATTTCTTCAAACAGTCGACGATCAATTTAAAGCCTGACAAGCCATCGTCACGACTCAGTATTCGTTCGACATGTCACTGACACTTACGTTGACTGGCAGAAGCAGCGTTCTCGCTGTAAGCTATTTTTCCGCTATAGATTTGACCGATGTCGATTACGAGCTCGGATTAACTGATTTTGAAACTTATCATACGATTCCGAACGTAAATTTTTCGAATAATAAATTTTACTTTGGCAACGACGACAAAGAAATTACGATTCCCGAAGGATCGTACGAATTGCACGCTATAAATGACTATCTCAAACGTGCAATTTTGCAAGATGAACACCTTTCCAGAGATGTTGAAAACGATTATGATGAGGAATATCCAATAGCGCTCCGCGCTAATCATAGCACGTTAAAGAGCGAAATCAAATGTATCTACAGAATAAACTTTACCAAACCCGACAATGTAGGATCCTTGCTTGGATTCTCGTCGAATCGTATATTGCAACCTCGCGAGTGGTACGATTCGGACGAACCGGTTAATATTATAAACGTAAATATTATTCGTATAGAATGTAACGTGACTACTGGTGCGTACAGCAATGGCATGCGCGTACATACGATACATGAATTTTCACCGAGCGTGCCACCAGGATATAAGATATCGGAAACGCCGGCACAGATCATTTATCTGCCGATCCGTACGGAGCATTACGTATTTAACGATACGTATTGTGGATCAAAGAGGTCGATTGCTCGATTTTCGAGGAGAGGAAATTACCGTAAGATTGCATATACGGCGGCGACAAACATAGTATGCTCGTGCTGAACGAAACGGAGCACGTGAGAGATAATACTATTGCGGTAAGGCGAGCGGTATCGGGTGACATTAATAAGACAGCCGTTAAGAAGAAGCTGAGCGCGTTGAATCGTGAATTTTTAAAATCATTGGGATTCATCGTACGAAAAGAATGATTGATATTTTGAATATCGGAGGTGAGCCAGTCTTTGACGATCGCATCGTCAAGATTGAGACTCATACGTACAATCCGTACGCCAATACGACGCGTGGATACAGCGACGAGATACGAATACCTATACAACATCAGGATTTGTACACGTTACCGTGCGAAAGCTTTCTTTACATCGAGGGAAGGTTTAATGTGCGTAAAGCGAATGACAAAATGAAGGTTGTATTGGGAAACAATTGTGTTGCATTCATGTTTGATGAGCTTCGATACGAACTCGACGGAGTAGAGATTGATCGCAACAGAAATGTTGGAATAACTTCGACGCTCAAAAATTATGTCTCTAACGCAGCAGAAAAGTATAAACTTGAAGAACGCTGCGTGGGATTTGACGTACAATGGTGACAAAAATTATTTCAACTATTGCGTACCGCTCAACATGTTGCTGGGATTTTGCGAAGATTATAAACGCGTTGTGATTAACGCTCGTCACGAATTGATTTTGATACGTTCACGCAACGATAATAATTGTCTATTCGGACATCCATCGTCGGAAGCAGACATTGAATTACTCAAGATACAGTGGCGTATGCCTCATGTAATATTGAATGAGATTAATAAATTGTCGATGTTGCGAATGTTGGAAAGCGGACGATACTTGAACATGAGTTTTCGATCTTGGAATCTACACGAATTTCCTCTGCTGCATAGCACGACTAAGCATTCATGGACCGTGAAAGCCGCCTCCCAGCTAGAGAAACCACGATACGTGATCTTTGCATTGCAAACTGGTAAAAAGAATTCAGTGCCAATTGACCAACGTTAAACTCTATTTAAACTCGGAATTTTATCCCTACGATGATTTAAATTTAGATTTTGAAAAAAATAGATTCGCCGTCCTATTCGACATGTACTCTCGTTTTCGCAAATCTTATTACGGATACGATAACAGCACCACGCTATTAACCATTTCAAAGTTTCTACATTGCGGTCCTCTCGCGGTCATTGATTGCTCGCGACAAAACGAGTCTGTCAAAACTGCTACCGTGGACGTGAGAATAGAGTTTGAATGCATGGAAAATATACCGGCGAATACTACCGCCTACTATTTGATCTTGCACGATCGGGTTGTTGAATATAATCCATTGACCAATGTAGTCCGCAAAATTACATAAGTCAGCAAATATCCCCTCCATTGCGTATGATGAAAAATATAAAAGATTGAGATGTTTGACGATCGACGTCAGTCTGCGATCGGATCTTGTCATCATGGCTCCACCAACGTTTGTGGATCTACAAGGATTTATCGTTGGGAAAAATTTTGTCGTGAAGGAAGCTGCGGTTCTGAGAAAGGGATCCATACTTTCTCATTACATTTTTACATGTCCCGAACCATGGCACATGCTCACAAAATCTGAGATGTCAGGTTTTATGGTTGACGAAAAATCACCATGGATTATCGTGGAATGATGGATACGTTTCATATTGGAAATCGAAACGTTTAATTACGACAGCGGTGATGGGTGCAACGGGGGAGGATGATGATGCGTCACCTCTCGTGTACGTTAAAGGGCATGAAAAACGACAATGGTTAGCTGATATACTGGACAATGATGCGAGAAACGATGTGATTATCGAAACTTTGGATGCAGACTATGAGGATGTAGCTTCTTTAAATAAGTTAGATGTTAAGAATACTGTACGTTGTGAAAATCATGTAAAAAATTGCGCTTTACAAAATGTATTTAAGATTTATAATTGGTGGTTGAAACATCATGATAATGATTCATCGAATCCATATTTATAATAAATTGATGATGCAATATATTTTTATCGTCTTTCTTATTCTCTCCTTTCTTTCCTCATCTCTATCTATGTACGTGTGCAGTATCGTGTTTCCGTACGTGACACAGCTGCCGCAGATATTGTATTTCGATACTACATTGTGGTACATGATAAAACATTTAAATATTTGATAATTGAATATAGTTTTACGTTCGATGACCGTTCGTTTCCGTTCGATTACCGTTCAATTCCGTTCAATTACCGTTCAATTCCGTTCGATAACCGTTCAATTACCGTTCGATGACCGTTCGACGGGCGTTCATTTCCGTTCGACAAACGTTCGTTTCCGTTCGACGGGCTTTCATTTCCGTTCGACGGACGTTTGATGACCGTTCAATTCCGTTCGATTACCGTTCAATTCCGTTCGATTACCGTTCATTTCCGTTCGATGACCGTTCATTTCCGTTCGATGACCGTTCAATTACCGTTCGACGAACGTTCAACGAGCGTTCGTTTCCGTTCGACAGGCGTTCGATTACCGTTCATTTCCGTTCGACGGGCGTTCGTTTCCGTTCGACGATCGTTCGTTTCCGTTCGACGATCGTTCGTTTCCGTTCGACGGGCGTTCAATTACCGTTCAATTCCGTTCGATAACCGTTCAATTACCGTTCGATGACCGTTCATTTCCGTTCGATGACCGTTCATTTCCGTTCGACGACCGTTCAACGAGCGTTCGTTTTCGTTCGACGGGCGTTCGATGACCGTTCATTTCCATTCGATGGGCGTTCATTTCCGTTCGATGACCGTTCAATTACCGTTCGATGACCGTTCAACGGTCGTTTGTTTCCGTTCGACGATCGTTCGTTTCCATTCGACGGGCGTTCGTTTCCGTTCGACGGGCGTTCAATTATCGTTCGACGAGCGTTCGATAGCCTTTCGACAGTCGTTCGTTTCTGTTCGATGACCTTTCAAGCAGGGTTGACGCATTATATTATAGCGTTATATTATATCATGCTAAGTTGCATGGGAACATGCATACTTTTGTCGTACGGCGCGTTTTTGGTAAAGCGATAATGATATGTCCCTATTCTCAAGTTTCGTGTCGAGACCTCGTTGTCTCCTCACAAAGTCGCGATATGATAATATTAATATTATATTATATACCATGCTGAGTTTCATGGGACCGTACTTTTGTCTTACGACGCGTTTTTGATATGGTGATAATGCCACATCTCTACTATAAAACCTCGTGCCGGGACCTCGTTCTCTCGTCAGAAAGCCAGTCTGTTCCTTGGGAAGTGAACCAATCTTCAGCTGACGAAATTCATCTTCGTGTTTATTTTTTATGTGGTTTATCATTCCTGACGTAGTAGCTTGCCTTCCTTCCCCTCCACGTGAAATCTTCGTAAGGCATAATTTACATTCTACTATTTTTGGATTTTCGCATTCGATAAAATATGTCCATATAGGTGATTTCTTCTTATTTATAGAAAGAAAAAATGGATCGCGTAAATGTGTATCCCATGTGTATGAGTGGAAGAGGAAATTTTTTGATTTATTGTGCATCGTGCTCCTAAAGCTGATGTTCATGTGGAATGTAAGTATTGAATGTATTATTTTATAAAAATTGTTAAAATTGCGTATTTTAAATAAATATTTTTGATATAGTTTCAGGATGAAGTCCGGATACCGGGCTTCATAAACATTGAACGGAGGCAATGGGTGCGGACGGTGCGCCGGGCGAGGAGGAGCCACTTTTCATATATGTGGGGCGACACCCCGGAGAGTCACCAGGTCGAAGATATTTTCGACCTGCGGCAACTCTTCGGGGAAGAGCCCCACGAAGAAATAGAAGAAAATTGGGAACAGGAAAATTGGGCAATAGAGGAAGAGGAGCAGGAGGAGGAAGAGGAAAGAGAAGAGGATGAGGAAGAGGAAAGAGAAGAGGAGCAGGAGGAGGAAGAGGAAAGAGAAGAGGAGGAGGAAGAGGAAAGAGAAGAGGAGGAAGAGGAGGAGGGGAAAGGAGAATGAGGAGCAGGAGGAGGAGGAAAGAGGAGTGGAGGAACAGGAATGGATCGATAGATGTGTTTTTTATAAATCTTATCGTAATATACTTCTATTAACACATCATTTTTTTCTGTTCCAGGAGCGGCCTCCCCCTAGCCCGGCGCATCGCCCCTTCCCCTATATATATATATATATTTTTTTTTTTTTATTTTTATATTATTATTATTTTTTTAATTTTATCTTATATTATATTTTTATTATATTTTAAAATTTTTTAAATTTTATTACACACACACACACAATCACAAAATTGTATAGTACACGCACACATTTAAATAAATTTTATATTTTAATTTAAAAAAAAAAGAAATGTATTTATTTACGCGCCTCTCCTTGCGCTCCCATCCTTTGCGTCTCTCTTGCCCTAGTTGTAAGAATTTATCATTCTCTCTCTCTCTTTCGTACGCGCTATCGTTCTAAGTCTCGCGTTAGTTGTAAGTCTCGCGATATCTTCGTTCTCGCTCGCACGCGTTATCTTAGCTATTATCGTTCTCTCTCGCACACGTTGTTCTCGCGATATTATAGTTCTCTTTCGTATGCGTTCTCTTCGCGCTATTATCGTTCTCTCTCATTCATATGCTCGTCGCTATCACTCACTTACGTTTGCGTCGTCCTTGTTCCACGTTGACGTCATCCTTGTCGTATGTTGATGTCATCCTTGTCACACGTTGATGCCATCCTTGTCGCACTGTCCTCTTCACACACTTAGCGCTATCCTTCTCACACCAGTGCACCGTCCTTCTCACACATGTGGACACATCGCGGGCCCGCCGCGGATCCCCCCTACCTGCGCGGACCCCCTCGTCCATCGCTCGCGCCGCGGATCCCCCCTTCCCGCGCGGACCCCCTCGTCCATCGCTCGCGCCGCGATCCCCCCTTCCCGCGCGGATCCCCCTTCCCCGCACGTGACGTCACTCCCCGCACGTGACGTCATCATCCCCCGCACGTGACGTCATCATCCCCCCGCACGTGACGTCATCATCCCCCGCATGTGACGTCATCATCCCCCGCACATGACGTCATCATTCTCCGCGTGACGTCATCACCCCCGCGTGACGTCAGCCCCCCGCGTGACGTCACCCCCCCCGCCGCGGTTCCCCCTCACCCCTCACCCCCCTCGGAGCCCCTGCGTTAGAACCGGCCTAGACTCACTACTGACTTTATTTTTATTTTCGCGTTTATTCGGCCTTTGTCTTTTCGCCCGAATAACCGCTAATTTAGGCGATTTTTCTTCGCTCTCATCGTCTTCGTCAGACTCTTCGGTTCGGTTATTTGCTTTTACGACCGCCAGATTACGCTGCGTCGAAAATCCTTTATTAAACGTGGCTTTATCCGTTTTCGCGGACACGTTATTATTTTTTGGTTTTTCGTTTTTACTCGCAGTCTCTTCCGTTTGATCGTTTTTCGCGTAATAACTTTTTCCGTCTTCTTTCGATTTCTCGAAATCTCTATTTTTCGTATATTTATTACTAACATACGATTTATTTTCTTTATCGTCGCGATTCGGTTTTTTCTCCTCCGCGACTTTATTTTTATTCCACGGTTTTACCGCGTCTTCGCGTTTTTTATCCGTCGGAACTTTATCTTTATTCTCGCGTGTTTTAGCTTCGAATAATTTTTTATTCCGCTCACGCTCTATTTCGATTTCGTCGAGTAATTGAACGAAATCTTCCACGGTTTTTACCGTAGTGGGTCTTATTTCGCGCGCGACATTATTACCAAAATGTCTTCACGCATCTTATAATCTCTCTATCCGACATCGGCGGATCCAGACATTTCGCCTGCTTCATTATATTTAACGCGTACTCGGACATCGTTTCCGTACCGTTAGCGTTATATTTTCCGGTATACATTTCTTCCCAAAATTTCGCCTGTTGTTCTTCATTCCAAAAATGTTGGATGAATAACTCTTTGGCTTCCTCGATCGTATCTGGTTCTCTTACTTCGAACCACGTCGATGCAGATCCTCGCATACATCTCGCGAAGAAATAAATTTGATCGACTTCCCCGACATTTTCATACTCTACGATTTTCTCGAATTTTTTTATGAATTTAATCGGATTCTGTCGGTCTGTTCTTCCGAAGTATTTAATATCTTCGAAAGGATATTTAAGCCAGCCTCCACGCGGCAATCGCGCGTTTAAGACTGCATTTTCAGAAATTTTCACAACGCTAGACGCCGTTTCCTCTTTATCGCGTTCGGTCGCTAAATTAATTACCGAAGAAGCTTCTTGATTATTGCCGACGCGCCTAGATTCCACGATTTGCGTCTCTAACGCGTCCAATTTCTTACTTAATTTAACGAACATCTCCCAGAACTCTTTGTCCGTAGGATTATTCGTCTCTTTTCCGCCCGCGTTATCCGCGTCGCGAATTTCTTCTATATCCTCGTTCACGCGTTTTGCTTGCGCTCTTATGAGGATATGCTCTCGATTTGACGGGTGATCGCATCACTCGCGCGCCCGTCGCTTCGATTTGCAATTTGTCGGTTTCCCTGTTACTCGACATTTTTGCGTTTTTGATATGCGCGTAATCTATCCAACCGTCGGCTAACACGCGAACACTGAGTCAAACGCCTGCTTATTCTTCGAATCGTTTTCCAGAAAACCGTCACAAATTAATCACGCACGTTCTCTCGTTTCAAATTTCGGCAATTTCACGTAAATGACTGTCCTGTCACGGTCGCCAAGTTTTTCATTCTCACTAACTAGCGATATTTTGCTAAACACTTGCGGACACGTTGCTATACAACGAACGCCCGCCTTTACCGCACACCCACGGATCAATGACTATCGGACTTCGAAATCCTACTGCTACAAATCCGAGTGACGCGGTTTATTTCCGAGCCATACACACAATCTATCTTCGCGCCCTATATAACTGTGATCGGACGACTTATTATTGGGTAAAAATATCCGAGGATGTAGTTCTCTTACCTTTAGTAATTATGGTCGCCAGCTTATTTATCCACCAACAAGCAAGGATTTTGGGCTGTGATAAGCCCAACGCCAGAGTCGAGATCCCTAGAATATTCCACTGGCCTCGCCTAGCTGCGTCACGCCACCGTATCGGGTTACAAGATGGCCGCTGACTGCGTCTCAACGATGGAAATTTCCGACGTATTCCCGTCGTATCTCCACTCGTTCTAATATTTCTTTTTTCTGTTTCAAGTCGCCGCTGGACGATGGACTTCGCCGCTGAACAACGCTGACAGGATGACGTCACCGCTATGGATTCCTCCTCAGGTAAGTCACCTTTTATTTTCGAAATATTTGTTTCACAAATATTTCTTTTCAGATCACTCCCGGATGGATTAATCACTACCGGATATAAGGATCTTGGAATTTATCGCTTGGATAAATGATAACTCCTACCGTTCAAATTATATATATATTTATATATTTAAAATAAAATAAAATATAAATGAACTTTGGATTATTACAGTTATTTCGTACTTGGACATGCAAATCTTATTATACACAATATTGCCGTGTACGCGGAACAATATTCTCGATCATTCGCTATTTCTATGGAAAATTCCGACACTCACTTTACGTTCGTTATCGAAGCTTCGCAAACGAAGACGCCCGGGAAAAAGCTCTCGAGTGAGCTCTGCAGCCCCTTATATAGGCCTCCCCACTCTAGGCCTACCCACTCTTCGCTATCCCCACCAGTAACGCTTTCTCGGCGGCTCGGTCTGTTCGTAGTCGCAACGCGCTATTGGTCGGATCGCTTTTCGTGCGTACTCGCCTTTCTGGTGTGCGCAGTCGCACTGCGCATGCGCACTTCGTCTTTTCACATACGCAGACGCTTTGCACCTGCGCAGTCACTCTTTTACACCTTTTTCGTATGCGCAGTCGCACTGCGCATGCGCAATTCATCTTTTCATATGCACAATCATCTAATACCTGCGCAAGCAGTATTTTACAGTTACTTTTACTTAATAATACGTTATATTAGTATATGTCTTAATCTAGTACTCTAAACATATTAATTTTACATTTTTACATTTTAACTATATTGTTATCATGCTTAAGTGCACTTTTGCTTTACACTTTCTGCACTTTCGCTTTTCCTGGGCTATTATTGTTAAAGTGCTCCCCATTTCGCACTATTTTCTTAATTTTATAGGTTAGGATACTAAGTTTGACAATTTTATATATAATAACGATATATATATTTTACTCTTATTTCTACAAAATATATTTATACTTTGGGGGATCAGAAATATTTTCTTCCTCCTTTCTGCCCCCGTCATCCTTGGTCACCCTGTCCAAAGGTCCTAAAAGGGATGAGCTTTTCCTCTGAGCTCATGGTCATCGCTTTATCTGTCGCTCGGTATCTTTCTACCGACTTTTCCCTTGGTACTTCCTTCTGGATGGTCCCTGAAGTTCCTGGTTGATCCTCGGGCCTGTCTGAGCTCTGGGGAGTCCTGGTGCTCTGTAACGTCGGTTGCAACGTACGCCCGACTCATACTGTGCGCTAATTGCGAGCTTGCTGCGTGCCGTCACTTCGCGCCTATCGCGTTCCAGCGCTATGCCACTGGCGCCCAATTACAGGCGGCCACCGCTACTGCCTAAAGAGGCCCGTTACAATATAAAACAACAAACAATTTTGCCCTTCGAGAAAAATCTAAATTATATCAAATCCGCTATGAAAAACAAATCGGAAATACGTGATTTGCGAGCGAAATCCAGAATATTCTCGAAGGACAGATTGTATATAAACCCCGGGCGATGACAATGATCGCTCTCTTCCGAAAGGTTCTTCGCGACAGAAAGTACGATCGTTTATTTCATTGCTCTCGGATATTTCACAAGTCTACTCCGTTGCTCGCGGATATTTTTAAAAGTTATTCCGTTGCTCGCGGATATAATTAACGTGATTCCGTTGCTTACGGATGAAATTCGCGCTAAAACAGCGTACTTTGTAAAATAGTGTACATATTGTGTCGTCTAAATTAAATTGTGCCGTCTTCATTAAAATCAGTCTCTTTTGTTGCCTATCGAATTCTCGACTTCCTTTCTTTTTCGAAGCTCGCCCGCGCGTTTTTATCTTGTTCTCGAACATTAATTGGTCCTTCGAGCTGGATCGCAAACCCTGGTGACCGGTGCAACCAGTGGGTGAGTGACGATGGTGACCTCGAAGTTGAGTGGTGTGCTTCCTCTGTGCTCCGGAGTGTGACCACCTAAAAGATAGGAGGAAAGAAAATGAGTCGCGAAATGGAAGTGCTGGCGAGCGCTCAAATGGACCTGTATGGAAAAATCTCCCGCACGGTTGAGAATCTGCGGAATCCACCAAGATCACGCTTGGAGCCATCGAGTCTCGCCTTCAGAACCTGTAGATTGTGGGCTAAATTCGATGCCCAAAACGACAAGCTGTTCCCTCATCGGGAGGCGCTAGCGGGGCACGAATACTTCAAGCAAGAAGTATCTGCCTTGACCGAAGAGGCTTACTTCAACCAAAAGACGACGCTCCTGGACTGGATGCACTCTTCCAAGGCCAAAGAAGCGGGATCGTCGGCAGCCATGCTTGGAACACCCGTTCCTCGCACGACTCTCCCTAGGATACAGCTGCCGACCTTTACGGGGAAATATGAGGACTGGCCCTCTTTCCGAGACCTATTCCAGTCTCTGATCGGGAAGGATGCCTCGACGACTCAAGTGGAGAAGCTGCACTACCTGAAGGCTTGCCTGAAAGGAGAAGCAGAATTACTTATACGCAGCTTGCCAACAACTAGTGAAAATTTCGAGCGCGCCTGGAAAACCCTCGTCGACTGTTACGAGAACAAGCGTCTCCTCGTAAGAACCTACATCTCGAACTTTACTTCGCTCCAGAAATTAAAGGGTGAGTCAATCTCTGATCTGAGAAAATTATACCACGGCGTGAAAAATACCGTCGGCTCGCTTGAGAGTATCGGCCGACCGATAACGAAAGGTGAAGACCTATTCGTTCACCTCGTGGTCGAACTTTTGGACCCTCGGTCGCGGCGCGAGTGGGAGAACTCTCTGGGCGACAACCTGGAGCCGCCTACGTACGACGAACTCCGGGAGTTCTTAGATCGCCGGTTACGTACGCTCGAGTCATTGCAGCCTATTAAGGCGGAGGCAAGTCCGCCTAAGTCGAGCTCTAGCCCGGCCACCAAGCCAACTCGTTCGCTGCATGCTCGCAAGCAAGAAGGCAAGCAAGGCCGTTGCACTATGTGCCAGCGCGACCATTTTATTATGTTGTGCGACACGTACAAAGCTAAGAGCGCTGACGAGAGGAAAAGCCACGTCGAGGCCAACGGACTGTGCCTCAATTGCCTCGGCAAACACCAACTCCGCGACTGCGCCTCGAAAAGAACGTGCTCGGTGTGCAACGCGCAGCACCACACGTCACTGCACGTGTTTGACCACCGCGACCGTGAAGTCCTCGCACGTCTCGTATCAGCCGACCAAGAAGCCTCCGACAGCAGTGCTCCTAGTCACTGCCCGCGTTTGCGTCGCCGATCGGCATGGAGCTCTGCATACCGCACGCGCGTTAATCGATCAGGGCTCCGAGTCGTCTCTAATTTCTGAGTCGCTTGCTCACTGACTGAAATTGCCGCGGAAACATACCTCCATTTCCGTATTCGGAGTCGGTGGAAAAATGACAGGCGATGCCCATGGCCTGCTTAACCTGAAGGTCTCGAAGAACGGTAGATCGCCAATGATGGTGTCGGCCCTCATCTTACCTCAGCTCACCATTTACGACGGCTGCAGTCGAGCTGAGAAGCGTCCGTGGAGCCACCTCGCTGGCTTAGAGTTGGCCGATCCTAACTTCCTCGCCACCGATCGGATGGATTTGTTGCTCGGCGCCGACGTCTACGCTGCTATCCTCCTTCCTGGATTACGTCGAGGCAGACCGCAGGAAACTGTAGCGCAAGGGGTGACTTGGGGTTGGATATTGTGAGTGGGTTCCGTTAGCGCACGGTGCGATAGCGCACCAACCCGATAGCACACGAAAAATTGACACAATTCCCGATAGCGCACCAACCCGATAGCGCACCAACCCGATAGCACACAAAGTAAATCGCGCACAATCCCGATAGCGCACCAACCCGATAGCGCACGAAAGCACTATCCTCTCACACACACACACTCACACACACACACAGGGGGGGGGGGTGCAAGGGGGGCCTTCGGCCCCCCTCCCGCACCCACCCCGTCCCCCTCGCTTCGCGTGAAAAGTTGCAAAGTGAATCCGTGCGCTATCGGGTTGGTGCGCTATCGGGATTGTGCCCGATTTACTTTGTGTGCTATCGGGTTGGTGCGCTATCGGGAATTGTGTCAATTTTTCGCATGCTATCGGGTTGGTGCGCTATCGCACCGTGCGCTAACGGGACCCTCCCGGATATTGTCGGGGACTGTCGGAACAACGAGTGTCTCCAAGCAATCACATACTTACGTGTGCCGCGTAGACGATCAACTTACCGGCTTGGTGCAACATTTCTGGCAGCAGGAAGAAGTCGCGACCGTGCCAGTCCCGCTCTCCACCGACGAGCAAAAATGCGAAGACCACTTCGCTCTCACGCACCAGAGAGGCAGCGATGGTCGGTACGTGGTACGCCTTCCTGTGGTAGGACCACTCCCGGATTTCTCGAGGACGAGATGGACGGCCGTGCATCTCCTCAACAGCATGGAGCGCCGCTTCAGTCGCGACACTCGGCTCCAGGAATTGTACGCCGACTTCATGCAGCAGTACGAGGACCTTGGTCACATGACGGCAACTGCGACGACCAGCCAGGGAGATGACCAAAGCTGCTTCCTTCCGCATCATGGCGTGTTGCGCGAAGGCAGCTCAACGACGAAGTTGTGGGTCGTTTTCAACGGCTCGGCGACCACGGCAACCGGCGACAGCCTCAATCGCCATCTTTCGGTCGGACCGAATCTATTGCCGGCATTGGGGGACGTGCTTCTCCGCTGGCGCCGGCATCTCTATGTCCTGGCCACGGACATAGAGAAAATGTACCGCCAAATCCTAGTGAGTCCAGAAGATCGCCACCTGCAAAGGATCGTCTGGCGTTATGACACCACGGAAGAGGCGAAAGACTACGAATTAAATATCGTGACTTACGGACTCGCCTGTGCGCCGTTCCTGGCCATGAGGACTCTACAACAGCTCACCGTCGACGAAGGAGATAAATATCCTCTGGGAGCTGTCGCGTTACGCCAGGATACCTACATGGACGACGTGCTTACTGGTGCCTCTTCCTTCCAGGAAGCGAGGGCGCTCCAGACAATTGGTCGAGTTGTGCAAGGCGGGCGGCTTCCCGTTGCGCAAGTGGTCGACTAACCATGACAGTCTATTTCAAGGCATCCTGGATGAGTACCGGTTGCAGCGCGATTCGCGCTCGTGGCAACCCCACGAGAGCCATGCTACCCTGGGACTTCAATGGCATTCCAGCACCGATGCCTTCTCATTCTCCATCCCGGCTGTCGAGATGCCTATAGCGACCAAACGAACAGTCCTCTCGTTGACAGCGCGCCTGTTCGATCCTTTGGGATGGCTAGCTCCTGTGGTAGTGCGAGCGAAAATCCTCTTCCAGTCTACCTGGCTGATGGGAGTGGATTGGGACACTCCGCTGGATGAGCGCAATTCCCGCTTCTGGAGCGACTACCGAAGAGATCTGCCTCGACTGGCTGAGATTCGCGTGCCTCGCTACTTGCCGATGGAGCCCCGAAAAACGCCATAGAACTGCATGGCTTGGCTGATGCCTCAGAGCGAGCGTATGCTTCCGTCGTCTACCTGCTGACAACAACTGAAAATCAGGAGAATCAGGTGAGACTCGTGACAGCTAAGCTAAAGTAGCGCCTATCAAACAGATAACCTTACCTCGCCTGGAGCTATGCGTTGCCACTCTCCTCGTCCGTCTAGTAGCTTACGTCCGTCGGATACTTGCTGAGGAGGCTCCAGTACACCTATGGTCAGATTCCACCGTCGTCCTGAACTGGATCCGAGGACATCCTTCTCGGTGGAAAACTTACGTGGCCAATCGGGTCGCCGAGATTCAGACGACCCTGCCGGAGGCCTTGTGGCACCACCTCTCTGGGACTGACAACCCTGCCGACTGTGCCTCGCGGAGTGTTTCTGCGAGCGAACTAGTCGCCCATCCGCTTTGATGGCAAGGACCCCTCTGATTGCAAACTGGAGCTCTACCTAGGACGACAGAGACCGATTTGGAAGAGGATGAGCTCCCTGAAGCGCGGTCTCGAGTTCAGGCCGCCGCCGTTCAACAGCTACTCATCGAACCAGAGATCACCAGATTCTCCTCCTTCACCCGTCTAACTCGGATGACAGCTTGGTGCCTTCGCTGGCAACGCCGAGTTAAGGAGTCTCGGTCCAACACCGGCGCACCGCATCACACGGCGTTTCCAGGCAATCTCTCCGCCGTGGAATTGGACGAAGCTCGGCGATCCTTGATCCGGGTTGTCCAAGCTGCACACTCGAAACCAGAATTAAACTCTCTCTAAGGGCAAAGCTATGACAAAGGGAAGCTTTTTAAATAAACTTACCCCTTTCCTAGATCCATAGGGCACCCTCAGAGTCGGCGGACGACTGAAGCACTCCCTTCTGGCTTACGACGCAAAGCACCAGGTGATCTTGCCCGCAGCTCTCACCTAACGAGGCTCCTCGTCGAGGACTTCCACCGACGGACATTGCATGGGTGCAGCTAACACTCGGCTCCATCCGCCAACTCTGCTGGATACCTCGAGGCCGGTCTTTGGTCAAATCCGTGTTGCATCGCTGCATCTCCTGTGTGCGATGGCGGGCGGCAACGCCGCAACAGCTGATAGGTGACCTGCCTTCCCGAAGAGTGACTCCCGCGAGGCCATTCTTCAACACAGGCATCGAGGGCCTCGAGGGACTACGCAGAGCCTCTGATGTTGAGGACGTCGAAGGGTCGAGGCCACCGCGCATACAAGGGATACCTCGCTATCTTTGTTTGTTTGAGCACAAGGGCCGTTCATTTGGTGGTCTCGGACTATACTGTCGATGCCTTCTTTGCCGCGCTGAGACGGTTCACTGCTCGCCGAGGTCTATGCAGCAGCATCACAAGTGACTGCGGCACCAACTTCATAGGAGCAGACAAGCAGCTCCGAGAATTCTTCTCCGCCGGAAACCCGGAGCTGCGACGAGTTGCCGACCAGCTCGCCAACGAGAGGATCCTCTAGCACTTTAAAGGCCCATCTACATCTATCGTAACGTCTATCGTAAGCTTCTTACGGCGATCGTAACGCTCGTCGTAACAGTTGTCGTAAGCTTATCGTAAGAGTTGACTCAACTTGCTCTTACGATTGCGATGATGATTGCGACAATGATTGCGACGCTTGTCGCTTGTCTGTCATAAGGTTAGATGGAATCCATGAATATTGCGAGGTCGATTAATGGGCCGAATCCACCATCTTCGTTTTCGTTTTTGTCGAATTTGTATTAATAAACATAATTGTATTATTAATACTGCAGCACATAAAATAATTTATTTATTTCTATTCATGATATAAAACGGTTATCTGTTACATTCTTACGATTTTATGTAGACAGACAATGCTTACAACTTTTTTCTTTACGATTATGATCGCTTACGATGAAATGTTACGATAGATGTAGATGGGCCTCAACCCACCTTCCACTCCGTACTTCGGCGGTATTTGGGAAGCCGCAGTCAAGTTGGTGAAACACCACCTCCGCCGAGTGCTGGGAGAGACCTCGCTCACCTACGAGGAATTGAGCACGCTCCTCGCTCAAGTGGAGGCGTGCTTGAATTCAAGACCGCTTCAGGCTCTGTCCGACGATCCCAACGACATGACTGCCTTGACGCCGGGACACTTTTTAATCGGCACGGAGATCAATGCTGTGCCTGAGGTCAGCTTGACGGAGACGCCCGTCAATCGTCTCTCGAGGTGGCAGCTCCTTCAGAAAATGCGCGACCATTTCTGGGAAAGATGGTCGCAGGAGTATATACACTTCCATATCCAATGGCCAAAATGGATGACGTCGACCAGCGAGATCCGGACCGGCCGGCTTTGCCTCGTCAGAAACGAGAACACGCCCCCCACAGTAAAATATCTTGTAAAATATTCATTTTTCGATTATCTTACCTTAATACTTTTATGTACAGAATAATGAGAGGAATCAATTGGTGTAAAAAAAACATAATTATTTTTAAGAAAAAATGTAATTTGCAATTAACAATTACATATTTTTTCTTAAAAATAACTATGTGTTTTCTTTACACCAATTGATTCCTCTCATTATTCTGTACATAAAAGTATTAAGGTAAGATAATCGAAAAATGAATATTTTACAAGATATTTTACTGTTTATGTAAAATTAAGAAATGATTCCAAGCCTTATAACTCAATAAGTACTTGAGGGAAAAATATTTTATTATAGTGTTTTGGAAAGCCCTCGAGATAAGCTACAAGAATATGCAATAAAAATAGGGAGTTCCATTTAAGAATTTTCCTGAATACAAGCAGTGACACGTCGACGCATCGATTCACGGACACGTTCAAAAATGCCACCAGTGCGTGATATTGAAGATCTTCGTGACCGTATCACTGCAGGTTGCGAGACAATCCGCTATACGCCAGTCATTTTTGAACGTGTCCGTGAATCGATGTGTCGACGTGTCACTGCTTGTATTCAGGAAAATGGTGAACATTTTCAACATTTACTGTAACATACTCAAGGTCACATTAAAACCAAATGTAAATAAGCCTAATTAAACGATTGTCGTCTACAATAATTATTCCTAAATTTTTCCTTGTGTAAGTAATACAGCTAACAGTATTTTCAACATAACTCCTGAAATAAGCATTTCCGCACCTATGTCCATATAACATTTTTTTATCCTTCAGGTGTGAGGAATATCTCTTTAAATTTTTGACATACCTTTTTAGAACACCCTGTATATATATATATATATATATATATATATATATATATATACAGGGTGGGGCATTTATAGTGACACAAGCAATTTTTTCGAAAACGAAACGAGATATAAAAAAATGTTTCAGACAAAAGTCGTAAGGTTGAAAGGAGGTAATTTAGTCCGCTGAGGCAATTTTGAACCCGGTGCCTGCATTGGGCCTAATTAGGCTTGTCTATTTTTTAAAATGGCAACCCCTCTTTTTCATTACGGATTCATATTCTACGCAAAAAAAATGAACAAATTTTGTTCTTGACAATTTTTGGATAAGCCCTCCAACAGGCCCAAAAAACCCTCAAGCTTTTCAAACCCAGGCAATTTTTTCGAAAACGATGCGAGATATAAAAAAATATTTCATACAGAAATTGTGTATACCGTCATTGAATTCCTTCCTGAGTACACGCATTAAGGTCATTCGAAGACCAACTTTAATTTCTTTTAGTTGGTTGGTACATGTTTCTTTCATAAATCAACAGAGCATTCAATTTTCAGTCTAAAAATACTAGTACACTATCGAAACAACAACGTAAACCACAATAACAATTTTATTTTAGCAAATGTTCGAAATGATGGCCATTAACTTCGATACATTTTTAAAAGCGCTTACTAAAAGAATTATGAACTTTCATTAAAGTGCCGTCATCGATACTCGCACAGGCATTGATAATTCGTTGACGCATATTCTCAGGTGTGGTATTTCTTGATAAACTTCATCTTTTATGTAACCCCATAAGAAAAAGTCAAGTGGCGTGAGATTCGGAGAACGAGCGGGCCAATTAATAGATCCTCTGTGTCCTATCCAGCGACCAGAATAATCTCTATCTAATATTTCTCGAGCCATAGCGGCATAATGAGCGGGACAACCATCGTATTGAAACCACATATTTAAACGCTCTGCTAACAATACGTCGTCAAGCAAGCAGTTGGTAGTTCTCGATCCAAAAAGTTTCTGTACTTTAGTCCATTCAGCGTACCTTCAATGAAGTACGGTCCAATTATTCGATGTCGATGAATACCACACCAAACATTTACACTCCATTGTCATTGATGCTCCACTTGTCGTAACCATCTTGGATTTTCCGCTGACCAGTAGTGCATATTATGTCGATGAACTTGATCATTATAAGTAAAAGTCGACTCATCAGAAAATAAAATATTTAAAAAATTGTTATTCTGTATTTTCAGAAGAGCCCATTGATAAAACTCGACACGATTTAAAAAATCAGCGTCATGAAACTTGATGCAAAGAAATGTGGTACGGATGGAATTTATGGCGCTTCAGTATTCGCAGAACATTTCTTCGAGAAATTCCCGAATCACGTTCAATTTGACGAGAACTTACGTGTGGATTATAGGCTACTGCAGTTAATACAGCGATTTCCGAATTTTCTCCAGTAACAGTCCTAGTTCGATATTTTTTTGTTGCGACACTTCCCGTTTCAGAAAACAACTGTACTATTCGATAAAAAGTTCTACGGGATGGCTGCCTTCTTTCGTGGTATCGTTCTGTGTATAAGTCACGCGCTTCTCTTTTTATGTTTTTATGCACTTCTCCATAAATCATCGATTTTTTCAGCAACCGTAAACCGATTCATTTTCAAAAAATAATAATATCGATGTACGAGCTAAAACTACAGATATTTTTCGCGACGTGATGAGAATACTCTAATGGAATGACAAATTGAAAATGATAAGACCACAAACATGTATCAAAATCTGTGATCCAATATCAACATAAAATTTTTGTTTACGTTACGATTGTGATAGTATACTAGTACTCGTTACGTCGTACATTGTTGTTTGCGTCGGATCGTTGACCCCGAGTAATGTAGAGAAGGACATTTACTTCTTAATTTTGAAATATTAGGTGCTTGCATGTATTTTGATCAGCGATATCTATTGGTGAAAATGCGAAGTATCAATGTTAAACAATCTAACCTAACTGTTTAATTCAATGGTTTTGACATTTCTCTACATAAAATAACAGTTTTCGATTTAGTATTATTGAGTTATTCAGTATATACAGACGCTAATCATGGAACGCTCAAAATTGCATTTTCGACATTCATTACTTTTGTTGTTTGATTTGAAAAAATCTGCTGCCGAAGCTCATCAAACACTTCTAGAAACTTATGGTGATGCTGCTCCGTCATATCCCAATTGTCGGTTTTGGTTTCAACGATTTAAAAGTGGTAATTTTGATGTCAATGACAAAGAACGGCCTGGAGGACCAAAAAAGTTTGAAGACAATGAATTGCAAGACTTATTGGACGAAAACCCAGCTCAAACTCTCAAAGAACTTTCAGACAGCTTAGCAGTTGATGAATCAACTGTTTCCAGACGTTTACATGCGATGGGAAAGATCCAAAAGGAGGGAAAATGGCTACCACACGAATTGACTGAAAATGCCATTTCGAACCGTTTCAACATCGCGGTTTCATTGCTTGCCAGGCAAAAAAAGAAGTTTTCTGTGGCGTATTGTGACTGGCGATGAAAAGTGGGTCTACTACGACAATCCCAAGCGCAAAAAGTCATGGGTTAGTCCAGGAGAACCATCCACATCGACACCGAAGCGAAATATTCATGGCAGTAAAGTCTTGCTGTGCATATGGTGGGATCAGCAAGGTATAGTGTATTACGAGCTGCTAAAACCGAATGAAACTGTTACTGCAGATGTCTACCGACGTCAATTGAACAAATTGAACGACGTATTGTTGCAAAAAAGACCAGCAATAGCGAGTAACAGACGCAAAGTCATCCTCTTGCATGACAACGCTCGGCCACACGTTGCAAGAGTTGTGAAGGATACACTACACTGTTGCAGCTCGAATGGGAAGTTCTGCCGCACCCAGCGTACTCACCAGACATAGCGCCTTCTGATTACCACTTGTTCAGATCGATGCAGCATGGCTTGGCTGGCACACGGTTTCGAAATGCAGAAGAAGTGCGAAAATGGATCGATGATTGGATCGCTGCTAAACCAACATCGTTCTTTCGACATGGTATCGCCATGTTGCCAGAAAGATGGGAAAAAGTTGTAGAAAATGATGGAAAATATTTTGATTAATATATATTGTACCAATTTTTCTCAATAAATGCATTTTTAAAGTGAAAAAATGATCAAAATACATGCAAGCACCTAATAACTTGTAACATATCAATTTCATTTTCATTTTTCATTTCGAACATTTGCTAAAATAAAATTGTTACTGTGGTTTACGTTGTTTCGATAGTGTACTAGTATTTTTAGACTGAAAATTGAATGCTCTGTTGATTTATGGAAAAAACATGTCTGACCTCCCACATACATCCCTCTTTCTCTGGAGGCTTGCCCCGGTCCTATCTTAGGGTCCATCCGCCACTGCTATTTGGCGGAATTTTGAGCTCTTATAAATTATAGATACTATATTTCACTTTGGTACAATGGGGATTTTAGTACATATTAGAGGGATCTTGGGGGATGTGGTCACTCTACGGCGTTGTGCTCGTCGGTGCCGTTTCATACGGAAGGCCAGTCGGAAGCCAGGGGCGTATCCCGATTGGACACGTAACGATTCGACACCGCTCGATTGGACACGCATTATTGGACACGTTTTATTGGACACCGCTCGATTGGACACCGCACGATTCGACACCGCACGATTCGACACTGCACGATTGGACACGCACATTGCACGATTCGACACCGCACGATTCGACACCGCACGATTCGACACCGTACGATTCGACACCGCACGATTCGACACCGCACGATTTGACACGCACGATTCGACACCGCACGATTCGACACCGCACGATTCGACACCGCACGATTCGACACCGCACGATTCGACACGCACGATTCGACACCGCACGATTCGACACGAATTCGACACCGCACGATTCGACACGCACGATTCGACACCGCACGATTCGACACCGCACGATTCGACACGCACGATTCGACACCGCACGATCACACGCACGATTCGACACCGCACGATTCGACACCGCACGATTCGACACGCACGATTCGACACCGCACGATTCGACACGCACGATTCGACACGCACGATTCGACACCGCACGATTCGAAGGCGCACGATTGGACACCGCACGATTCGACACCGAAGCGAGGGGGACGGGGTGGGTGCGGGAGGGGGCCAAAGGCCCCCTTGCACCCCCCCGTGTGTGTGTGTGTGTTAAATCGTGCGGTGTCGAATCGTGCGGTGTCGAATCGTGCGTGTCGAATCGTGCGGTGTCGAATCGTGCGGAGTCGAATCGTGCGTGTCGAATCGTGCGGTGTCGAATCGTGCGTGTCGAATCGTGCGTGTCGAATCGTGCGTGTCGAATCGTGCGATGTCGAATCGTGCGGTGTCGAATCGTGCGTGTCGAATCGTGCGTGTCGAATCGTGCGGTGTCGAATCGTGCGTGTCGAATCGTACGATGTCGAATCGTGCGTGTCGAATCGTGCGGTGTCGAATCGTGCGTGTCGAATCGTGCGGTGTCGAATCGTGCGTGTCGAATCGTGCGTGTCGAATCGTGCGGTGTCGAATCGTGCGTGTCGATTCGTGCGGTGTCGAATCGTGCGGTGTCGAATCGTACGGTGTCGAATCGTGCGTGTCGAATCGTGCGGTGTCGAATCGTGCGTGTCGAATCGTGCGTGTCGAATCGTGCGGTGTCGAATCGTGCGTGTCGAATCGTGCGGTGTCGAATCGTGCGTGTCGAATCGTGCGTGTCGAATCGTGCGTTTTCGAATCATGCGGTGTCGAATCGTGCGTGTCGAATCGTGCGGTGTCGAATCGTGCGGTGTCGAATCGTACGGTGTCGAATCGTGCGTGTCGAATCGTGCGGTGTCGAATCGTGCGTGTCGAATCGTGCGTGTCGAATCGTGCGTGTCGAATCGTGCGGTGTCGAATCGTGCGTGTCGAATCGTGCGGTGTCGAATCGTGCGTGTCGAATCGTGCGAGTCGAATCGTGCGGTGTCGAATCGTGCGTGTCGAATCGTGCGGTGTCGAATCGTGCGTGTCGAATCGTGCGGTGTCGAATCGTGCGTGTCGAATCGTGCGGTGTCGAATCGTGCGTGTCGAATCGTGCGGTGTCGAATCGTGCGTGTCGAATCGTGCGGTGTCGAATCGTGCGTGTCGAATCGTGCGTGTCGAATCGTGCGTGTCGAATCGTGCGATGTCGAATCGTGCTGTGTCGAATCGTGCGTGTCGAATCGTGCGTGTCGAATCGTGCGGTGTCGAATCGTGCGTGTCGAATCGTGCGGTGTCGAATCGTGCGTGTCGAATCGTGCGGTGTCGAATCGTGCGTGTCGAATCGTGCGGTGTCGAATCGTGCGTGTCGAATCGTGCGGTGTCGAATCGTGCGTGTCGAATCGTGCGTGTCGAATCGTGCGGTGTCGAATCGTGCGTGTCGAATCGTGCGGTGTCGAATCGTGCGTGTCGAATCGTGCGTATCGAATCGTGCGGTGTCGAATCGTGCGGTGTCGAATCGTGCGTGTCGAATCGTGCGGTGTCGAATTGTGCGTGCCGAATCGTGCGGTGTCGAATCGTGCGTGTCGAATCGTGCGGTGTCGAATCGTGCGTGTCGAATCGTGCGGTGTCGAATCGTGCGGTGTCGAATCGTGCGTGTCGAATCGTGCGGTGTCGAATCGTGCGGTGTCGAATCGTGCGTGTCGAATCGTGCGTGTCGAATCGTGCGGTGTCGAATCGTGCGTGTCGAATCGTGCGGTGTCGAATCGTGCGTGTCGAATCGTGCGGTGTCGAATCGTGCGTGTCGAATCGTGCGGTGTCGAATCGTGCGTGTCGAATCGTGCGGTGTCGAATCGTGCGGTGTCGAATCGTGCGTGTCGAATCGTGCGGTGTCGAATCGTGCGTGTCGAATCGTGCGGTGTCGAATCGTGCGGTGTCGAATCGTGCGGTGTCCAATCGAGCGGTCCAATAAAACGTGTCCAATAATGCGTGTCCAATCGAGCGGTGTCGAATAGTTACGTGTCCAAAAGGAGGTCACCCGAAGCCAGCATGCACGCGAATACCTCCACCGGCATTTATTTGGTCAGCGAGCGATCTTTTAGGGATCCTCCATGGCAATCGGCATTGCATCCATCGAGTGAGATACCAACATCGCTCTGGAGTCGCATTTCTGTGTTAAAAAGCAGTATTAGGTGTGTGGTCTGGATAGCTCAGTGGTCTAGAGCAGTTGCCCGGAAAGCGAAAGACTCGGGTTCGATTCCCGATCCAGCCACTTGCGCCTCACATATTTTTCTAGTCTGCGAATATTGTTTTCTAGCAATTATTCGTTAGGCTGAAAAATCTGTGAATGCTCTCTCCACAGGATATGCGTCTATGCCGTTGCCACGGATGGATTCTGTCGCTCGTTGATCAAATGGGCGTAAAGACACGTCCGACCTCCTCCCACATACACAGAGAAAAATATCATTCTACTGCCAAAAAAACCGATTACTCAGTTTACTTTTCTTTTTTTAACTAATAGTTTTCTTCAACAAAGAATATATTCTTGATAATAATCTTAAAACATATTCATCACAAGTGTTAGAAAATCTCATTATCATGTACTCAAAAGAAGAATTTATTTTCTCTTCAAGAATACTGTAAAGTTGTATCAAAGAAAAGCCAAATTTACTTATTTGAATATTTTATAATATATTAATCTAAGAATATTTATTAGATTATAAAGAAAGTAGTATGTTTCTTTCAAACTTAATACAATAGAGTCAGAATAAATAAAATATAGTTTTGAATGAAGAAATTTTTCTTTTTTAAAGTAAATTTATATTCTTAATTCAAAGAGACATATTTCTTATAGGAACAAGATGTATCATTGCGGAAATGATTTCCTACATTGTGCAATCAATATTTTCTTGAAACAAATAATTATTCTTATTCCAATAAATTAGTTTATTATAATTCTTTAGTGAAGAACATGAAATACTTAAAATCACATTTCTTTGCTGAGCATGCGCATTTTCGTTCCTGTATCGTTCACATATGTGCAGTTGTAATAGCAACATTTCCTCGTGCACGTGGTACATCCCACACAGCAATCTATATCTCAGACGTAAATCAGATATCATTTCGTCAATAAATTTTTGTTGTATTTGAGATATCTTGATATCTGATATCTTGAATATCTTCAGAATATCTGATATCTTCAGAATATCTGATATCTTAATTATCAAAATATTCTAATAATATTTTTACGAAAATATAATCTTTTCTATCTGATTTGTTGCAAGATCAGATATCATATCTCAGATGAAAAAATCATACATTTTTGCAGTCTGGAAGATATCTTATAGATATCCCAGTGATATCTGAGTAGCATTATTTAAATCAGATATTCTGATATTTAGATATCTCTCAAATCTCTCTATGATATATTTTGCTGCGTGGGATTATATTGCCATTTGTTAAGTGTTTTGTAGTTATTATACTGCTAGCTGACTATTAAGTAAAAGATTACTTAATTAATATAAATATACTAGTGCCATGGAAAATTCTGCAGTGCCTAATATTGCAGATCTATTACAACAGATTGATTGCAATCATTTGATATCACGATTTGAAGGTAAGTGTATTTATCGTGATTATTGTAATTAACATAGAGAAATTTTCTATATTTTACTAAGTTTAAACAATACAGAAGTGATGTGATAAGATTTTCTCATATTATAAACTAACCTAGAAATTTTGAGCTCTTATAAATTATAGATACTATATTTCACTTTCTGATAAAAATGAATAAATATTTTTTATATATAATTAAACTGCACACAACTAATACAAAAATTATAAGTCTGTATGATAATACATATAAAAAAGATGTATACGAAATAGTAAGTATACGAATCTGTTTTATTTTTTCATTACAGAACATAAAATTCTAATAGATCTACCAAAATTAATAGCAAGTAACGATATGTTAAATGAGCTTATTCCTAATATTGGAGATAGATTAAATTTTATTAATAAATATATGAAAAATTTGTTTCACAAAAAGAAAATATCGTAAGTTCTTCAGTTAATAAATTCAAATATATGTAGAAATATTTTTCTCTTATATACTTTATTACAATTAGGATATATGTAATCTTGTAGTAAGAAATGATGAATTATTAACATCAATAATTCCGCTTATACAAGAAAATACTCAGACGTTATTCAATGTAACTGACACCTTAGATAGTGATGGTCCTCTTATAATACTTGAGGACGGACATAAAACATCGTGTAGTTCTCATGACGAATTTTCAAAAGAAATTGAGATGCCTGACTTTAATTTAACTGAACTGCTTGAACAAGCTCCAATGGGAAAAGCTATTATTTCTTTCTATAATAATAAAAAATGCTTAAATGACTGCCTTAGAAACAAGCTTGTGGATATAATAATGAGACATTTATTCTCATTTCATTGTAAACAGTAATATCATTTATCTTATCGTAAACTTATTATAGTAATATCATTTATTTATCTGTCCATTAAATAATAACTCATAAATTTGTTGTGCCGTGAGCGGCACGGGATGTGGGGTAGCCGGGAGATTCCAAAGGATATCACGGACCGTCGAGTAGATGTACACGTTTATTACTTCTTGTATCATAAAATCGTTTATTTTTAATTGGATGTGCATACAATTTGGTATAATTATATCTTTATCGTAATCCTTCTCAAGAGTTTCAAGTTTCTTTCCGTCGCCTTTTCCTTCGTTCCGCTAGATTTTAAGTGTTAAAGTCACGCCGAATAGTAACTAGCCCAGATTCGCACTCTTTATTGATAGAATGTTAATTAACGACTGTCCGCCGCGAATCCGCGGTGGACGGTTTTCAACACCTCATTTTTGGGGGTGTTTTGGAGGGGATCGCCTAGCGACATGACCATATATGGTCATGGACGATTTTCGTGGCGGTCAAGTCCAAGTGCAAACGAAGGAGGTTCAAAGTCGAATCCCTTCGTTGGCATTTTTACGTTTCCGGCGAACTCGCGCGTGGTTCGCTGAGGTAGCGGTTTTACGCGGTTCGCTAACCTTCTATCGCGTCTAAAGCGTATGATGAAATAATTATAATCTTAATAATTAGTTATAGTCTTTCGGACTATAACAAATTTTACAAAATTAATGTCATTAAATATATCTTTTATTTATTGTTAAATGAATTGTATTTCATTAAATCAAAAAATTGTATTTCATTAAATCAAAAAATTGTATTTCATTAAATCAAAAAATTGTATTTCATTAAATCAAAAAATTGTATTTCATTAAATCAAAAAAATTATCAATCAATAATTGCCAAAATAAAACACTTATTTCCTAACGAGCCCCTAGCGATTTATTATACTGCTGCAATAAAAAAAAAGGATTCTTCTACTGGAAAAAGTATTATAGCTAGAGGAAAATTAATCGATAAAGCTAAAAATTTGATTCATCAAGGTGGTTATGCAAGACCTACAAAAAAAAGGAAAGCAATTGAAAATATCAATCAAGATATGTCAATAAAAAAAATAGGTAAAATGAAAATTTAAGAAAAAGAAATCAGTATATTTGATATAAATTTTAAATTTTCAGATTTGTGTAAGAACGATTCCTATTTATGGTTAAGTACAAGAAATGAACCTTGGGAAGAAGTTCTCATCCATTGGAAAAATACTTTCCAATGTAGGCAGGAATCAGAAGCGGTAACTGCATTTGATTTCCTCGAACAATGGCCTATTTTGAAACAATCACATGTAGACGCTCTTGTAAGTTACAATTTAATATAATTCTCATGTCTCCTTTTCTCTCCTTCTCAAAATGCTCGCTAATAATACTTGTTTTATTCTTGTATAGATAAATAATGTTTTTGACGAATTATTTCCAAACCGCAGTTTTAATCTATTAAAATATTGGAATTTATTCTTTGATAAGATAGTTCTTTATAAACAAAGTGATAACAAAGAGAATATAAAAATTGATATTGAGGATCTAAAATCACTGTCTGAAAGTGAGTATATGTGTATATTTAATTAAATGTAATAAATCTGTAAATATGATATAAAATAGATGATATAAAATAAATAGAGTGTTTCATATATAATGATCTATTATTTCATTATGGAAACTTGTAATGAAAAAAATTTAATGAAAAAGTTATGCTAAAATTTTATTTTTTTATAATTTTAATTATATAGAGGATAAATCTATAAGCATGCTAATAAAAATTTATATTTAGATAAAGTATTTCCATCGAACTCCATAAAAATTCCAATTTAATCTAATTTAACTCCATGTCATGAGGATTATAACTTGTTTGTGTAATAAAAAATTATTATAATGGCATCTCTTTACTTGTTAATAACTTTCTAATCAATAATTAGATTACAAGATTTTGAAAATTAGTTAGTTTCTTGATTATATGTTTAAAGTTAAAGTCGTTGCTAGTTGTATAAAGTGAAATGTGAAAGCCTCCTGTTTTAGATGCCAAAGTAGTGAAACAAATTATACTTTTGTGTCATATTTTACCACCGAAGGGGAGACTCATAGTGAAGAAAAAACATTGGAAATTTTCGACTCAAGAATGTATAGATTCTATTATAATTCATGCAACTGTATCAGGAATTTTACCAAAAATGAAAATTTATTCTCTCAGTTTCAAGTAGGTATGTCTCAATGTGTCTTACTTTATTAGAGTGCAGCGGATATTGAAAGCAAAGTTAATCTGCAAAAAGAAAGGGCAACAATACGGGGTCTACAATTGCAACCTTTTCTTTTAGTGGAAGGTCCAACTTATTCCGATATCAATAAAATTTATATTATTATTAATGAAGTAAAATACGAGTATGACAATTGTCTTAAGGCTTTTGATATATTTTTCAAAATTTTTCATGTTATGCGTATTAAGTATCCTCCACAAAGCGAACATATTTATGCAGCCATTGAAGTAGTGATTTTTAATAGCCAAAGAAAATCTTTGAAAAAATATATCCTCATATTCAAGATATTATTGACATATAATATTAAATTTGAGTAACTCGGTGATTGATAAATATAAACAGCCCAAAAATTGCAATATTAAAAATGAATTGTTATTATTGTGAAATTAATTTTAATGATATAGATAAATATATATTTAATTTAAAGTATATTCATAAAAAAGACACTTTCATTTGTCATATCAATAACTGTCTTAGCCCATTTCATAGAAGATAGTTTCAAAAAACATATTTTAACTCATGGGTTTGATACAGCCTTAAAAAAGCTTGTAGATGTACCAACTATAGACACAGTACATAGTACTTTCGATTTCAATCCAGATACAAAACTTTGCCCGCAAACGGAATCATCTTCTGATGAAGTAAAATATAAATTAGAGAGCATTTCGTCGTTTCTTAAAAATATTGAACAAGCAATCCAACATTTAGTTATCCAATTATATGATAATTTTTCCTTACCCAAATCTTACATTCAAAAGATTATGAAAATTATTGAAAATTTTTGCTGTTTGGAATTATTACATGGACTTGAACAAATTATCTTAAATTGTAACTTAAATGAAGTATTAAGTTCTTTTCAGGTAATTTCAAAATATTTCAATAATTTAAATACAGAATATAAAAGAAAATCTTTTTTTGAACAATCGAACTATTTCATTAAGCCATCACAGATTATCATTGGAACTTCGCCTGATGAATCCAGATGACAAAACAGTGTATCGCTTACAATAAAAGATAAAACTTGCTCTTATATTCCTATACAAAAACAATTAGAAACATTTTTGAATCTTCCTAATGTTCTACAAAATATTTTAGAATTAGAAAGAAACAATAGGCAATAGAGAGCATGGGAATTAAATTTAACTTAAAGTAAAGTAAATAATCAGAAAATATAATTCGTTACAGTGATACAAAAAACTCGAATAAATTCTTAACGAGATTTTTCAAGGTGATGAAAACAACGGTAATAGAAATATGTACATAAATAGGCGAACGTTTCTGGCTCTCGCCTTGAGCCTTCTTCAGCGCATTAACAAACGATATAAATTTAAAAATTACGTAATGTAAAATCGGACAGACTTGTTAAAATCCATGTTAAACTACCAACTGTCGGTGGATCACGTCTAAACAATTCAGACCTGAGACGCATCGTTAGTGGGCTCACGCTATCCATGTAAGGTTCCATGGTGGTTGAGCCACAAGGTCTTCTGTAGAATATTTTATTATCACATTCTGACCTGATAACGGTACCAATCGTATCCTAAAAAGTGGCACGATATAAATGTATGAAAAAGATTATCTAATTGCATTCAACTAAACCACTTTAACGCTGATTTTGCCAAACTCACAGAGAGAGAATGTTCAACAAAAATATTAAAACGGATGAAAGTGACAGTACCGTTCTCAAGTCGAACAGTTAATGTGTGGAAAACTCACGAAACAAATTGTTTATATACGATTACATGACTTTCAAATTCTCGGAAGCTTATTTATTATGTCCTGATATAAGGCCGGTAGGTTATCTGTGTCCATCTGTAAATTCAAGCCATTCTTTTGTCTTTTAATATGAAGCATTTCTGAGATCAGTCTTTTATTGTAATATGGGATCTCATCTAAAATTTCAACATCGTTCTAGCAAAATTCATGACCAAAAAGAAGTCTATAATTAGTGATCACCGAATAATTAGTAACATTCCTATTAATTTGTGATCTGTTGTGCCGGGTGCGGCACGAGATGTGGGATGTTGCCGGAATAATCAATCAAGACCTCAGGACCGTCTAACTTTCAATTTTTTTATTATTATAATTATTGTCCTTCTTACAAATACATACATTTATTTTATTCTGATCAGTTTCTTTTACGCCTTCTCTCCTTAATATCGTTTTCCCTAAATCGCCTCGTTCTTAGATTTCGAGTGTTAACCAACTTCTTCAGCGTTTGATGCACAGAATAGCGGTAAGCCCCAGATTCGCACTCTTTATTGATTGAATTTTAATTAACGACTGTCCGTCGCGAATCCGCGGTGGACGGTTTTTAACACCTCATTTTGGGGGTGTTTTGGAGGGGATCGCCTAGCGACATGACCATATATGGTCATGGACGATTTTCGTGGCGGTCAAGTCCAAGTGCAAACTAAGGAGGTTCAAAGTCGAATCCCTTCGTTGGCATTTTCACGTTTCCGGCGAACTCGCGCGTGGTTCGCTGAGGTAGCGGTTTTACGCGGTTCGCGAACATTCTATCGCATCTAAAGCGTATAAAGTTTATTAATGGTGAAATAATTAATTATAGTCTTAATAATTAGTTATAGTCTTTCGGACTATAACATCCCTCCCCCGTTGGAAAAGAAAAACGGAGGTTTTAAACGAAGTTTTTCTATACGTACATCTATATATATATATATATATATATATATATATATATATATATTCCCTGTTTTGAACACAATATATTTCCCGCTTACAATGTTTATTATAATCGTTTCTTATATGTAAGTTAAAATTTATTTCTTCTAAAATCGTGTACTTTTATTTCTTTTTAATATTGGTCTAGGCATTCCGTATGGTTTGTCAGTCTCGTCTATTATTGTGACAGTCGGTCGTTTAGATTTCTTTTTCTTATATTGGACAATTATCCATATTATTAATATTATAATAATTATAGTGGTTATTCCACTGGAAGCCATTGGATAAATAAATTCCTTTTGTTTAAAGAAATTATTTTCGTTATTATTTAAATCTATTCATTTTTTCTAATTTATTATTTAGTTCTTTTAATTCTAAAGGATTATTTATTATGTCTTTGAATGTTCGTTCGTCATTTGAATCGTTAATGTTTTGGGAAATTGTTATATTGAATTCTGGTAGAAATGTTTCTATATTCGTTCTGTATGTAATCGTTTCTGTTTGTATTGTCATGTCTGCAGTTGTCAATTTACAGTTGTCGTTTAAAATAATTCGACCTGATTTTGTGAGTATCTTTATACTCAGGATAGTTATCGCAATTTATTATAATTTGCTGCTCGGATGCAGTCGAATATAGCCAAGTGTGGCTGTTGTAACGTAATCCATATGGTGCGGTTCGTTATCGTGTAGTCTATGTTACAATGTTCGCAATAATCTTGCGCTCGTATATACATTTTAATTTCGCACGGTGTATTTTTGCTTACATGGTATATAGGTTGGCTTTTTTCGCATAAGTATTGATTATTATTATTTATACAATCATTTAGGTTTTGTTTTGTCAAAAGTACATATATACGCATATCTTTATTTATTGCGATTAATTTATTTTCTATTTTCGTATACGCAAATTTATTTACATAATTATATGTTGGTAGCGATATTACATTCAGAATATCATACATTGGTGGTGCGACTATTGGAAATTTTAATATGGTGTATACAGTTGTTTTGTCGCAGTACGCGCTTACTTTTATATAATTTTCTATCATTAACCATTCGTCGTATTTTATTTCGAATGGAAAATACGAACCTCGCGGTAATTGTAAGACGGTTTCTTTTAAATGGGAAATTATTTCATTTATTGGTGTTAGTGCGGATGCATTATGCCTTTACGTATATATGTAAGGTATTCTAAAATATCTTTCGCGTCTTTGATTAGATCTGTTAGCATCGCGGTAATTACAGTGAAATGTTCGTCTATTTCTTCTCGCGTCGTATATTCTCTAATGAGTCAAACTTTCTCAAGTGGGCCACTAAAACAAAAGTTGTCTAAATTCAATCGGTTTTTGGATGATTTTGTTCATTTACATGATACAAAAATACGTATTTTTTATTTTTTCGAAATTCGACTTTTTAACAATGTTATAAACAATTGAACTTTTACATGCCTTTTTGTTAAAATAGCGATTTCTCAGTAACGAATCAATAATAATTAACGAAATTTGGTACACATATTTGTTAATACGTACAAAATAGAAAACAATAAAAATTTTTCCATAAAACCGCAAATTGTTTATAAAAAATCAATTTTTTAATAAACAATTGAAGATTTTACCAACTTCTCCTCCATGTAGATGAAAAATTTTTTTTTGTTTTATTCGCAATTTAATAACCTACTTTTTCCAACAAAAAAATTTCAGTGCACTCAATTCGAAAAAAAGATACACATGTTTGAACGTTCCCGTGCATATGCGAGACTACGGCCGAGATCGGAGCGCAGCGCTGATCAACGTAGCGCCCGTGCCTATTTGTGTGCTTATGTTTTTAAGTAAATATTTTATAATAGGTGAACGCAATGATTAAATAATGCAGCTTACTATTTATTATTTATTTACAGCGTTGTTTTATTTTTTAATTACTTTTTACATGTGTAGATTCTAATTGACTGGAAACAATCTTTTATTGTCAAAAATTTGAATTACATAATTTATAGTAATATTCCTGAAAATTAATAATCTCCAATCTCGCGCTTATTTAAATAAGATTTGAATAACTACAGACTACGCGCGCATAAACAAATGAGAATCGCGTAAAACACGCGTCAACTTGCATTTGTTGCTACACTTGCATTAGGTAGTCTGCTTGTTTACATCATGGCTCCGCCACGAAAGTGCTGTAACCCTTTCAACAAAAAAGGACATAATAGTGTGAAAAATAAATTGTTTTTAATGTCAGATGAGACTGACAAAAAGTTTAGTTGCTTATTTGGATTGTTTCTTTGTGTTTCGTGTAAAAGGCGGCTGTATGAAAATAAAGATTCCGTTAGCTTCGTAAAAATAAATGAAATGTTAGACAATCAGGAAAAAGAAAATGTGAATGACCAAAACGAAGACAACGATAAAGAAGAAGTGGAATCAAAAAAAGATATGTTTATAAATCAGTTGATAATGAAAACAAACGATTGAAACTTGCAGCAGCTTTTCAAGAAGCGATTATGGCTCCTCCCGCAAAAAAAATACACTTATCTGATGCTGACAACGAAATTCTGCGCAAGTCTGTTACTGGAAATAGTTGTTTTTCTGATATTGAAAATAACAGTTGGATCAGTGGTTTTAAACTAGCGATGTCACGCACATCGACGCGAAAACAAAAAATAACTATTAACAACAATCCCCGTACAGTGGTCTATGCGGAAAATAGCGAAAGAATTCAATGTGAGTAAACGTATGATAAGCTCGGCTGTAAAGCTACGTAATGAAAAAGGATACTGTGCACTGCCCGATGACAAAAAAGGACGACCTATGAGTTCAGATCTAATTGAAAAAGTGGAACAATTTTACCTTTCCGACGATGTAAGTCGAGTAATGCCGGGCGTAAAAGACTTTAAGTCTGTCAAAATCGATGGAAAACGTACACACGAAACAGTAATCAATAGCTGAATTTATTTTATTAAATTTACTATTACCGTAATTCGTAATTATACTTTTATATATTTTTTAGAAACGTCTGCTGTTGGGGGACCTTGGTAGTTTACACGCTAATTTTTTACAAAAATACCCAAATTTGAAGATTTCTTTGTCATCTTTTGTTGCTTTGAGGCCTCAACAATGTATCCCTGTTGGTGCTAAGGGTACACATAACGTTTGTGTTTGTAAAACACATGAAAATATTCGACTTAAAATGAAAGGGCTAAGAGACGAATTCGCTCGTAAAAAATTTAATTATCAAACTACGTATCGAGATTTTTTCAAAGCTATGATTTGTCCTCACCCAACTGCAGATTGTTATTTACTAAACCGTAAAAATTGTCCCGGCACAGAAGGAATTCGTAAAGATTTAACAGAAACTTTGCAAAAATATAATATTCAAAATGTTTCATTTAATCAATGGCTCACGACTGACAGGTATACTTAAATACGTCTGAAAAATTTTTTTATTTCATTTACAATTTTTTATGTATTATATCCTTTTTACAGATGTCAATTGCTTCAACGTACTGAAACTGTTGAAACTTTTATAAAAAATATTACTGCTGAGTTACCCGATATTTTAAAACACGATTTTATTGCTGATGCACAATCAAAGTATTTGAATGAAGTAAAAGAGTCTCTTGGACATGGAGAATTTTTAGTCACTCTCGACTTTTCAGAAAATTATTCGTTCCACGTACAAAACGCTATTCAATCTCAACATTGGTCCAAGGATCAAACATCATTACACGTTTGTTATTTACTACAAAGAAAATAATGTTTTGCGCCAACTTAATTTTGTTGTTTTTTCGGAATACAAAAATCATGATGCCACTGGAGTGAATCTGTACAATTCCAAAATGATTAAGTTTTTAAAAAGAAAATTTGGCGCACGTAACGTGAAAAAACTCATTTATTTTTCCGATGGAGCTGGTTCGCAGTACAAAAATAAATTTAATTTCTTGAATCTATTGTACCACGAAAAAGATTTTAAAATCAAAGCGGAATGGCATTTTTTTGCGACTGCGCACGGAAAAGGAGCTTGTGATGGCATCGGTGGTTGCGTTAAAAAAAATGCTTATCGCGCTAGTTTACAGGACAAAACTATTGTTTCCACACAAAAACTGTATGAATGGGCGCGCGACTTTTTTAAAAAGATTGATTTTGATGTTTGTACGCTAGTTGAATACGAAAAACATCAAAAGATGCTTGAGAAACGTTTTGCTAAAGCCAAAACAATCAATGGAACACGCAAGTTTCATGGCTTTAAACCAAGCGATTCAAATTTTATAGAATGTAAGATTGTTTCTAGTCATTTAGAATCTACACGTGTAGAAGTGATTAAAAAATAAATCAACGCTGTAAATAAATAATAAATAGTAAGCTGCATTATTTAAACATTTATTTAAGCACACAAATAGGCACGGGCGCTACGTTGATCAGCGCTGCGCTCCGATCTCGGCCGTAGTCTCGCATATGCACGGGAACGTTCAAACATGTGTATCTTTTTTTCGAATTGAGTGCACTAAAATTTTTTTGTTGGAAAAAGTAGGTTATTAAATTACGAATAAAACAAAAAAAAAATTTTTCATCTACATGGAGGAGAAGTTGGTAAAATCTTCAATTGTTTATTAAAAAATTGATTTTTTATAAACAATTTGCGGTTTTATGGAAAAATTTTTATTGTTTTCTATTTTGTACGTATTAACAAATATGTGTACCAAATTTCGTTAATTATTATTGATTCGTTACTGAGAAATCGCTATTTTAACAAAAAGGCATGTAAAAGTTCAATTGTTTATAACATTGTTAAAAAGTCGAATTTCGAAAAAATAAAAAATACGTATTTTTGTATCATGTAAATGAACAAAATCATCCAAAAACCGATTGAATTTAGACTTTTGTTTTAGTGGCCCACTTGAGAAAGTTTGACTCAATATAATGATTTATTAGTTTACCATTGTGATCTAATATGTTTTCTAATTTATTTAAATGAATTATGGTAGTGTTTAGGACTTTTATTTGATTTTTCGCGACGTGTTTTAGTGTTTGCTGATTATTTTGTAATAGTTGAATTTGTTCGTTTATTAGTTTTCTATCGTTCGCGTCCATAAGTCCAAATAATGTTTTAGTTATTGATCCTACTCCATCTATCAGACTTCTGCGTCTGTCTGATGATGTTTTATACAGATTATTTATTAATTTTATTATTTTAGCTAGTGTATTGGAGTCATTGTTAATAATGTTTTTTAAATTTTCGCACGTTCTTTTAATGTGATCTCCGGATTTTGTTTTTACATATTTCGTTTGTTTGTTGCACATATTTATTTAATTGCCAGGTTTTGTCATTTAATTCGGTTATAACTAGTTTAATTACTAATTTCCAAGCCTTCTTGATTTGATGTAGGTTTCCGATTTTCTCGTAGTAGATTCCTGGGTTGTGCTTAAATTCTTCAATTTCAAATGGAAGACGGGTTTCGTCTTGCTCGGTGGGAACGGGGTTGATCCCTAGTGTTAGTATTCTGTAATTATATATATTAAGTATTATATTATGCACTTTTGTGAGTGTCATATTTTTTCCGTTTCCTGCTACGTTTATCATTGTGAGAATGGTTTTAGTTTTCTTTGACTAGCTTTGCTATATTTTATATTCTTTTACAAGCTTCAGTCGCTCACTGTCTTTTGTTGGTTATACCGTCAAGTACGAGTCTGTCGACTATGTCAAGTGCGAGTTATCCTTCTTCGTCGGAGTTATCCGAGATTAGTAGAGACGAAGTTTTGTGTGGCCCGTGCCAAGATGTGCCTGGTGCGGCGCGGGATGTGTTGTGTGGCCCGCCTTTGCCGCGCGACCGATTTGAACGGGCATGTTTGCGTGTTTACGCGAATGGCCCAATGTCTACGTATTAATATGAACATAGTTACTGGTGAGCGCAGTGTACAAGAGGTGGTGCCCTATCCTAGAGATGCCCTGCACTGGGTGTGGGACTTTTTGGATATTTTCCGGGCACAGGAGGCCCGGGATTTCTCTGCCTTGCGGGGGCGTCGTAGGTTTGAGCGACTGCTCAGGCTTGGCGGGGGTGGCCAGCGTAGGGGGCCGTTACCGTTGGGGCCTCTTCCCCGTCTGAATGAAAGGATGCCCCCCATTGGACGTGGTCATGGTCGCTCACCTGGATAAGTACTTTTTTATATTTTTAATATTCTATGAATAATTTTAATTTGTTCACGTGCATGCGTGTCGTTTTTCTTCCCTTTTTTATGGTGTAATTAACGTCGGAGTTTTTCTCTAGAATTGTATATGGTCCTGTCCATAGTGATTCTAGTTTCTTTGATCTTCCACGTCGTAATGTTTCGTCGTATACTAATACTTTGTCTCCTACTTTGAATTGTGTTTCCTTTGTGCTTTTATCGTATTGTTTTTTAGCCTTATGTTTCTCTTCTTTTAAGTGTTCTTTCGCTAGTTGATTTATCGCTCTTAATCTTTCTTTTAATTCCTGCGCGTAATCGTCATAATTGTACGTCGGTTTAGGCGGTTTTGTTAGAGCTGTCGGAATTTCGGCTTGGTGTCCGTACACCAATTCGAAGGGTGTATATCCTGTAGCGGTATGCGGCGTTGTGTTATAGGTAAACATCGCGAACGGCATCCACTCATCCCAATCTGTTTGATCTTCGTTTATGTAGTGTCGTAGATACTCGGCTAATGTGCGATGCGATCATTCTAACGCGCCGTTGCTTTCCGGATGATACGCAGTTGTTTGAATTTTGTTTATTTTTAATAGTTTGCAAGTATTTTTAAATATTTCGCTCATAAAATTAGTTCCTTGGTCCGTTAAAATTTTTTCCGGTATTCCGTGTTCTAGTATTATTTTTGTAACAAATTCTTTGCTGATCGTATTCGCTTCTTGATTCGGAATCGGTATTGCCTTACTAAATTTAGTTGTTATCTTGGAACGTGAGTAAATATTTATTTCCACTATTAGTAATTGTTAACGGTCCGACAATGTCTAACGCGCATTTTTCAAATGGTTTATTAGGCGTATCTGTAATAATTAACGGTACTTTATTTTTTCGCGATAATTTATTTTTTTGGCAAGATTCGCATGTTGCAATATGTCGTTCGACGTCTTTTCTCAAGCCTTTCCAATTGTGCTGAAGTCGGATTCTTCTTATGGTCCGTTCTATTCCTTGATGCCCTCCTACAGGTGCATCATGATATTCGAAGAGTATTTGCTTTTTCTCCTCTTCTATATATGTTTTTGCTTGTTCGTGGCTTGCTTCGTCTTCTTGTTCTTCTTCTTCGTCTTCTTCTTCTTCTTCTATCATTAAGACGGCATGATTATTATTTTCATTTGAGGGTCCCGGTACCGCGTTGCGACTTAATGCGTCGGCGTTCGCGTTTGCTCGTCCGGCCTTACGTATAATCTCATAGTCGTATTCTTCTAATTTTAATCTCCATCGGATTAGTCTTGAACCGGGGTCGTTTACGTTGAACAACCATATTAGCGGTTTGTGATCGGTCACAATTTTAAATTTTGTTCCATATACGTATGGTCTAAAATGTTTTACGGCCCATACAATCGCCAGTAATTCCTTTTCGGTGGTATTATAATTTTGCTCCGTATTTGTCAATATTCTGCTGGCGTAAGCAATCGGTCGGTCGTTGCCTACCTTTCCTTGTGATAAGACTGCTCCGATCGCATAGTCGGAGGCATCGGTGGTCACTATGAATTCTTGTGTGAAGTCAGGGTACTTCAACACTGGTGCAGTCATTAATTTTTCTTTTAGTAGTTCAAATGCTGCTTGCTGCTCCGTTGTCCATTCAAACTTTTCCGATTTTTTCGTTAATTTTGTTAACGGTTTAGCTATTTTTGAAAAGTTTTCAATAAATTTTCTGTAATATCCTGCAAGTCCTATGAAGGATTGGATATCCTTTACCTTTTTCGGCGTTGGAAATTCTTTTATTGCCGTTAGTTTTGACGGGTCTGGCGATATTCCGTTTTCCGAAATAATATGCCCTAAATAAATTACTTCTTTGCGTAAAAATTCGTATTTATCCGGCTGCAATTTTAAATTAGTTTTTCGCAGTCTTTGTAGTACTTCCTTTAAGCGTTTATTATGATCTTCTAAGCTCGATCCGTATATCACGATGTCGTCGAGATAGACCAGGCATCCTTGTATTCCTGTTAAGACCGAATTCATCAGTCGTTGGAATGTTGCTGGCGCATTTTTTAATCCGAACGGCATTCGATTGAATTCGTAATGTCCGTAGGGAGTTGAAAAAGCTGTTTTATTTTTATCCCTCTCCAGCCATTGGGATTTGGTGATATCCTGATGCTAAATCTAGCGTGGTGAAATATTTCGCATTTCCCAGCTGATCTAAGATATCGGTTATATTAGGCAATGGAAATGAATCGCCTATCGTTAGTTCATTTAGCTTCCGAAAATCTATAACTACTCGGAGCTTCGGTTTTCCAGATGCGTCTGCTTTTTTCGGCACTACTAGTAACGGTGCGTTCCATTGACTTGTGCTAGTTCGAATAATTTCGTCCTTTAGCATTTCTTGAATTTGTTTATTTACCTCTGTCTTATGCTTCTCGGGTAAACGATACGGCTTCACGTTCACCGGCGCGGTGTCGGCACGCGTGTTTATCTCATGCTCTACCGTCGCGGTGCAAGTCAGTGGTTCTCCTTCCAAGTGGAATGTATCGCTGAATTCTTCGCAGATTTTTAAGAGTGTCTGCCCCTCTTCCTTATTTAAGTGTTGAGTTCGCAATAATTGTCAAATGTGTTGGACTCGCGGAGTGTTGATTTTATTCTTCGTTACTGATTTTACTGTATTTATTTCGGCAGTGCTAATTTTGTCTTCCATGTCCTCTATTGTGACGATGGGAGTTGCTAACTCGACGGTTTCATCGGTCGTATTTATCACGCTCACAGGACATGAAAAATTTTTTGGTTTTACTAGACAGCTTCCAATATATACTCCCGGTGTGGTTTCTTCTGTTCGGACTATCCCTATCCGATTTTGATTAGTCGCAGCTTTTATTATTGTTTCGCTACGCGGATTTAGAATTATTTTGTTGCAAGGATGGAATTTTAATGTACTGTCTTGTATTTTTATTTCGTTAGTTTCATAATCACATTTAGCTGTTTGTTTTTTAAGGAAGTCTAGTCCTAGAACTCCCTCGTGTTCTATGGCGGTATCGTCTTTTATTACATAAAATGCATGTTTAATTTTATGTTTGTTTATTTTTATCGTGGCGTACATTTTGCCTAATGTATATATTTTATGTCCGCTTATTCCTATCAATGCTATCTTCTTTTCGTATATTAATGTTTCGTCCTTTAAATGTTTTAATTTTATTAAGGAAATTGTGGATCCGGAATCGTATAACATGTTTATTTTTTCTCCTTTTACTTCGCGAATGGGAAGTTTAACTTGTAACAATTCGTCCTTCGATGGTGCATGCATATTTTTAACATGCGTTACGCGATACTCTAGGGCAGGTCGCGGTTGCTTCTTCGTTTCTTCCTGCTCCTCTTCGCTATTGCTTGCAGAGTCGGCGCTCTTTTTCCGCTGTCGATGCGAAGTCTTCTGTTCTCGCGTATTATCTTTATAATTACTTTTATTAGTTTGTTTATTAATTTTAACATTATTTTGGGGTCCTCCGTTTAGATTCCAGCACTCGTCGCGGCTGTGTCCGGATTTTTTACAATATTTGCAGAATTTATTTATAGTATTTATTCGCGTAGATTTTTCCGGTTTTGGTAATGTATTTTTATAACTGCTACGGCAATCGCGTCCGTAGTGTCCAGATTTTCCGCAATTGTAACATTGTATATTTGTGTCTCGAGTTGGCCGCGTGTGTTTAGCGTCGAATTTATTTTTATTAGAGAAGCCAGGAGCTCGCGTGACAGACGGTCCGATAAGCTTCTCTTCCGCGCTCGCGCCGTTTATCGCTTCTTGGAGCAAAGTATATCGTTGTGATCGCACGAGAATTTTTAATTCGTCGCGTAATCCGATTTGGAAATTTATCAGAGCTTGTTTTTTAATGGTTTCTTGTATAGCTTGTTTGAATGAAGGAGGTCGTTCTTCTCCTTCCACCATAGACTCGTATAGCTTCATGGCGAGTACATCGACACGTTGCCCGAATGCATGTGCGGTTTCGCTTGATTTTTGTCTTAGCGAATTGAATTCTATTTGTAAATGCGTTGTGCTTTGTTTTGCTTGATAGCACGTTTCAAGTTGTTGTTTTAAATCTTCGAACGTCTGTATATTTCGCGTCTCGAAGTCTTGCATGGCTTTTCCTTTTAGTTTAGTATATAGAATGGCTTGCATCAGCGATTCTTCGTCCGCGGGATTAATATTTTGTACAGCGTACATGCGTTTAAAAATTCTTGCAGTTTTTGTCGCGATGATCCGTCAAATTCGGGAATCATTGATCGCGCTTCTTTTAATGGTAGATAGTGCGGGGCTGCGCTACGTCGGTTTCTAATATCGCGTTCGGTACGTCCGTACGTCACGTCGTGTGGGACATCGTTTATATTTGCTCGTGGCTCGTTAAAGTTTCCTTGGTTAATATGTACGTTTCGCGTTTGATCGCGTAATTCTCGCATTTCCTCTCGCATTTCGTGAATGGTAGGTACGTTTCGCACTTGTTCGCGTAAATCTCGCATTTCCTCTTGCATTTCGCGAAAACTATGTACGAGTTCGGCTAATAATATGTTACTAGTGCTTTCGACCGGGTGACCGGCGTCTTCATAATTCGCGGCTGCATTTTGTCCGGCCTGTTGCGCTCGTAAGCGTTCGATTTCTCTATCAACGGCTTCGTTATCCATATTTCTCGCGGGATTTGGCTCAAAGAGACTAATATCAACGGATATTGGCGAGTAATTTCTCCTGACAGTAACTCTACTAACGCTTGGTCGGTCCTGTTCTAAATTATCGTTATCGTTTTGTTCGCGCGCTTCGGAAGATTCGGAACTCGAATATTGGTTCTCCAAGTTTCTTCGCACGCTATCTCGTATATCGCGAGTAGCTTCTTCCGCGACTTGGAACGGTGTTACAAGACCTAATCTATTTGCCAATCGTGCTGGCACGCTCAAAAATCGCGGGCTATTAAATCGAACTTGGTTTAACGGTTCCGACATTTAAATTGAATTTCGACTTTCAGTAGTAGCACGGTGAATCGCATGGTCGCTTATCGGTTCGCTCGACTGCTGACGCTGCTAGTAGATACGGGTCGTTGTCCGTCGGTGATGCGTTGTCCGTCGGCGATGCGTTGCCTTGGCGAAGGTCGTGGATCGACGTTGGTCCTTGGGCGTTGGTGCTCCCTTTCAGATACAGCTGCTTGACCGTGATCACTTATCACTTGTCGGCTTTATGTGTTTCGTGCTGTGGTCTGCTGGAGTCCGTCTGCTTTAATATAGCAGTTGCTCCGTCCACTTTTATTAATTTTGTTTTCTTTTTGTTACAGATATTAGGGGTCCAGGATTTTTCGGCGGTTTTTTTTTTCTCGGCAATCCCACCGCTGCCACCAAAATGTTGTGCCGGGTGCGGCACGAGATGTGGGATGTTGCCGGGATAACCAATCAAGACCTCAGGACCGTCTAACTTTCAATTTCTTTATTATTATAATTATTGTCCTTCTTACAAATACATACATTTATTTTATTCTGATCGGTTTCTTTTACGCCTCTCCTTAATATCGTCTTCCCTAAATCGCCTCGTTCTTAGATTTCGAGTGTTAATCAACTTCTTCAGCGTTTGATGCACAGAATAGCGGTAAGCCCCAGATTCGCACCCTTTATTGATTGAATTTTAATTAACGACTGTCCGTCGCGAATCCGCGGTGGACGGTTTTTAACACCTCATTTTGGGGGTGTTTTGGAGGGGATCGCCTAGCGACATGACCATATATGGTCATGGACGATTTTCGTGGCGGTCAAGTCCAAGTGCAAACTAAGGAGGTTCAAAGTCGAATCCCTTCGTTGGCATTTTCACGTTTCCGGCTAACTCGCGCGTGGTTCGCTGAGGTAGCGGTTTTACGCGGTTCGCGAACATTCTATCGCATCTAAAGCGTATAAAGTTTATTAATGGTGAAATAATTAATTATAGTCTTAATAATTAGTTATAGTCTTTCGGACTATAACAGATCTATGTTCAGAAACTCTGGTCTTCAGCATCCTAGAAGTTTGACCTACATACGAAGCATCACATTCAGAGCAATTGATCTTATAAACAACATTATTTTTACATTCACTAGGGATGTTATCTTTGTGTGCTCTGATGAATTTTTTTAATTTGTTTAAACTAAAGTAAGATAATCTAATATTCATATTTTTTATGATGCTTCTAAATTGTTCTGTGACATTAGGCAAATACGGAGTCGTAAAGAAAGAGGAAGCCTTCTCCAGTGTCTTGTCATTAGTGTCGTCGTGTTTTTTAAACAAATATTTTAGACGTTGATTGAAGACGTCAAATATCAATTTTAAAGGATAACCATTATCCAGAAGAACTCTTATAACGAAGTCAAAATTTTTGTTGTGGAATTTCGGATGTGATAAGGAGAATGCTCTGTCCACTAAACCAATTACAGCCTTTCTTCTGGCAGAGTGGATGTTGTGAATTAAAGTTTAGATATCTTCCTGAGAAAGGACTTATGAAACCAGTCAAAAATTAAAGAATTGTCCACTATAAGAGTCACGTCTAAGAAATTAATTTTCCGGTCAGCTTCTACTTCAGAAGTGAATTGTAATTTGTCATGAAAAGAATTAAAAGTTACAAGAGTCAATTCAATAGAATCAGAAGGAACTGTCAATAAAATATCGTCTACATATCTAAAATAAAAAAGAGGTGTAAATCTTAGGGTGTTCAGAGCCCTCTCCTCGAGATCCTGTAATACAATATCCGCTATTATGGGCGATAAAGGAGAACCCATGGGGGTTCCAAATGTTTGTTTGTATATTATGTTATTAAACGTGAAGTATGTGGAGTGCAAAACCAATTTTACTGCATTTAAAAATTCCAATTCGGGCAGGTCACAATTGTTCCGAAGGAAACACCATCTATTCGCGACACTTTCTAATGCGAGATCTGTGGGAATATTAGTAAACAAAGAAATCACGTCTAGTGAAACCAATTTCGTGTCGTTATTGATCTGAATATTCGATAACATTTACTAGATCAGGACTATTACTGATATGGCTAGAAGCTACCGGGAAATTCTTATACATAACTCTATGCAAGAATGATGCGAGAGTAAAGAGAGCTGTTTATGGAGGAAACAATAAGTCTGTAAGGAATATTAATCTTATGGATTTTTGGTAAACCATAAGCCCTTGGAAAGGTGCCATCAGTAAATGAGAGTGATTTCTTCGTTGCATTAGAGATGTAGCCATGGTTGTTCCATCTAGTTAGCAGTTCTCTCAAATTAGAAATTAATTTTTTTGTTGGATCTTTTTTAACAACTGTATATGTATTTCTATCTTGAAGTAAATTTTCCACTTCACTTAAGTAATCAGTTCTGTTAAGTGCTACGGTGACATTACCTTTATCTGCACGTGTGAGGATAAGATTTTTATTTGAATGGAGAAAACTCCTCGTAGTCATCCAAATTCGTGTCAACCATTCATTCTGTAGTTTTTGGATATGAATATGTGGGAATGCTCTTAATGATGGATTTCGATTGCTCTCTAATTCGCGTTCTTGATTCTGTTGGAAGTTTCCATAAGTTGTTTTCTATATTCTTTATGAATTCCATAGTAAGGATAGGCTTGTCAATCAGGGGGAGGCTGAAAGTCTCTCCTAATTGCAAAAAACACTGTATATCGTGCGGTATCTTTACTTTAGATAGGTTGACAAACCAATTCTCTTTAATTTCTTCCAAATTCAAAAGCGAATCTGAGTAGGCAGTTGGATCAATCCGAACTTTAATGATCTCATTAGTTGGCATTGTTATAGTCTCACAGACTATAACCCATACATACACAGGACCACAAAATAAAATCGATGGAAGGTTCCATGGACCAGACCTAGTGCATAATGTTTTTGGGGTCGCTGAAACCGAATCTGCAACCTATTTTTCTCTATCACGTCAGCATTTTTCCTAACCTCAAAAAATAGCTAAAAATGGTAAAATCCAACCTTATCAACCATGAAACCTCATTTAACCTTATAACTTTATACTTTTGTAACCCTTTAACTGTAAAAACGATAACTAATAACCCTAAATCTCATAACCTAAAAGTCCATAACCTCAAAACCCTAATTCTCAAACCCCAATAACCCAATAAACGCATGAAACAGCAGATATGTGAGATTCCAAGCTAAATCTTGGATAATATTAACCTTAAAACGCCACAACCCTATAACCCCTTAAAACCTCATAACCCTATAACCTCACAATGCAGCATCAAAAGGACTTACAGATAAAACTTTAATCTTCGATCTAAAAGATAAAAAAAACTACATCTTCTTTACAATCTTGAAACTCTCAAATGCAACTACAAATCAATGCCCTGGACGAAATTCTCGTTAAAAGTAACAATGAAAAATCTGAATCGTGCTAGTTTTTGTCAAAATCGTCGAAATGGGGAGTGGCTCATTGGCGCACAGTACAATTGGACATGTTGCAATTGCCCACCGTGCTATTAGACACATAAGATTGCGCACCGTTCGATTGGACACGTTACATTTGCCCACCGTTCAATTGGACACAGTTCTTTTGCGCACAGTTCTTTTGCCCACAGTTCTTTTGCGCACATTACTTTTGCCCACATTACTTTTGCGCACATTACTTTTGCGCACATTACTTTTGCCCACGTTACTTTTGCCCACATATACTTTTCCATGCGAAGGGAGGTTCCACATGGGTTTGCAACGGGGTGGGGGGGCGGGGGGCGGGTGTGCAGCTGTGCGTGTACTTTGGAACGCAAACTGGGATTCCACATGGGTTTATAAAACTGTGGGCAAAAGTAACGTGGGCAAAAGTAATGTGCGCAAAAGTAATGTGGGCAAAAGTAATGTGCGCAAAAGAACTGTGGGCAAAAGAACTGTGCGCAAAAGTAATGTGCGCAAAAGTAATGTGGGCAAAAGTAATGTGCGCAAAAGAACTGTGGGCAAAAGAACTGTGCGCAAAAGAACTGTGCGCAAAAGAACTGTGTCCAATTGAACGGTGGGCAAATGTAACGTGTCCAATCGAACGGTGCGCAATCTTATGTGTCTAATAGCACGGTGGGCAATTGCAACGTGTCCAATTGTACTGTGCGCAAATGAAGGCTTCTCGTCGAAATGTACTCGTACGTGAGACTTAATCTCAGATTTTGTTCGTGTGTCGGCATCCAGGGCACCTCCACGTGGTGACGGTGGGCAACGGAGTTGCTCCGTGATCCGGCAAAGTCCCTGGATCACGGCGCTCATGCCGTCATGGTCGGCACACGAAAAAGTACGATGCAGGGAGTCGGAAACCCAGTATCGGCGACTGGTTTGGGTGACAAAGCGGGCCCACAGGCGTCGTCATCAAACGACCGCAGCTCTACATGGGTGGGTAACTTGGCCTTTGAAGAGTATAATGTTACAAGAAAGCCATCATGCAATAATAGCGTAGATTCTTTTTGCGTCGTTTGTGGAGAATACGTTGTCAGTAAGCTCAGAAAGACATTTGCAAATACACTTAAAACTAGGTATAGAGAATTTTTTGGTATAGACGCAGTGATCAATCATTGGACTCCACAAACTATATACTTAAGATGCTCCTTGCAACTTAATAAACAGAAAAAAAGGACGATTGCTTCTCCAATGATCTGGCGAGAACCAGGAAATCATGAAAAGGATTGCTATTTTTGTTTAACAAACGTTTATGGGCATAACCGAAAAACAAAATCTTTGATCTCTTATGCATCTGTTGAATCTGTGACTCTTCCTACATTCCTTAGCGCTGAACTAATTAATGAAAGTAATATTACTACTGACGAAAACAAAAGTGCAACGGAAACGTCAACTGACGAAGTTTCAGCTGGTAGTGATGTTGAGGATGTAGAGATGCACCATGAAACATCGGAAGAATCATCAGACGAGACTGATAAAAATCCTAATGTTTTTACTCAAGAAGAGCTTAATGACTTAGTGCGAGATGCAGGACTTTCGAAAGAAATTTCTGAACTCTTAGCGTCAAGATTAAAAGAAAAAAATTGTCTAGCTCCAGGAACTCTTATAACTTTTTATCGCGATAGAGACATCCAATTTAGAAAATATTTTACAGATGTAGAAAACTTAGTTTATTGTAACAATATTGAAGGACTAATTAACGAATATAATATTTCTTATGAAGCTAACAACTGGCGTCTATTCATAGATTCTTCAACACGAAGTTTGAAAGCTGTTTTGTTACATAATGGCAACCAATACGCTCCGCTACCTGTTGGTCATTCAGTTGCATTGAATGAGGAATACCACAATCTCCGCTTTTTATTGGAAAAATTAGATTACGATAAACATAAGTGGCAGATATGTGGAGATTTAAAAATAATGACAATTTTACTAGGTCAACAAAGTGGTTTTACAAAATATCCATGCTTTATATGTGAGTGGGACAGTCGAGCTCGTGATGAACATTATGTAAAGAAAGAGTGGCCACTTAGAAATAACGACTTCAGGATCGAAAAATGTTATAAAACAGAGTCTAATACCAACAAACAAAGTAATTCTTCCACCACTACATATAAAGCTGGGACTAGTAAAACAGTTTAATCTGAGTAGGCAGTTGGATCAATCCGAACTTTAATGATCTCATTAGTTGGCATTGTTATAGTCTCACAGACTATAACCCATACATAATTAAAATAGTAATCGTTAGTATAAAGTATTATTGCTAAATGCGATATCGAGCATTCACCTCATAAAGTTACTGTCTCAGCGAACCACCAGCGAATTCGACAATAAACGCGGAAGTGCAACGAAGGATTTCGACACCAAATCATCTTCGCTTGCACTTCAATTTGACCGCACCATGACCCCGTGTGGCCATGTTACTAAGCGGTCCCCCTCTCAAAAAACCTCAAAAAAGAGTTTAAATACGAACCACCGGAGGAACACGGGACAGTCGACAGTCGTATAACAAGTGTAATCCGTGTTAAGTGCGAACCGATAATTTTAACGAATACTATCGAAGACGAAGGACAAGGCGACAAGACTTACTAAATCAGCGCAGAAAGGCTCCTGTGCAAATTAATGTATATTTTGAAGATCTGAATACAAGGTATAATTAGTTTATAAAAAAGACATTGCAAATTATTAAAACAGCCGACACCCCGGCTCCTGATCCTCGGCGGCCTGAGATATTCCATATCTCCCGACTGCTCCCCACATCCCGTGCCGCTCGCGGCATAACATACTGGTGGCAGCGGTGGGATGCACGCCGGAAGAACCGCCAAATTCAGACCACTAACGGCTGGAACAGAAAAGAAAAATACGAATTAAAAAATATACATCAAAAGGAAGCCTAAGAAAGCAAATACATTAAAGCGGATGGACTAAAACAAGTCACCGAACACCTACGGACGACGGAAAGCAGATAAGGAATCACGGTTAAGCAGCTGAAAGCCGAAAGGAGACACCAGCGTTCAAGGACCAGCACCGATCCACAACCTTCGCAGAGGCAACGCATCGCCGACGGACAACACGTCACCGTGGGACAACGACCCAACATATCAACACGCAGCGTCAGCAATCGAGCAACCCGATACGTGACCATGCGAGTCATCGTACTACTAATGTAAGTCGCAAATTTATAACTTAATGTCGGAACAATTAAAGCGAGTTAGATTCCAAAGTCCGCGATTTTTGAGCGAGTCAGCACGATTGGCAAATAGGTTAGGACTTGTAACACCGATACAAGTAGCGGAAGAAGCTGCTCGCGACATCCGAAATAGCGTACGAAAAAATTTAGAAGATTGCTATTCGAGTTCCGAATCGTCCGAAGCGTGCGAACTAGACAATAACGATAATTTCGAACAAAACGAACGAAGCGTAAATCGAGTCACTTTTAGAAGAACTTATTCGCCATTATCCGTCGATCTTAGTATTTTCGAGCTAAATCCGGGAAGAAATATGGATAATATCCAACCCGAAGCCGTCGATAGGGAAATCGAACGCTTACGTGCACAAGCCGGACAAGAGGCTGCCGCGAATTACGAAGGCACAGATCACCCGGCCGAAAACACGAGTAATATCTTGTTAACCGAAGTCGTACATAGTCTCCGCGAAATGCAAGAAGAGATGAGAAATTTACACGAACAAATGCACAACTTGCGTACTAATCGAGGAAATTTTAATGAAACACGAGCAAATCCAGATGACGTTCCCCTCGACATAACGTATGGTCGCACCGAACGAGATATAAGACATAGGCGTAGCACCGCTCCGCACTATTTACCGCTGAAAGAGGCGCGAACAATGATTCCAGAATTCGATGGAACATCGCGACATAAATTACAAGAATTCTTAAATGTTTGTACATACGCGGTACAAAACATAAATCCCGCGGACGAAGAATCATTAATGCAAGCAATTCTATATACCAAATTAAAAGGCAAAGCTATGCAAGAATTCGAGACGCGAGACATACAAACGTTCGAAGAACTGAAGCGACAACTTGAAACTTGCTACCAGACAAAGCAGAGCACGACACACTTACAAATAGAATTTAATTCTTTAAAGCAGAAATCGAGTGAAACCGCTTACGCTTTCGGGCAACGCGTCGATATATTAGCCATGAAACTATATGAATCCATGGTAGAAGGAGAAGACCGCCCTCCTTCATTTAAAAAGGCGATTCAGGAAACAATTAAAAAACAAGCATTAATAAATTATCAAATCGGATTGCGAGATGACTTAAAAATTCTCGTGCGTTCGCAAAGATACACCACTCTCCAAGAAGCGATAAACGGCGCGAGCGCGGAAGAAAAGCTGATCGGGCCGACAGCAACCCGAGCATACAGCTTCCCTAACAAAAACAAAAACGACATAAAACACACGCGACCTAATCGCGATACAGTTATCCAATGTTATAAATGCGGAAAATCTGGGCATTACGGACGTGATTGCAGAAGTAGCAAATTTACGTTACCAAAACCGGAGGAATTCCGCGAGTAAATACTTTAAGTAAATTTTGTAAATATTGCAAAAAGACCGGACACACCCGTGAGGAGTGTTGGAATTTGAACGGACGTTCCAAAATAAATGATAATAATAATAACAATTCTAAACCGTCTAATAAAAATAATCGCCAAGAGGACAAGCGCGAGCAAAAGACTTCGTATAGGCAACGGAAAAAGAGCACTGACTCCGCCAGCAATAGCGAAGAGGAGCAGGAAGAAGCAAGAAAGAAGCAACCGCGACCTGCCTTAGAATATCGGGTAACGCATATTAAAGATTTGCCTGCACCGACCAAGGACGAACTGCGGCAAATAACACTACCAATTCGCGAAGTAAAAAACGGAAAACTCAATATGTTATATGATTCCGGATCGACAATTTCTTTAATCAAATTAAAAAATCTAATAGATAGCGCACCGATCTATGAGGAGAAAATTGCACTTATCGGAATAAGCGGACATAAAGTATATATACTCGGGAAAATGTATGCTACAATTAAAATTAATAACCATAAAATTAAACACGCTTTTTACATAGTAAAAGACGATGTAGCGGTAGAACACGAAGGAATCTTAGGATTAGATTTCCTTAGAAAGCAAACGGCAAAATGTGACTACGAGAAAAATCAAATAACGATAAAAGATAGCATACTAAAATTACATCCATGCAATAAAATTACTTTGAAGTCACGTAGCGAAACAATTATACGAGCCGCAACCAACCACAATCAGGTAGGAATAGTCCGAACTGAAGAAACAGTCCCAGGAGTTTTCATTGGAAGCTGCCTGGTAGAGATAAAAAACTTCTCATGCCCTGTGAGCATAATAAATACCACAGATAACGTGATTGAAATGCCCACTCCAATAGTCACCCTAGAAGACATGGAGAGAAACAGGAAAGAAATAAACATAATAGAAACAGGAAGGAAAATTAAACATACCATTCCTCGTAAACAACAAATCTGACAATTACTGCGAACGCAACATTTAAACGCAGAAGAGAAGCAGACACTCTTAAAACTCTGCGAAGATTACAGTGACATATACCACTTAGAGGGAGAACCATTGACATGCACTGCGACGGTAGAGCATGAAATAAACACACGTGCCGACACCGCGCCGGTGAACGTGAGACCATATCGCTTGCCAGAGAAACATAAAACGGAAGTCAACCGACAAATAAATGAAATGCTGAAAGATGAAATCATACGGGCTAGCACAAGTCAATGGAATGCACCATTGCTAGTGGTACCGAAAAAAACCTACGCATCAGGAAAACCAAAGCTCCGAGTAGTAATAGATTTTCGGAAGCTCAACGAGTTAACAATAGGAGATTCGTTTCCTCTGCCTAATATAACTGATATTCTAGACCAGCTAGGAAATGCAAAATATTTCACTACATTAGATTTAGCGTCAGGATACCATCAGATCCCAATGGCTGAACGGGATAAAAATAACAGCTTTTTCAACTCCCTACGGTCATTACGAGTTTAATCGAATGCCGTTCGGACTAAAAAATGCGCCAGCAACATTTCAAAGATTAATGAACTCCGTCTTAACAGGAATACAAGGACTCAGATGCCTAGTATATCTCGACGATATTGTGATATACGGATCAAGTTTACAAGAACATAATGAACGACTTAAAGAAGTGTTACAAGAACTACGAAAATCTAATCTAAAGTTGCAACCCGATAAATGCGAATTTTTGCGCAAAGAAGTAATTTATCTGGGACCTATAATTTCAGAAAATGGAATATCACCCGATCCGTCAAAATTAACCGCAATAAAAGAATTTCCGATCCCAAAAAAGGTCAAGGATGTTCAATCTTTTATAGGGCTAGCGGGATACTATAGGAAATTTATAGAGAATTTCTCGCGAATCGCTAAGCCGCTCACAAAGTTAACCAAGAAAACAGAAAAATTCGAATGGACAACGGAGCAGCAAGCGGCATTCGAAGGATTAAAAGAAAAATTAATGACTGCACCAGTGCTAAAATATCCCGACTTCACAGAAGAATTTATTGTGACCACTGATGCCTCCGACTATGCAATCGGAGCAGTGTTATCACAGGGAAAGGTAGGCAACGACCGACCGATTGCTTACGCCAGCAGAGTACTGACAAAAGCAGAGCAAAACTATAATACAACCGAAAAGGAATTATTAGCTATCGTTTGGGCAGTAAAACATTTCAGACCGTATGTTTACGGAACAAAATTCAAAATAATAACTGACCATAAACCATTGATATGGTTATTTAATGTAAATGACCCCGGATCGAGATTAATCCGATGGAGATTAAAACTCGAAGAGTATGATTATGAAATTATACATAAAGCCGGACGAGCAAACGCGAATGCCGACGCTTTAAGCCGCAACGTGATACCGGAACCGTCCACAGAAAAGGATGACCAAAACATTTTATTAATAGAAACAGAAGAAGGAGAAGAAACCAACACAGATAACATAAAGATATATTCGGAAACAGAGAAAAAACAAATTCTAGCCGAATATCATGATGCACCTATAGGGGGGCATCAAGGAATCGAGCGAACAATAAAAAGAATTCGACTTCAACATAATTGGAAAGGTCTAACAAAAGATGAACAATATATAGCAAAATGCGAATCTTGCCAGAAAAACAAATTATCACGGAAAAATAAAGTGCCGTTAATAATTACGGATACGCCCAATAAACCGTTTGAAAAATGCGCATTAGATATAGTCGGACCGCTAACAATTATGACTAATGGAAATAAATATTTATTAACCTTTCAAGATAATTTAACAAAATTTAGCAAGGCAATACCGATTCCGAACCAAGAAGCGAATACAATTAGTAAAGAATTTGTTACGAAAATAATACTTGAATACGGAATACCGGAAAAAATTCTAACAGATCAAGGAACTAATTTTATGAGCGAGATATTTAAAAATACTTGCAAATTATTAAAAATAAACAAAATTCAAACAACCGCGTATCACCCGGAAAGCAACGGCGCGTTAGAACGATCGCATCGTACATTAGCCGAATATCTGCGACACTATATAAACAAAGATCAAACGGACTGGGACGAATGGATACCGTTCGCGATGTTTACTTACAACACAACACCGCATACTGCTACAGGATATACACCCTTCGAATTGGTGTACGGACATCAAGCCGAAATTCCGACAGCATTGACAAAACCGCCTAAACCGACGTATAATTACGACGATTACGCACAAGAGTTAAAAGAAAGATTGAGAGCAACTAATCAATTCGCGAAGGAACATGTCAAAGAGGAAAAAGAAAAAGCTAAAAAGAACTATGACAAAAACACAAAAGAAGCTCATTTTAAAATAGGAGATAAAGTACTAATGTACGACGAAACGTTACGACGAGGACGATCGAAAAAGCTCGAATCATTATGGACAGGACCATACACGATTATAGAAAAAAATTCAGACGTAAACTATACAATACAAAGAAGAAAAAAAGTACGCATACATATAAACAAATTAAAGCTATTTATAGAAAATTAAAATAGACTCACCGAAGGGGAGGCTGCAAGGGGCGCTCCGGACCTGGTCCAAGTTTGAAAAACGCACGGATCTTGTCACCCCGCCGCTTGGACTCGATTTCATCGAACCGGATGGCATCAAGGCGTCGGGCTAACTTCAAATATGCCCACAGCCCGGGCAGCTCCTCAGGGGACGTAGGCATTACCCGCTGCACTACGCGTTCCCCCGTAATCAAATTTACGTGTACAGTTAAGCCGTACGGCTCATTCGAGCCGTAAACACGCGAAAACGTCCTAAAAAGTGGGTCCGAAGGCAAATCATCTCCGCGAATGTATATAGGTGATCGATCACGCGGTCGAGGAGACACCACAACACACTTATGATGTACAAATGCGTTAACGCAAGACATTATACAAAAAAAAAAAAGAGAAATTAATCGGACAAACTTCTCGTCAGGGAGACAGCGAGAGACTGAAGCTCGCAAAAGAGTATAAAATATAGCAGAGCTAGTCAAGGAAAACCAAAATCATTCTTAGAAACAAAAAGAATATGACACTCGCAGAGTGCATAATATAATACATAACATTAGCGATGGGCAAAAATCACTCGATTATTTGAATATCGATGCTTTTTTTATTAAGAAATCGATTATTTATCCGATGCTTTTATGTTCGATTAATTGTTATATCGATTTATATTAATTGTTATATTCGACTTTTTCTTCTCGATGTTACTAAATTTATCACTAGATTTTACTAACATAACTTTTCGTAAAGTTATGTTAAAAAACGGTAGAGTAGCGTATTAAACAATCAAAACGCTTCGAAGCATTCTCAGCGTCTTCTTGACCGCAGCCCTTATACAGGGTGTCAGGAAAATTTTAGCCCATACGAAGTAAGAAGGTAGATTGGCTCAAATTAAGAAGGAAGGACTTGTACTGTTTTGTGATATTCGCAATAATTAACGAAAAATTAATTAAAGAAGATCGGCCAATGCGCGTGGCTAGAAGCACACGACGGCGAAGGCGGTCTGACTGTAACATAATGGCAGCGCGCGGCGAATCGGTGATTGGGAAGGGGAGGAGCGATGAGTGTGTAAGTGCGTGGCGAAGGCTCCTCCTCTCCCCAATCACCGCTTCGCCGCGCGCCGCCATTATGTTACAGTCAGACCGCCTTCGCCGTCGTATGCTTCTAGCCACGCGCATTGGCCGAACTTCTTTAATTAATTTTTCGTTAATTATTGCGAATATCACAAAACAGTACAAGTCCTTCCTTCTTAATTTGAGCCAATCTACCTCTTTACTTCGTATGGGCTAAAATTTCCCTGACACCCTGTATACTTTTAGGCCGGTATTACGTTTGTCGTACGACATATTTTCTCAGCGTATTAATTGGCTGTTTTCTATGGACTCGAGAAATTTTTTGTCCAATAGCCAATCAATACACTTGAAAAATTCGTCATACGACAAATGTAATATCAACCTTAAAAGTAGATAATTTCTGGTATCCTTATATATATAAAATAAAATAAATGATATTATATATGTAAAAAGCATTATATAAGAAAGCTGTGTAAGAAAAAAATGTAAATGGATATTTTTTTCTTTTACTTATGCAATACATATTATATTATATATCTTATCATAGCTGATATACATCAAATATATATTTTACTACACATTCTAACGTTTTTGTTTTATAAAATTATTTATATCTCCTTTCTCTAATTTCTATTTAATTCTATTCCCAAAATTATTTATTTTGTATATCTCTATATGTATATACATTTTTATGTAATATGTGTGTGTGTGTGTATTCTTATAACTGATGATTATTGATGATATAATTTTTATATAATGTCATTAATTTAATATTAAAAAATACAAAAAAATACGAAATAATCGATTATTATCGATTTTTTCAGACATAATCGATTTTTAAAAAACCGTTATTTTTGAAAATCGATTATTTGAATGTCGATGCTTTTTTTAAACATCGCCCATCCCTACTTAACATATATTATTACAGAACACTAACAATAAGGATCAACCATGTTCTCGCTAAGCAAGACGAGACCCGTCTTCCGTTTGAAGTGACAGAATTTGATCACACTCCAGGAATTTATTACGAGAAGATTGGACACCTACATCAAATCCAGAAGACATGGAAACTCGTCATCAAATTAGATATAACAGAACTAAATGATAGGACTTGGCAAATAAATAAATACATAAAACAAACAAACGAAATGTGCGATAACATAAGAACCGAAACTAATATAAAACGAACATGTGATAATTTAAAACACATTATCAATAATGATTCTAATTCGTTAAAATAATAACAATAATAACAACATAAATAATAACATTAATAAACACCTTATATAAGACGCCAACAAACAAACGAAGAGGCCTCATCGACGGAATAGGTTCAATAACAAAATCCTTATTTGGAATCATGGACGCAAACGACAGACATTTAATAAACGAACAAATGCAACTATTACAGAACAACCAACAAGTATTACAACACGCCGCAAAAAACCAAATCAAAGTTTTAAATACTACCATAATTCACTTAAACAAACTAGAAAACATATTAGATTACAACGGTAAATTAATAAATCATTATATTCGGGAATACACTACACGCGAAGAAATCGACGAACACTTTACTGTTATTATAGCAATGATAATAGATTTAGTGAGGGATGCGAGACATTTTAGAATATCTGACACATGTTCAGAAAGGCATAATGCATCCCCTGTTAACGCCGATAAGCGAAATTATATTTCATTTAAAAGACGCAGTATTACAATTACCACGAGGTAGCTACTTTCCATTCGACATAAAAATTGACGAATGGCTAACGATCGAGTTATATAAAAGTAAGCGCGTACAGCGATAAAACAAATATATACACGATCTTAAAATTCCCAATAACGCAACCAATGTTTGACGTTTTAAATGTAATTCCGTTACCAACACTTAATTATGAAAATAAATTTATGTATACAGAAATAACTAATAGACTGATAGCTACAAATAAAGAAACATGTACATACTTAATTTTAACAAAACAAGATTTAGACGAATGTATTAGTAATAATAACATATACCTATGCGAAAAAAATCAGCCGATCTATCATGTAAGCGAGAATACACCGTGCGAAATCAAAATATATACACAAAGACAAAAGTACCACGAAAATTGTAACATAGGCCATATGATAGCGACCCGCACAATATGGATCACACTACGACAGCCACACTCCTGGCTATATTCAACCGCCTCCGAGCAGCAAATTACGATAACATGTAATACGTATCCTAAACACAAGAGGATAATTAAGAAATCAGGTCGAATTACTCTACACGACAATTGTAAAATGACAACTACAGACATGACGCTACAAACAGAAACAAGCACATACAGTACAATTATAAAAACATTCCTACCAGAATTTAATATAACAGTTTCAAATAAAAGAGATAATGATGACAAACTTAAAGACATAATACATGATCCAGTAGAATTAAAAAATTTAAACAATAACTTAGAAGAAATAAGTAACGATTTAAAGAATAACAAAAATAATTTCTTCAAACAAAAACAATTTATTTACCCAATGGCATCCAGCGGAATAACCACCATAATTATTGTAATATTAATAATATGGATAATTATCCAAAATAGGAAAAATAAACCTAAACAAACAACTGTTAGAATAGTAGATGAAATCGACAAATATCAAGCATACAAAATGCCTAGACCGATCTTAAAAAGAAGTAGAAGCACACGGTTTAAAAAAAAAAATACAATGATTACAATCGTTTCTTACATCTACCCTGTATATATATATATATATATATGATGTGACGTTGCCATCCGTACGCGCGTCCATCCGCCCCGGAAATCTTGACGGGGCGCGGGCCGAGCGGCCGCGCCAGAAAAAGATTGCGAGAGCCATATCGAAATCTCCGGAGAGACGAGCTATTATAATTGCGCGTCGTTACTAATTCTTTTTTTTTGTTATTATTTTGTACGTCGGGCAACCCGCCGGAGAACGATCGGAAGGGGGCAGAAGAAAAATACGTCCAGCGACTACCGGTACGACATTTGCGACCTTTCATTTGAGAGCGGAGATAGCGCCCGAGGATCGAGACAGCACCGAGTCGCGGGAGGAAATTCCCTCCGCGAAAAGAGGATGAACGGCGGAAGACCAAACAGCTGTCACGGGCCGGAATCGGAGGGCCCGGTCGGCGCTATCGTCCAAGGATGGAGGACACACCATCGACCTAGAAGAAGACCGCCGATACCAGGGTCATGGAAATCATGATTTTGCGAATTGTCGGGGCCGTAATGGCCCCCGATACGGCGTTGTTGCGGGGCGCAGTAATATCTCGCGTGTCGCGGCGCTATTGGCCGCGAATCCGCACACCCCTGCGCGCAGGATTGACGCCGCTATCGACCCTGGATCGAGAGATCCAGGGAGTCACTCTGGTGCGGTCGCTCTCAGCGAAAAGTCGATCATTGTTAGTAGCCTCATTGTGGCCTTATTCGTTATCGTCGGAGAGCGGAGAAAGAGGACGAGCTGAGGATCATCCTCGGACCCCGGGAGGAAGTATCGGTGAGGTTGCCCATCGTTAATTTGTGAGCCACGTACGCGATCTCGTCCGCGAACCGGTCGCTCTGTCGCCGTCGCCATTTTCGTGTCTCGTTGTCGCTCGGTCGTTGTACCGAGCCTTCAATTTTCGTGTATTTCGAGCGACCGGAGACAAGTGACCGAGGCATCCAGGGCGATCGTAACGTCGGCAGTAGTCGATACGGAATTGTTCGTCTCTCTCTTCGTGATTCGGGGTGTTGTAAAATGCGTAGCGACCGGCTCTCGTATATCGACCACATGCGCGGTAAATCGCGGTAGATTGCATTCGCTTTCCGTGCGGTCGAAAAGAAGTGTCAACGCCGCGTAAGACATCCCCGCAATCGATCTTTGTGCGACGTTTGTGTTAATTAGCGTGTAGGTGTGTTTGTGGTCGAGCGTATCGTTGTCTTTGTCGCGCTCGTTGGCTTGGGTGCCGCGTGTGTGAGTGTGTGCCGCGGTGCGCATGAGATTGCGGTAGGTCGCGAACTCGAGAAATTCACGCGGGTCGGAATAATTTTAAGAACCCCTTGACATTGTGAGCGGCGGAATCAGCGTCCGACGGCGATCGATTATCGATCGCTACGCCCGTACTCATCGTCAACGAGCTCTCTCTCGTCTTCGCCTATTATTGAGTGAATCCAGCACCTAAGGTATTCTCGTTGTCGCGATCGCAGATCCTTGAAATTATCGCGGCGAGTGAAGCAAAGCGAAAAATATAATCTTACGGCGAGGCGGCGTTCGGCGACGGATAGCCGCAAGAACGATTCCGCGAATCTCAGACTATTTCGATCACCGTTGTCGCGCTCCGGCAAATCTTTGTAATACGTCAGTTTTCCTTTCTATTACTTGCAAGCTCAATTACATTTTGATATTCAATTATTTTTCTCACTTTCGGAATTTCTTTTTTTTGTATAATTATCTCTAACTACCGTATCTGCCTCTAACTTTCATTGACCTCTGTTACTTTTGTTTTAATAAATTTGTTATTTTTCTTGTTTATTATTCTGAATTCGCGTAAGTTATTTAAATGTCGCTGTGAGTGTTTAATTGGTGGTTCGCCCGCTTAATCCCTCCCGTTTCGCGGAGCCTCCTGATAAAAGATTATAGAAAACCTTCCAATGACCCTGCCCCTCTACCGTTAGGCGAGCTAGTCGGTCCGTGGCAAGAAAGGCCCGAATTTGTCGCGGTTTTCGCGTTTCGCGAAGTGATACGTGAAAGACCGTATCTGGCGCCCAACCTCGAGATCTCGAAGCGGCCTTCGTTTCGCCACGGCTCGCGCAGGAGCACCCTCCATCCCGGCTCCCCCGAACGCGGGTACCTTTCCCGCTCTCTCCTTTTTTGCCGACGTTGTCATTCCCCATCTCTCTCTCTAACCTCCGGGGGAAAATTCCCCAATATTAAAAGAATTACGTCGCAAAAATTTGGCGCCCAACGTGGGGCCACGCGTTGAAGATTTGAACCGCTAAACGTGGGAAGGTTTCGCTGGGGAATATTAGGAGGAACCGCAGCTTGGAAATTTTTTTTTGGACATCTTAACGGAACTTTTAGGCTCGCGTAATCAGGCTATCGTTTCGCGAATGGTATTATTTCGTCCATTGTCTTTTTTTTTCCTTTTCTTGTTGCGCGCGTTTCGTTTCGTTTAAATTATTTATGTCTGTTAACGTTCAATCAAAAATTATATTCTGAATTTATCGTTATAATTCCGTTTCATACTCAGTATCAAATTAAGCATCGCGAGATAATAGCATATTAAATGTTTTCGACCAATCGAGCGAAATTTGAGTACACAAAGACGTGTCAATGTTGTGAGACTCGTCATTGTTCTCACTTTATTGTCTGATCGCTGTATTATAACTCGTAAGCCGAATCTTCGGAAAACACGAGTCGGGCATTATCGGATTATCCGAGCCCTCTAGATCTCTCCAAGATATATAGGGAGATCGATTTACGGCCCATTCAGAAATAATTTGCGGCTAGAGAGCTTCAGTAAGCATGTTCGTGCGTCACAAAATTATAAAGACTTATAATCTGAGTGTATCGATCGCGCTATTTGAAATTCGATAATTAAATATCTCTAGATCTCTATTTCCACTAATTCTATCGATTTCCTTATAATCCTCTCAAATTCATCTGCCGAGATCAATCGCTCTGCCCATCTTTTCCCGCAACTCCTTTCTTCTCGATCGAGCTCTCCTCAATTTCGCTGCAAACTATCCGGTAAAAAAAAATATATATATATATATATATATATCACTTCCGCCACCTCGCGCTCTCTCTGAGCGAAACCGGTGCATCTTAAGCAACGCGTAATAAAGACTAAACCTAATTACGTGCACATAAAACTGGTCCTTCGAGCCGGATCGAGGTGCGATACCGCAAGGATATCATCGAAGTGACGTGCCATCAACGTAACGTTCGATGTCAAAGATGAGCGAATTCTTGATAAAGCAACAATCGTTGCTTCATTCGATCTCTCGAGCCCTGAAGACCTTCGAGGAAATCGGAAAGGACACCTATACCGGCCCAAAAATCCGATCCCGAATATCTGTGCTGAAGGAGACGTGGTCTCAATGCATCGAGATGCACGCCACCCTACAAAAGGTCATCCCCGAGGACAAGCGGGAGGCCATTGACTATTTTGAGAACAGTCAATTCGACAAACACGAGGATGTCTACTTGAAGACTTTGGACTTCATGGCCAAGTGCCTCGAGACCACCGAGCCGAAAGCGACCTCCACCCAGTCTTCCAATCAGGCGCATTCAAACGGTATTTCCGCATTTTCACTATCGCATTTGCCGCCGATAAAAATACCTCCGTTTTCGGGCAATTACGACGAGTGGGAAACGTTTCGCGATAGATTTAAGTCGCTTATCATCGAGAATCAAGATTTGTCAGCGTTCGCGCGCATGCACTTTTTATCGTCAAGTCTGACCGGTCGCGCGCTTGATTCCATCAAAAATATTCAGATCACCGCAGATAATTTTGACATTGCCTGGAAAGCTCTTGTCTCGCGTTTCGAAAACAAGCGTCGACTAATCGAAGTTCATGTTGCCGCTTTATGTAATTTACCAAATGTCTCACGCGAATCCGCAGTCGACTTAAATGAAATGCGCGATAAAGCCAATAGGTCGATCGCCTCTTTGAAGAATTTAGGGCGTTCGTCAGAAGAGATTTTGAGCGATATTTTAGTTTACGCCGTCTCGCAGAAACTCGACAATGCTACACGGAAAGCGTGGAAATTAAAGTGCGGCGACGATTCTTCAATACCTAAATACGATGATCTCGATCGCTTTCTTGCGTCACGCGCACGCGCTCTCGAAGAGTTGAACCCCTCCAATGCGATTAATGTCACGCGAGCGCAAAGGGTTACAAGCGCAACAGCATCCGTTTCTATAACGTATCCACTCTGTAAGGCGTCTCATTTTATAAATAAATGTCCTACGTTCCTAAAGAAAAGTCCGAATCAACGGTTAGAATCAATAAAACAAGCAAACCGATGCGTAAACTGCTTGAGCGCCAAGCACCCAGTTAGTTCTTGTCCGAGCAAATATTCGTGCCGAACGTGCCAACAAAAGCATCATTCGATGTTGCACATCGACTCAGTTTCGTCATCTAGCGACAAGACGACAACCACTGCGAATTCGCTGTCAACCGCGACGGTTCCTACAGCCGTCACCGTTTTATGTTCTACATCAAAAATCGTATCTCGACCTTCCGTCTTGCTAGCGACGGCTCGCGTTACAGTAGGATCGCCGGAAGGTCGAACTACGGGAGAGCATTGCTCGATCAGGGTTCAGAGATGACATTGATATCCGCGAGACTTGCGCAAAATTTAAAGTTACGACGCCTCCGGATGCCTATCTCAATTTCTGCCGTCGGATGCGTAAATGCCGGAGTATCTCGTTATGCCGCAGTAATTAAAATTTCGCCGTTTAACGAGTCTCGTCCCGTGTTAACAACGACGGCGTCAATTCTTAAATCGCTCACCAGCTACTTTCCGTCGCGTACGGCAACTTCAATCAGCTTGAATTGTTATTCCGATTTAACGTTAGCAGATCCGGATCCTTTCAGCTCCGAACCGTTGATATCATAATAGGCGCCGATTTATATTACGAACTGCTACTCGATGGCATTCGCCGAGGCGGTAGCGGTCAGCCTACCGCTCAAAATACCATTCTCGGATGGATCCTCTCTGGTCCTACGGCGATTCCGAGCTCTCCGCGTCGCTTAATTACGGTGCAACACTGCGCAAGCTCGTTATCTCTCGATCGCGAACTTTGCCAGTTTTGGGAATTAGAAGAAATCCCAAGACAGACTCTACTCACGCCTGAAGAGCAGCAATGCGAAGAGCATTTTGTCGCGACGCATTCGCGCTGCGCGGACGGGCGATATGTGGTTCGAATTCCCTTTAAAGGAATTCCTCCAATCGAAATCGGCGAATCACATGCGATTGCTCAACGATCCATGCATCAATTACATCGTCGATTAAAACTAAACTCCGCTTTGAAAGCCGAATATGCAGCATTTTTGGCCGAATACGAACGACTCGGCCATATGCGAAAGGTTACAACCCGTCCGGCATCCGCGCAATGCGTTTACATCCCTCATCATCCTGTAATCCGCGACAGTAGCGTCACGACTCATTTACGAGTTGTTTTTAACGCATCTTGTTCAACAACGAATACGACGTCACTAAATGATCATGTTAATCGGACCGAAATTACAAGCAGACTTAGCATCCGTAATCCTTCGCTGGCGACAATTCAGATATGTGTATTCCGCGGATATTACAAAAATGTATCGTCAAATACTCGTCGATAATCGAGATATTGATTACCAACGTATATTATGGTCCGAAAATGACACTGAAAATTTACAAGCGTATCAATTATTGACTGTTACATACGGCACTGCGTCCGCGCCGTTTCTAGCATTACGCGTGCTCCGGCAACTTATTAACGACGACGGTGACACGCTTCCTTTAGCTGCTCAAGTATTAAAAAATAACATCTACGTTGACGATGTTCTCTTCGGCGCTGACGATATTCCTCTTCTACGTCAAATTCGCGATCAAGTTTGCGAGTTACTCGGTCGCGGAAAATTCGAGTTACGAAAATGGTCAAGCAATGCGGTAAAACTTCTCGAAGACCTCGCCGTTGAAAATCACGGATTAGCATGCACGAAAGTCCTGCAAACGGATGAACAGCTTAAAATTTTAGGTATTAATTGGAATCCGTCCCTCGATGTGTTTCAATTTAGCACCGCGCTTCCTAATGTTCGACCGAACACTAAAAGATCAATCCTCTCAACCATTGCGAAAATATTTGACCCCCTCGGCTGGAGCACTCCCGTTACTGTAGTCGCTAAAATTTTTCTGCAACAACTATGGTTGCAAAAATTGGAATGGGACGATATCCTTCCATCTAATTTAAACAAACAGTGGGAATCGATCCAGTCATCATTAGCGGGTCTAAATAACTTAAAGATAGATCGATGGATACGGCAAGGTTCCGACACATTGCATTGTGAACTTCACGGCTTTTCCGACGCCTCCACAACTGCTTACGCGGCCGCGGTATATATCAGACTCGTATCAATTTCCGGGCAAATCACATCTATGCTGCTCGCCAGCAAATCCAAGGTCGCACCTGTAAAATCTATAAGCATTCCACGGCTGGAATTAGCTGCCGCCGTCTTATTGACTCGACTAATCGAATTTGTGCGTACGTCCCTGCATGCAAATACCATTCCGTGCCATTGCTGGACGGATTCGACTGTCGTTCTCGCGTGGATCCACGACCATCCTTCGAGATGGAAAACATTCGTGTCAAACAGGGTGTCGGAAATTCAATCTCGACTTCCGTCCGCTACCTGGCGAAAAGTATCTACGGAGGAAAATCCGGCCGACTGCGTCCAGAGGACTCACCGGAAGTCAACTTTCGACTCACCATCTATGGTGGACCGGCCCCTCGTGGTTACGACTATCGGAATCTGACTGGCCTCCGCAAGCCGACACGCGCTCTACTGATCTATCAGGCGAGGAAAGATTTCGCGTAATTGCGCATCTCACGCAACCCCGAGAGCCATGGGATCTCGCTTCACGATATTCATCCTGGCCGAAACTCGTCCGAGTAACCGCATATCTCTTTAAATTTATAAATCAACTTCGTTCCGCTAAGGCTCACGCCGTATTAGCCAACACTTCGTCAGCGCTCACAGTCGACGATTGCAACATCGCGCGAAATTTTTGGCTTAAACGTATTCAAGAAGAAACCTTTTCGCAAGAGCGAACTGCGCTTCTACAGCACAAGCCCCTGTCAACAAAAAGCGCGCTCGTATCTCTCAATCCGTATATCGGCGAGGATCAATTAATTCGCGTTGGCGGGCGGTTACACCACGCGCCAATTCCCATGCCTGTCAAGCATCCGGTCATCCTACCGTCGCACCCATTAGTTATTCTAATCGTTCGCCAAGCACATTTACGCTCTCTTCACGCAGGCACCCAACTTACGCTTGCTACACTACGTCGCGCCTATTGGATATTGCGAGCGCGTTCTCTAGTAAAATCCGTTATTCATAATTGCGTGATTTGTACTCGCGAGAAAGCAGCAACGACTACTCAATTGATGGGTCAATTACCGCAAATCAGAGTAACTCCCCCCGCGCGCGCATTCTTACACTGCGGGGTGGATTACGCGGGACCCATGCTTATCAGATCAATGCCCGGTCGCGGCAGAATAACGCGGAAAGCTTACATAGCCGTATTTATCTGCATGGCGATCCGCGCGATCCATCTTGCAGTTGTGGACGGTTACTCAACCGCCGCGTTCTTAGGCGCCTATTCGAGATTTTGCGCTCGAAGAGGAATGCCAGAGTCTATGTATTCTGACAACGGTACGACATTCATCGGAGCCGATCGCGAGCTAACCACTGCATTTCGAACCGCATCACGCGATCCTTCGTTCCTCAATCTAGCAGCCTCTCAAGGAGTAGCGTGGCACTTCATTCCACCTGCCGCCCCTCATTTCGGCGGTCTCTGGGAGGCCGGAGTGCGGAGCGTCAAACACCATCTCCGCCGTGTCATAGGCGCTCACACTCTGACCTTCGAAGAATTTACCACGCTCCTGTGTAACATCGAAGCGTGTCTTAATTCAAGGCCGTTAATTCAAGCGCCACTAAATGATGCGCTGGATGATTATGAGCCGATTACACCCGGTCACTTTTTAATCGGGTCCGCTCTAACCGCCATTCCCGAGCCGTCTTTACTTAACATTAAAGAAAATCGTCTGTCGAGATGGCAATTGGTAAAACAATTTACAGAGCGCTTTTGGAAATTATGGCAGAACGACTACATCAATACGCTTCAACAACGCGTCAAATGGCGAAAGAAAGCCTCTCGTCCGATTAAAGTCGGACAATTAGTTCTAATAAAAAATCCGCTACTTCCGCCAAGCAAATGGGATCTGGCTCGCGTAACACAATGTCACGAAGGTCCTGACGGATTAGTCCGCATTGCGACCATAAAAACCGCGTTATCCGAGTATCGACGTCCGATCGTTAAATTATGTCCTTTACCAATCGACATAGAACAAACTGAATAGAACACAATCGATGAATTAAGTGAAAAATCGTTTGCAAAAAAAAATGTAATTAACATATCCGTCGCCTCAAAACAAACGTTCTTCTCTTTATTGCAATATTTTGTTTGCAGGTCTTTAGTTTCACTATTTCGAAACGATGTTTCGAGGCGGGCGGTATGTTAACGTTCAATCAAAAATTATATTCTGAATTTATCGTTATAATTCCGTTTCATACTCAGTATCAAATTAAGCATCGCGAGATAATAGCATATTAAATGTTTTCGACCAATCGAGCGAAATTTGAGTACACAAAGACGTGTCAATGTTGTGAGACTCGTCATTGTTCTCACTTTATTGTCTGATCGCTGTATTATAACTCGTAAGCCGAATCTTCGGAAAACACGAGTCGGGCATTATCGGATTATCCGAGCCCTCTAGATCTCTCCAAGATATATAGGGAGATCGATTTACGGCCCATTCAGAAATAATTTGCGGCTAGAGAGCTTCAGTAAGCATGTTCGTGCGTCACAAAATTATAAAGACTTATAATCTGAGTGTATCGATCGCGCTATTTGAAATTCGATAATTAAATATCTCTAGATCTCTATTTCCACTAATTCTATCGATTTCCTTATAATCCTCTCAAATTCATCTGCCGAGATCAATCGCTCTGCCCATCTTTTCCCGCAACTCCTTTCTTCTCGATCGAGCTCTCCTCAATTTCGCTGCAAACTATCCGGTAAAAAAAAATATATATATATATATATATATATATATCACTTCCGCCACCTCGCGCTCTCTCTGAGCGAAACCGGTGCATCTTAAGCAACGCGTAATAAAGACTAAACCTAATTACGTGCACAATGTCCGTTTAGTTTAAAAATTTCCGTTAAAACGTTCGTAAGGGAAACTTCGAGAAGGATTTCAACGAACGTTTCGTCGTTCGAAATTTTGTAAATATTCGGGGAACTGAAAAACAAGGTCGCCGGACGGGATAATAGCGGCAGAATAATATTGAGTGTAACACGTCGATTTCGAGTATAACGGCTGTGCGCAAATATTATTGTTCTTGAACGACTCTCGCGAAGATTATTAAACTTCTTCTTTCTCTTTTTCGGTAACCTCTGTCGGATTATGGTCGAAATTTTGATCAATTCTACAATTTTTCGACGATTATCGGACTTTAAAATATCATTCGGTTCGATTACGATTTCCGCTTTTAGTTTAAAAATTTTTTTTCTTTCTCTCGATCATATTGCTCGTTGAATTTTTTTTACTGAGGATCGTATGAGTCAAGTCGATCCAGAAGACGATTGGATCTTCGTGTTAAACCGCGAACAATTAATTAGAGAATTACAGCGGCGTAGACTCCCGATTGAGGGGAGTTATTCAATTCAGACCGCACGGTTGTTACGTCGCGTGCGAAAAGACCGAAGATATAACGCGGACGGTGGGATGTCGGACGAGGAGCGCTTGGAAGTTCCGAGGGACACGAGAACCCGACCGGATAGCCCGATGGATCAAATGAGAGCGTGCGCGCTGTCGGGTTCCCCTGTCACCCCCCGATCGAACGGACGACATTCAACACCTGAAAGTCCCGCGAATGCCGCGATGACCGCTTATAACGTCATGCGAAAGTGGAATCTCAAATTCTCGGGAACACGAGGGGAAGACGCGGAAACTTTTCTACTTCGTATTGAAGAAGGCCGCGAGTTAGTTCCCGTATCCGACGAGGACATCTTACGTTGTTTGCCATTTTTCCTGACCGGTATGGCCTTGCATTGGTTCCGAGGTAGACGTGATCGACTGTCGGATTGGGCCACTTTTAAAAATGCGTGGAGGACGCGATTCGGAGACCCGGATTTTCAGTTCGCTCTTCGTGAAGAGATTATGAGAAGGACTCAGGGAGAGCATGAGTCTGTCGCGGATTTTCTGACGTGTCTTCGTGCTATGTTTGATCGGTTGTCGCCCCCGTGGACTGAATCGGAACAGGTCAGCAGCGCGTTCCGAAATTTATTACCGCGCTTGCAACAGTCGATCCGGAGAAATGAAGTGGAATATTTGGACGATTTAGAGGATATCGCGACACGCGTGGAAGCTAGTCATCAACTTTCGCAGCGATATCGAGCCCCTCCGGCTCCCGAAAAGTCTATTTCTCGCCTATCACGCACCGCACAACGCTAAACAATCCAGTAAGAAAACCGATACCCTGGCCGCGTTAAGCACGTCGACCGCTAGCCCGGAATCGAAATCCAGTTCGCGCGCCGACAGAAGAAATAAAAATCGCGCAAATCGAGCCGCGACCGGGGCGGAGAATACCTCAGCGACTTCGTCGTCTTCAGAGACGACGGCTGCCAACACGGGAACTCCGCGAAATTCCAACTTAAAATGTTGGAACTGCGACGGGATCGGACATATTTCGCGAAATTGTGCCGCCTCTCCGCGCCTACACTGCTATCGTTGCGGTCGAGCGGAAGTAACCTTACGAACGTGTCCCGATTGTTCGGGAAAAGAGTAAGGGAGTCGAATAACGGGGGGGACCCGACTCCTAGTAAACCCCAACCCCCTTTTCGTGTCGTAAATTGTTCTAGTGAATTTTCGTTAAGTACTTTTGGGTGTCGTGATCTATCATCTGTTATTTATTCGTGTTAAATTATTGGGAAGCGAAATCAGCGCTTTAGTAGATTGCGGTTCGACTCGTACGTTTTTGGGTCCTAGTATTGTCGAGCTCGTGAACCGGTCAGAATTGCAGTTTCGAAAATCGGATGGCCGAAGAGTAATCACGGCCACCGGACAGACGACGTGTATAAGGGGGGCGGTGGATCTTCCTTTTACTGTACTAAATAAAACAAACTCAGTGATAGCGTATAGCCTACCAACGCTAGCCGTACCGTGTATACTCGGACTTGATTTTTTGGGAATATTCGGGATAATAGTTAATTTTGCACGCCCCGAGTGGTATTTCGAGGATGAGCCAACTGTCGTATATCATTTTGAAGAACAGCCCCGCGACTCGATTTATCACCTCAGTATAGCGCTCGAAAATTCAGTCAATAGTAAATCGGATACTCCTTCCGTATCAGAAAGCACGAAATTAGAAAACCAAGAGTCGGAAGACGGCGGGCGAGAGGTTACTCGTGCCGCGAAGACAACCTCTAATCGCGAAAGGAAACGAGATCGGCTATCGAAGTCTGACTCGCTTATCTGCTGTGGTTTGCATGAGTTGTCGTCGCAGGAAAATTGTCAATTGACCGAATTTTTAGCACAACATATCGTGGGCGATCCGGATAATCCGGGAGCGACTAATTTGACGGAACATCGAATCGATGTCAGTGGTCACGCTCCTATTAAGCAGCGGTATTATCCCGTTTCTCCAAAGATTCAGGAAGCGATCTACGCCGAGGTCGACAAAATGTTGGCTGCGGGAATAATCGAGCCTTCGCGAAGTGAATGGTCTAGTCCGATAGTCATGATTCGGAAACCAAACGGTACTTATCGATTCTGCTTGGATTTTCGAAAATTAAATAGCGTTTCGAAGAAAGATGCGTACCCATTGCCGTACATGAATGCAATTCTCGATAAGTTGCGATCCGCGAGATACATTTCGACTATCGATCTGAGCCAAGCCTACTTTCAGATCCCGCTAGAGAAAAATAGTCGCGAATTGACGGCATTTACCGTGCCGGGTAAAGGGCTTTTCCATTTTACCAGAATGCCATACGGTCTCACCGGGGCACCCGCCACGTTTCAGCGTTTATTAGACCGACTTATTGGTTCGGAGATGGAACCCCACGCTTTCGCCTACTTAGACGACATCGTTGTCGTGACGCGTACATTTGAAGAACATTTAGTCTGGTTAAAGCGCGTATTGGATCGGATTGGAGAGGCAGGGCTTACGATAAATCCTGAAAAGAGTAAATTCTGTCGGTCGCAGGTAAAATATCTCGGATTCCTAGTGCAACAAGAAGGACTCAAGGTCGACCCCGATAAAACCGCATCGATTGTCAATTACCCGCCACCGAAAAATATCAAGCAATTACGGCGTTTTATTGGAATGGCGTCTTGGTATCGACGATTTATACGGCAATGCGCGACGCGTTTAGAACTGCTGACTCGTCTCCTCCGGAAGAATTTCTCTTGGGAGTGGGGGGATGAGCAAAAAGCCGCGTTTGAATCTGTTAAATCATGCGTTACGTCGCCGCCTACTTTGTCGTGCCCAAATTTTGAGTTGCCGTTCGTGCTACAGACGGATGCGAGTTCGGTCGGATTGGGAGCCGTGTTGACGCAGGAATCGGAGGGCGTGGAACACGTAATCGCGTTCGCGAGTAGGGCCTTGTCGGAAGCCGAAAAGAAATACTCGACCACCGAACAAGAGTGTTTGGCCGTCGTATGGTCCATTAAGAAGTTCAGGCCGTATCTCGAGGGGTACCGTTTTAAGGTCATCACGGACCACAGTAGCTTGCGTTGGTTACACAATTTAAAGAATCCCACGGGTCGACTAGCACGAGGGGCCTTGGAATTATTGGAATACGATTACACAATTGAACATCGTAAAGGAGCGCTACACCATGTCCCTGACGCGTTGTCGCGAATATATGAGACCGACGAACTGTGCGCTATCACGATCACGGGAGATAATTGGTACGATGCACGCGTTCGAGACGTGGAAGCAGAACCGCGTAAATATTCCGGCTGGAAAATAGAAAATGACCAGCTTTACTTTCGAAAACCGAACGCTGTCGTATCACAAGTGGTGGATGATCTCGAACAGTGGAAGATGGTAATTCCGAAGGAAGGGCGCGCGGATATCATTCAAGAAGCGCATGACACGCCACAGTCCGGTCACCTGGGAGTCGAGAAAACGTACCAGCGGGTAGCGACTCGTTATTTCTGGCCGCGTATGTTCGTGGGGTCACGGATTATGTCAGACATTGTGACATTTGTCAGAGGACGAAAGTGGAACAGAATGTGCCGATGGGCTTAATGGGACGCCGAGCTGTCGAGACTCCGTGGACGGTAGTAGCGGTGGATATCATGGATCCTTTTCCGCCGAGTAAAAACGGTAACGCGTATATTCTGGTAATTCAAGACCTGTTTACCAAATGGATTGAATGCAGCCCGCTCCGGAAAGCAACGGGCAAAAAGATTCGCGAGCTTTTAAACGAATTAATCGTGAACCGTTGGGGCGCGCCGCGGATACTCTTGACGGACAACGGCACTGAGTTCATCAATCGCGAGTTACAGGCGTTTGCGGGGGAGTATGGCATCGTTCACACTACAGTACCTCCGTATCATCCTCAGGCAAATCCGGTAGAACGTGTCAATAGAATACTTAAAACTATGATTACGGCGTTTCTCGAAAACGATCATCGCGAATGGGATATTCATTTGGCTGAGTTCAGATTTGCATACAACACGGCGTACCATACATCCTTACAGGCTACTCCTGCGTTCTTGAATTTCGGTAGGGAACCCCGGCCGGTTAACACCGTGCGTGGGAGACACGAATCAGCTGTCGAAGTCGCGGGGGCGAATCCCGAAACTTGAAAAAAGCGCATGGAAAGAATTCAGGCTCTGCGAACTTGGGTAATAGAGAACTTAGAGGCCGCGCATGATAAACAGGCGCGTTATTATAATTTGCGAAGACGAGAGCATCGTTTTGCGATTGGCGAGCAAGTCCTAAAACGGCAACACGTGTTGTCGTCAGCCGCTCAGAATATTTCAGCAGTTAGCGACTAAATACCACGGTCCGTTTATTATCGCGAAAGTATTGTCGCCGGTGGTATACGAGTTACAGGATAGCTCTAATAGATCGATAGGCAAGGTTCACATTAAGGATTTAAAACCATATAATGTTTCACCTGATCCCCCCCCCAGGCATTTGACTCGCTGAGGGAAGATAGCAATGTCGCAAGACGCTCACGGGAGGTACCGTGACGTGTTCGACGCTGTCGATACGCGGCGGCCCGGATTTTGGGCGGAGATGGCCGAAGAACTAATGGACCTGTTCGTGAGATACTTCACGACCTGCGGCAGTGTGGAGCGCGGGCTGGCAGCGCAAGAGGAGGCCGGAGCCCGGATGGTCGCCAGCATCCGAGACGCGATGGCCGCAACAGCTGTCGGGGCTAAACTTGGGGCCGCGGCCCAGGCCGAAGTAGAAGATCTGGGGCGGAGACCAGATCCGCCCGGGGAGGATTGGGAGGCTCCCGTCGTGGAAGCTCCGTGGGACCGCCCTCCGGAGCGGCGATCACCGCCGGCTCCCAGAAACGGGCTGGTGCCTCCACCCGACTCGCCATCACCGAGGGATCCGGAGCCGCCGCGGGGCTGTTGGAACTGCGGGTCCAGGGCCCATCTGTCCCGGGAATGCCCCCGCGAGATGACGGGGGATTACTGCTTCCGATGTGGCACCCGGGGCTACACCGTGTGGACCTGCCCCTACTGTCGCTCGGGATGGCTGGCGCAGGGCCCGTACATACGGGGTAAGGGCCATCAGGGACCTGATCCGCCCCGCGGACGAAGAGCCAGGGACGGCGCCCGCTCGGCACCATACTGAACGCGGGACTGCCAGCGCCCCGGGACCTCACCCTCCGCTGGGACTATATGATTTCTTTCCGTTCGCCTTCTCTCTCTCTCGTCTTGGAAGCCGATGAAATTAATTTTCGGGGACACCTATGGACTTGGCCATTTAGTTTTTTTTTCTCTTTGTTGTCGTTCTAGCGGGAGATTGCAGAGGGGAGTGCAAATAAAGGAGCGTTGAAAGACCTCTGTGCTATTATTTTCTTTCGTTCGTACCTTGGCGTTCGACCTGCCTAATCTCCTTTATCAGTCGGGACCACGACCGCTCGCGAGGGACGAAAGCGCGAGAGTCAGTCTCCATAGTATGAGCCGCAGAAGTTCGTTTCGTTACGTTTTGTCGTATTGCACTTTTTTTTGTTGTTTTGCTCACATTAATCTTTTTTTTTGTTTGTTCGGTGTTATTGGTGTCCGCCTCGACTCCGGAGACTGGTCGCCCGAACGCGTAAAAAACGGGAAGAAAGTCTGATTTAGTGGCCACGAGGGGCGACTGAAGCCGATACGGTCTCTCTTGGTATGGGGGGATGTGACGTTGCCGTCCCTACGCGCGTCCATCCGCCCCGGAAATCTTGACGGGGCGCGGGCCGAGCGGCCGCGCCAGAAAAAGATTGCGCGAGCCGTATCGAAATCTCCGGAGAGACGTTATTATAATTGCGCGTCGTTACTAATTCTTTTTTTTTGTTATTATTTTGTACGTCGGGCAACCCGCCGGAGAACGATCGGAAGGGGGCAGGAGAAAAATACGTCCAGCGACTACCGGTACGACATTTGCGACCGTTCATTTGAGAGCGGAGATAGCGCCCGAGGATCGAGACAGCACCGAGTCGCGGGAGGAAATTCCCTCCGCGAAAAGAGGATGAACGGCGGAAGACCAAACAGCTGTCACGGGCCGGAATCGGAGAGCCCGGTCGGCGCTATCGTCCAAGGATGGAGGACACACCATCGACCTAGAAGAAGACCGCCGATACCAGGGTCATGGAAATCATGATTTTGCGAATTGTCGGGGCCGTAATGGCCCCCGATACAGCGTTGTTGCGGGGCGCAGTAATATCTCGCGTGTCGCGGCGCTATTGGGCGCGAATCCGCGCACCCCTGCGCGCAGGATTGACGCCGCTATCGACCCTGGATCGAGAGATCCAGGGAGTCACTCTGGTGCGGTCGCTCTTAGCGAAAAGTCGATCATTGTTAGTAGCCTCATTGTGGCCTTATTCGTTATCGTCGGAGAGCGGAGAAAGAGGACGAGCTGAGGATCATCCCCGGACCCCGGGAGGAAGTATCAGTGAGGTTACCCATCGTTAATTTGTGAGCCACGTACGCGATCTCGTCCGCGAACCGGCCGCTCTGTCGCCGTCGCCATTTTCGTGTCTCGTTGTCGCTCGGTCGTTGTACCGAGCCTTCAATTTTCGTGTATTTCGGGCGACCGGAGACAAGTGACCGAGGCATCCAGGGCGATCGTAACGTCGGCCGTAGTCGATACGGAATTGTTCGTCTCTCTCTTCGTGATTCGGGGTGTTGTAAAACGCGTAGCGACCGGCTCTCGTATATCGACCACGTGCGCGGTAAATCGCGATAGATTGCATTCGCTTTCCGTGCGGTCGAAAAGAAGTGTCAACGCCGCGTAAGACATCCCCGCAATCGATCTTTGTGCGACGTTTGTGTTAATTAGCGTGTAGGTGTGTTTGTGGTCGAGCGTATCGTTGTCTTTGTCGCGCTCGTTGGCTTGGGTGCCGCGTGTGTGAGTGTGTGCCGCGGTGCGCATGAGATTGCGGTAGGTCGCGAACTCGAGAAATTCACGCGGGTCGGAATAATTTTAAGAACCCCTTGACATTGTGAGCGGCGGAATCAGCGTCCGACGGCGATCGATTATCGATCGCTACGCCCGTACTCATCGTCAACGAGCTCTCTCTCGTCTTCGCCTATTATTGAGTGAATCCAGCACCTAAGGTATTCTCGTTGTCGCGATCGCAGATCCTTGAAATTATCGCGGCGAGTGAAGCAAAGCGAAAAATATAATCTTACGGCGAGGCGGCGTTCGGCGACGGATAGCCGCAAGAACGATTCCGCGAATCTCAGACTATTTCGATCACCGTTGTCGCGCTCCGGCAAATCTTTGTAATACGTCAGTTTTCCTTTCTATTACTTGCAAGCTCAATTACATTTTGATATTCAATTATTTTTCTCACTTTCGGAATTTCTTTTTTTTGTATAATTATCTCTAACTACCGTATCTGCCTCTAACTTTCATTGACCTCTGTTACTTTTGTTTTAATAAATTTGTTATTTTTCTTGTTTATTATTCTGAATTCGCGTAAGTTATTTAAATGTCGCTGTGAGTGTTTAATTGGTGGTTCGCCCGCTTAATCCCTCCCGTTTCGCGGAGCCTCCTGATAAAAGATTATAGAAAACCTTCCAATGACCCTGCCCCTCTACCGTTAGGCGAGCTAGTCGGTCCGTGGCAAGAAAGGCCCGAATTTGTCGCGGTTTTCGCGTTTCGCGAAGTGATACGTGAAAGACCGTATCTGGCGCCCAACCTCGAGATCTCGAAGCGGCCTTCGTTTCGCCACGGCTCGCGCAGGAGCACCCTCCATCCCGGCTCCCCCGAACGCGGGTACCTTTCCCGCTCTCTCCTTTTTTGCCGACGTTGTCATTCCCCATCTCTCTCTCTAACCTCCGGGGGAAAATTCCCCAATATTAAAAGAATTACGTCGCAATATATATATATATATATATATACACAGGGTAGATGTAAGAAACGATTGTAATCAACATTGTAAAACGGGGAAGACATTATATTATATTAAAAAAAAAAAAAAAAAAATTATAGAAAAACCTCGTTTCAACCTCCGTTTTTCTTTTTTAACGGGGGAGCGATGTTATAGTCTCACAGACTATAACCCATACATAATTAAAATAGTAATCGTTAGTATAAAGTATTATTGCTAAATGCGACATCGAGCATTCACCTCATAAAGTTACTGTCTCAGCGAACCACCAGCGAATTCGACAATAAACACGGAAGTGCAACGAAGGATTTCGACACCAAATCATCTTCGCTTGCACTTCAATTTGACCGCACCATGACCCCGTGTGGCCATGTTACTAAGCGGTCCCCCTCTCAAAAAACCTCAAAGAAGGGTTTAAATACGAACCACCGGAGGAACACGGGACAGTCGACAGTCGTATAACAAGTGTAATCCGTGTTAAGTGCGAACCGATAATTTTAACGAATACTATCGAAGACGAAGGACAAGGCGACAAGACTTACTAAATCAGCGCAGAAAGGCTCCTGTGCAAATTAATGTATATTTTGAAGATCTGAATACAAGGTATAATTAGTTTATAAAAAAGACATTGCAAATTATTAAAACAGCCGACACCCCGGCTCCTGATCCTCGGCGGCCTGAGATATTCCATATCTCCCGACTGCTCCCCACATCCCGTGCCGCTCGCGGCATAATAGCATATTGGTAAAGGAAGCGTGTTCAGAGGAAAATTTGAAACGGTGTTGTAGTAAATCGATACTATTAGCAGATGATGGGTGCCGGAGACCATAATATTGAACGGGTTTGATGACGCTTAAGTTACGTCGTTTAGACAATAAGAAATTAAATTTTTTATCAAATCTGTTATTTTCTTTTTGAAAATGCTTGAAAAGAGGAAAGCTTTGTTTGTTAAAAAAAGTTGTTACAGATAGACACAGGGAAAGTTCTGCATATTTCATCGGATAAGTGGAACATATTTTCGTAGCTGTTTCTAATATGAAAATAAATATCTCTGAGTTCGAGACGTATTATTCTGTTAAAGAAATTCAATTTAGAAAGATTGTAAAGGTGACTTGATTTGTAATTCCTAAAGGAAAATTTAGATTTTGGCAACAATCGGTCTATATGTGACGGGAATATATTATGCGCAATACATCTCAAGAATTTGACTCTAATTCTGTTGGATATAATAGACTTTCGAAGATTGATCCATGATTTTAAAAGTTTGGTAGAATTGTAGTTGTATTTTACATTGATGTAGGAGAAAAACGAATTGAATCTACGACGCATATTTTCAGCCGGCGTAAATCAATAAGCGTTGAAAAGAGCTCTCTTTAAAATTAACAATTTGTTATAGTTCGAAAGACTAACTAATTATTAAGACTATAATTAATTATTTCACCATACGCTTTAGATGCGATAGAATGTTCGCGAACCGCGTAAAACCGCTACCTCAGCGAACCACGCGCGAGTTCGCCGGAAACGTGAAAATGCCAACGAAGGGATTCGACTTTGAACCTCCTTCGTTTGCACTTGGACTTGATCGCCACGAAAATCGTCCATGACCATATATGGTCATGTCGCTAGGCGATCCCCTCCAAAACACCCCCAAAATGAGGTGTTAAAAACCGTCCACCGCGGGTCCGCGGCGGACAGTCGTTAATTAAAATTCTATCAATAAAGAGTGCGAATCTGGGCTAGTTACTGTAATACTTAAAATCTAACCGCTATTTTGTGCATCGAACGCTAAAGGAAATTTGTTCAAGCTCGAAGCGACATTAAGGAAAGAAACTTGAAACTCCTGAGAAGGATCACGAAATAAGATATATTTAAAAGTTAACCAAATTGTGTACAAATCTTGAAATAAACGAGTTGATAAAAAATTAATAAAGAGAGTAATCCTAAGAGACGATTTCGAGGCATCCTCTGAGAAACTCCCGGCTACCCCACATCCCGTGCCGCTCCCGGCACAACAAATTAGAGAGAAACAATAGGCAATAGGGAGCATGGGAATTAAATTTAACTTAAACTAAAGTAAATAATCAGAAAATATAATTCGTTACAGTGATACAAAAAACTCGAATAAATTCTTAACGAGATTTTTCAAGGTGATGAAAACAACGGTAATAGAAATATGTACATAAATAGGCGAACGTTTCTGGCTCTCGTCTTGAGCCTTCTTCAGCGCATTAACAAATGATATAAATTTAAAAATTACGTAATGTCGTAAAATCGGACAGACTTGTTAAAATCCATGTTAAACTACCAACTGTCGGTGGATCACGTCTAAACAATTCAGACCTGAGACGCATCGTTGGTGGGCTCACGCTATCCATGTAAGGTTCCATGGTGGTTGAGCCACAATGTCTTCTGTAGAATATTTTATTATCACATTCTGACCTGATAACGGTACCAATCGTATCCTAAAAAGTGGCACGATATAAGTGTATGAAAAAGATTATCTAATTGCATTCAACTAAACCACTTTAACGCTGATTTTGCCAAACTCACAGAGAGAGAATGTTCAACAAAAATATTAAAACGGATGAAAGTAACAGTACCGTTCTCAAGTCGAACAGTTAATGTGTGGAAAACTCACGAAACAAATTGTTTATATACGATTACATGACTTTCAAATTCTCGGAAGCTTATTTATTATGTCCTGATATAAGGCCGGTAGGTTATCTGTGTCCATCTGTAAATTCAAGCCATTCTTTTGTCTTTTGATATGAAGCATTTCTGAGATCAGTCTTTTATTGTAGTATGGGATCTCATCTAAAATTTCAACATCGTTCCAGCAAAATTCATGATCAAAAAGAAGTCTATGATTAGTGATCACCGAATAATTAGTAACATTTCTATTAATTTGTGATCTATGTTCAGAAACTCTGGTCTTCAGCATCCTAGAAGTTTTGACCTACATACGAAGCATCACATTCAGAGCAATTGATCTTATAAACAACATTATTTTTACATTCACTAGGGATGTTATCTTTGTGTGCTCTGATGAATTTTTTTAATTTGTTTAAACTAATGTAAGATAATCTAATATTCATATTTTTTATGATGCTTCTAAATTGTTCTGTGACATTAGGCAAATACGGAATCGTAAAGAAAGAGGAAGCGTTCTCCAGTGTCTTGTCATTAGTGTCGTCGTGTTTTTTAAACAAATATTTTAGACGTTGATTGAAGACGTCATATCAGTTTTAAAGGATAACCATTATCCAGAAGGGCTCTCTAAAATATTTTAGATTATCAAAAAGATTTGGAGATGAACTATTCAGAAGTTTATAAAAATATGGTAATACAAGGTTCTTTGTGGAATTTCATAAAAACTGTAACAAATCCTAATAAGATAATTTTACCATTAATTCTCTACTTTGATGATTTAGAGATTGGTAATCCACTTGGAAGTCATGCTGGTTATTATAAAATAGGATGTTTATATTATAGTATTCCAACCATTCCACCAAAATATAGTAGTCGCTTAGAAAATATATTTATTTCTACATTATTTTATAGCTCAGACAGATGTCATTATGGAAATACCGCTGTTTTAAAACATGTTATAAATGAATTAAAAATTCTAGAAAATAATGGTTTATACATAAAAAATGACAAAAAACATATATATTTTGCATTTTGCTTCATGACAGGCGATAATTTAGATGTTCACTCAATACTTGGCTTAACTGAAAGTTTCTCTTCTAATCATTACTGTAGGTTTTGTTTGGCAGATAAAAATCTCACAAAAAAACTTATTACAGAACAATCAAATCTTTTATGATTAAAAAATGAATATGTGTATCACTTAGAAAACAAAAATTTTGGAATAAAAGAGAGATGTATCTTTAATGATTTGGGATATTACCATATTTATGAAAATCAATGTATAGACGTTATGCATGACCTATACGAAGGTGTTTTAAGATATGTGTGTGAGATTGCGGCAGATTCTCTCCCGATTGGGAGACGGCGCGACAGCGGATTGATTAAATGAAGCACTGAGGTTTAGACAACACAGGCTTTATTCGCGACAGCGTCAATATAACAATTGTACAGAGTAGTAACGGGCCACGTGTGAGCACGATAACGGCGAGAATGTTCCTTGCGAACGACTGCGAGTGAAAAAGCCGCACTATAATGACACGACACCTTGATGAATTCAAATGAGCACAATAATAAGCGGAGCGCCGCGTGTAACTCCGTATAAGCAGATCTTGCGAATGTTCAGCTTCGGTCGAGGGTCGAGTTGATCCTCGCGGCCTCGATTTACCGAAGGGCGACCTTTCGAGACTTTATAGCGCTCACACGTGCCTCTTTCTGAGGTACAAGACTGTGTCCGTTCGTCACGGGGAGGAAGGCGGAAGTCCGTGCTCGCGAATTCTTATCGGCCAATGATTGATTGCCAGCGCGATCAATCGACCGCGATATTGGCTAATCGACAGGATCATGCGAAATACTAAACTGACGACTTCCGGCGCGGGGCGGAGCGCTCGCGGTTCGGAGTACCGAACAAAGGTGGCATCAGTATTATCGAATTGATCCTGGATCCGCGACCGCTAAACAGCGGCGCGGAATCACGCACGAAACACGTGATCAACAGGCGCCCCGTCATGTAATGCGAACAAGACGGAACATACCGCCCGCCTCGGATAGTATATCCGAAAGATTTAAATCGGAGTGGCGCCGCCCGCCGTGACGAGGTTGACTGATGCATGAGTGCGCAACTTAACATTACATTCATTTACATTTATAACAACCTATTTACAAAGAAACTCGACAACTGAAATTAATCGTTCTGTACATACGCAGTTTCATCGTGGAATGTCATTCGAAAACTCACGGGTAAGATTTACATCAATCGGTAGAAAGCACAATTTTGTAATGGCTCGCTTGTATTTTGAGCGAGCTGTCTTGACAGTAACTACTCGAATTAATCCATCGTTTCCCGGATAGCATTCCTCGATCCTCCCGAGCTCCCAGGCGCAGGGAGGCGCTAGCGGATTGCGCAGCAGTACTAGGCGCCCTACCCGGGCTAATTTTTGCACTTCACGCCACTTTGGACGTTGTTGCAACGTGTGCAGATAGTCCTGCGACCATTGCTTCCACAAACTATCGCGCATTTGACGGATGAGTTGCCATCGGGTAAGACGCGTTTCCTTTTCGCCGAGTAAAGATTCTTCGGGCTTATTCATAAGCGAGGAACCAATTAGAAAGTGGCTCGGAGTGAGCGCGTTATAATCATCGTAATTCTCCGACATTTGCCCGAGCGGCCGTGAGTTTAAGCACGCTTCGACTTTACATAATAATGTGCTCATCTCTTCGATGGTGAGCGTATGAGCGCCAATTACGCGTTTTAGGTGAAACTTAACGCTCCGAACGCAGGCCTCCCATAATCCACCGAAATGTGGAGAGGATGGAGGAATGAATGTCCATTTGATGCCTCTCTCAGCGAATTTATTTAAGAGATTCGGATCGTGAGTGGCCGTACGCCACGCGATAGCGAGTTCGCGTTGAGCGCCCTGAAAATTCGTTACGTTGTCCGAGTACATAGCGATAGGAATACCTCGACGAGCACAGAACCGATCAAAGGCAGCCAAGAAAGTAGACGTCGACAAGTCGCCTACTAACTCAAGATGAGTCGCTTTGACGGTCATATAGATAAATAGCGCGATATACGCTTTTCGCGATTTGTGTCCTCGTCCAGGCGCCAGTCGTATTTGAATAGGTCCGGCATAATCGACTCCACAGTGAGAAAAGACGCGAGCAACAGGGCGAACTCGATAATCCGGAAGATTGCCCATCAACTCGTGAACGACTGTTGCCTTCTCACGAGTGCAAGCGATGCAACGGTAAAGAACTGAACGTACGGTTTGGCGAGCGCGTAACAACCAGAATTCTTCGCGAAGCATTGACAGCGTTAATCGCGGCCCGGCGTGCATAGCTCGTAGATGAATGTGACGTATAAGAGACGAGACCAATGGATGCGATGCGAGCACAATTAGATGCTTCGTTTTTTCTGCGAGTTCGGAATGGCAGAGCCGACCGCCGACTCTAATTAAATCATCGTTGTCGATAAACGGATTTAAGGAAACTAGTTTGCTACCCTTTTGCACGGGCTGACCGCCGTTTAGAAATAACAGCTCTTTCGAGAACAGCTGCTGTTGAATATACTTCAACCAAAATTTTCGCGCGGAGTCGATTTCATCCGATTCTAGCGACAGCGATACTTCGGTGACTTTCACTTGAGCTTCGTGGCTTGCTAATTGCTGTAACCGCCGAGACCGAATGCGTTGCGTGAATCGAATTACATATGCGGTGACTCGGAGTAATTTCGTCCACGAAGAAAACCGCATCATTAATTCCCATTCGTTGGGTGTTTGAGCGATATGTACATGAACGCGCACGTCCGGCAGCGATTCTGCTGATGCAGAGCCAGTGACCTCTGGCCATTGAGTCGCCGACAACTTAAGCCACGCGGGGCCTTGCCACCATAATGACTGCTCTCCTATGTCGGCCGGACTGACTCCTCGTGACGCGAGATCTGCAGGATTTTGCTGTGAGGCAACGTGATGCCATATTGCGTCCGGAAGTTGACTTTGAACCTCGTGGACCCTATTGGCCACGAAAACCTTCCAACGAGATGGAGATTGTTTGAGCCACGCTAGTGCGACTGTGGAGTCTGTTCAACAGTGACAAATCATTGAAGGAGTATCGAGCAGAGATCGCACGAATACAATTAAGCGAGCTAATAATACTGTCGCGCACAGTTCCAACCGCGGAACAGTCATAGGTTTGAGGGGAGCCACTCTGGATTTCGCACTTATCAACGTGATTTGAACGGAGCCATCGAGTTTGATCAGTTTCAAATAAACGACAGCCCCATACGCGGTAGTAGACGCGTCAGCAAACCCATGAATTTCTGCTGAAACGGTATCGGACCCGTATTCGGTCCATCTCGGGATTGAAACCTCTCGTAGAGTCGATAGGTGCGCGTAGAAGTTACGCCATGCGGTAAACAGCTTCTCGGGAAGCACTGCGTCCCACTCACACCGCGACGCCCACAATTTCTGCATAAAGATCTTCGCGGTTATGACGACGGGGGCTAGTCACCCGAGTGGATCAAATATGGCAGCGATCGTAGATAAAACAGCGCGTTTCGTCGCAGGGACATCGTTCGACAGCGATATCTCAAATTGAAACGCGTCAGAGTGTGGATTCCATTTGAGACCCAGGACTTTGAGCGAATCGTCCGTTTGAAGGGTCTTGGATTGCGCGAGACCGTGATCATTAGGATCGATATCCGCGAGCAACGAATGATTGTTGCTTGCCCACTTGCGAAGTTGAAAGCCTGCTCTATTGAGTAAGGATACAAGTTGATCCTTTGTTTGACGAGCGAGCGGTAAATCGTCCGCGCCAAAAACGCAATCATCAACATAAGTGTTATGTTGAAGAACTGGCACCGCGAGAGGAAAGGCATCGCCGTCATCGACAGCGAGTTGGTTTAAGACGCGGAGAGCCAAATAAGGCGCGCTTGCTGTACCGTAAGTCACGGTTGGCAACTGATAGTCTTCGATCGGAGCGTCGACATCGGATCGCCAAAGAATCCGTTGATAATCAGCGTCGCGTTGATCAACTAAAATTTGCCGATACATCTTGGCAATATCCGCAGTATAGACATAGCGGAATTGCCTCCAGCGCGTAAGAATCGACAAGTCGGTTTGTAACTTAGGACCGATCATAAGATGGTCGTTTAGCGACAACCCATTTGAAGTAGGCGATGATGCATTAAACACGACACGCAGATGTGTCGTGGCACTATGTTCTCGTATGACCGCATGATGAGGAATGTAAACAATCTGATCAGAGGGGTGACGCGGAGATGGTACTTTCATCATGTGGCCCAATTGTTCATACTCTTGTAAGAATGCGCGATATTCGGTAGCCTGTTCAGGCCGTGCCTTTAAGCGATACTCTGCACGAGTATACATGGCGAGAGCCATCGGCCTTGACTCACCGAGGCTCAATGGAGGATCCGTTTTGAACGGAAGCCGAACAATATATCTCCCAGTCGGAGATCGAGTATGAGTCGATGCGAAGTGTTTTTCGCACCGCATATCCTCCGGAGAGATATGATTCTGACGAGGGAGCTCTTCAAGCTCCCAAAAACGCCTCAATTGCATATCGAGGTCAGCATGCACTGTGCAATGATGCGTCGACAAAGAAATGGATGCGGACTCTGGCTGCGTGGGCATAGGTCCGGAGAGAATCCACCCGAAAATGGAATTTTGCGCGACAGGTTCCTGCGGAGATCGCGATCGAATGCCTGATCTAAGTATTGATCCGTAAAGGTCAGCACCGATAATGATATCGATAGGCTCCGAGCCCGTCGGATCGCTATCGGCCAGTTTGAGCGGGCGCAGATATTCTAACTCTGCGAGAGATTCCACACGCTGTGGAACATAATTTGTAAGTGACTTTAATATTAACGCTGTCACTGACAACACGGGACCTGACATATCGCGAGATGAAACGTCAATCCGCGCTGCTTGTTTGGCAATGGAAGCCGCTCCACCGACGCCCGTAATAGATACCGAAATACGAGAGTGCTTAAGTCGCAAGCGTTGCGCTAATCGCTCTGAAATAAGCGTTGTGATTGAGCCTTGGTCCAATAATGCACGCACGACGTCCTTAGTGCCGGTCGCGCCACTAACCGCGATCCAAGCTGTTGCGAGTAAAATGCTCGTTTTAGAAAAGTTAACGCGTGAAACGACGTGCGTATTTATCGAAGCGGGTTCATCCGCCCTCGAGGTGCTCGCGGTTGGAGAACTCTTTTCGTTAACGTTACTCATTTCGAACTCGTGGAGAAGAGTGTGATGCTTCTGTTGACACTGTCGACACGTATGCTTGCTTTGACAATTCTTTCGATTATGCTTGGTACTCAGACAATTGTAACAGCAACGAATTTTCTGAGCCAACTCTCGACGTTCGGCAATCGATTTATTCCGAAATTCCGGACACGCGAACAATAGATGCGGCTTCTGACAAACGGGACATTTCATTGCACTTGCATTTGTTACATGACTTTGCACTGACAGCTGGTTCGAATTCTTACCTTTACTTAAAGGCAGAATGTTCTCAAATGCGCGGATACGCGATGCTAGAAACTGTTCGAGACTGTCGAATATGGGATATTCGGTTGTATCTCCGAGCTGTAATTCCCACGCCTTACGAGTTGCCTTATCGAATTTTTGAACTAGCAAGTATACGAGGATGTCGTCCCATTTATCGACAGCACGCCCGAGATGTTTTAAAGCCTTAATTGCAACATTGGCTTTATCTCGCAAAGCGGAAAGCGCGAATTAATTTGCGGTAGCGATATCAACGCGTGAATATGCTCATGCACCAAGCGTCTTTTGTTATCGTAGCGCGCAATTAACAAGTCCCAGGCGACCTTGAAATTCGAATCGACTAACACGAGATTTCGCACAATATCGAACGCGTCGCCTTTCACGCAAGAATGTAAATATTGCAGGCGGTTTACATTTACGAGATCGCTGTTATTGATTATCAATGCTTTGAACTGATCGCGAAACGATTCCCATTCGCTGAAGTCGCCCGAAAATTTCGGCAAGCTTATACGCGGAAGTTGAAACGCTGAACGCGATGTGAATACGTTTTGACGTTGGCTTACGATGGATGAAGCATCTGGAGTGGATGTCGCTTGCGGTTCCAGTTGCGCTTCCCATTCGGCCATATAATCGGAGGCGGCATAATACGCTGCCTCACAGGCGGCGAATCTGTCCTCGGTGAAGTATTTGTTGGTAGCGACGAAGTCCTCGGTAGCGAGAGCGAGCACCTTGGCATGCGCATACTCGTATCGAGCATAATCATCCTTTAATTTTTGCAGGCGGTTGCGCACGATTTCGTACGTGAAATTGTCTTTCCCGATCTTTTTAAAGTTTTCCAATGCGCGGGTAATTGATTTGAGCGTCACCTTTTGTTCGGCTAACAGCCCTTCCATCATCGCTAAAAGGGTTAACTGCGACACTGAATGAATATAAGTACGATTGCTCGTACTTGCGCACTGTGTTCCGATCGTGAGGGTTCCGCGGAATGCGTGTCACTGTCGCGTTGATCCGCGAAATGATTGTCACTGTCGTGCGCCGATCCGGCTCGAAGGACCAAAATTTTATGTGTGAGATTGCGGCAGATTCTCTCCCGATTGGAAGACGGCGCGACAGCGGATTGATTAAATGAAGCACTGAGGTTTAGACAACACAGGCTTTATTCGCGACAGCGTCAATATAACAATTGTACAGAGTAGTAACGGGCCACGTGTGAGCACGATAACGGCGAGAATGTTCCTTGCGAACGACTGCGAGTGAAAAAGCCGCACTATAATGACACGACACCTTGATGAACTCAAATGAGCACAATAATAAGCGGAGCGCCGCGTGTAACTCCGTATAAGCAGATCTCGCGAATGTTCAGCTTCGGTCGAGGGTCGAGTTGATCGCGGCCTCGATTTACCGAAGGGCGACCTTTCGAGACTTTATAGCGCTCACACGTGCCTCTTTCTGAGGTACAAGACTGTGTCCGTTCGTCACGGGGAGGAAGGCAGAAGTCCGTGCTCGCGAATTCTTATCGGCCAATGATTGATTGCCAGCGCGATCAATCGACCGCGATATTGGCTAATCGACAGGATCATGCGAAATACTAAACTGACGACTTCCGGCGCGGGGCGGAGCGCTCGCGGTTCGGAGTACCGAGCAAAGGTGGCACCAGTATTATCGAATTGATCCTGGATCCGCGACCGCTAAACAGCGGCGCGGAATCACGCACGAAACACGTGATCAACAGGCGCCCCGTCATGTAATGCGAACAAGACATGGAACAATATGACATGGCAAATATTATATCGAAATTAATATTTTCAAATTATTTTACATTACAATCTCTTAATTTTAAAATCAAATACAATTTATATAATCCACATGAAATAAACATACCTCCAGCTATTAAAGAAAGTCACTTAAAAAATGGGAGTATAATCTGTTCAGCTGCTGAAATGAATGCACTGGTAAATAATTTTCGTTTTATAGTTGGTGATATAATTCCACAAGGAAATGAAATTTGGAATATTTATTTGTTAGCTTTGAAAATAACAGAAATTGTGTCTAGTCCATGTATATCTAAAACAGCAATTCAACAACTAAATCTTTATATTTCTGAACATAACAAATTATATATATCTCTCTTCGGCGATCTTAAACCTAAACATCACTTTTTGACACATTATCCTCGCATTATTGAAAAAATTGGACCTCCTAATTATTTATCATCTATGAGATTTGAAGCTAAGCATAAAGATTTGAAATTAATTGCTCACAGAATTGCAAGAGTCGCGTGAATTTGCCTTTTACGCTTCTTAACCGAAATCCACTTAGATCTACTTATCGTTATTTGAATAAAAAAGGTTTTTCTGATAATATTCAGTGGGGTTCTATTAAAATATTGCACTGTACAAATGAAATGGACACTGAAGTATTTAAAGACTTTGTATTAACTACATATTATAAAGAAAATGGTATTTGTGTTATAAACCTTCTTCTGTGATTAGAATAACAAATAATGACATTTTACCACAATTTAGTAAAATAAAATATGTTCTGCAAAAAAAATCTGATAACAGTTGTTATCTGTATTGTGAAAGATTAATTACATTGAATTATAATAAACACTTTCATGCTTATGAAGTAATTAATGATAAAAAAGAGAATGCTACGTTTTATTCGATCGATGAATTGAGTTATATTCTCCCACTTAATTTACATGTAATTAAAACAGGTCAGATGATGCTTCCTCTTCCAAAATATTAACTTCAATTTTTTGACTGTTTATAAAAACAATATACATAATTTGAGTATATGTAAAAGATTAAGTGATACTTAAAGACTTGTGATAATTGAGATATTTTATTTTTTCATAATTTCATTGTTGCAAAAAATAAAAATTTTATTTACTTATACTTTATAATAAGTACACTTAATAAGTATATTTTATAATAAATTTTTATATCCATACTATTATCTGCAAATTGAGGATATTTTTTATTTTTCATTCATATAAATAGAAAATTGTTTAAGAGATTAATATGAATATTATTAACGTTATTATATATTCATGATTTTGTTTATTTCAGTAATATATGTTAATTTGAATAGCATTAACGGTAATATATATTAATGGTTTTATTTCAGTAACAAATTTATTTTGTTCATTATATTATATATGTCCATATTAGATAACTAGTAGAGATAAAATAGATATATATTATGGAGATAAACATATTTTTGTAAAAATAAACATATTTTATCATATTTCTTATTTTTATTAATAAGACCTATATACAATGTTATATATATTTATTTTTTCTAAATAATTCATACTAAAATATTATTTTGAGAAGAATAAAATATGATTAAACAATGATTCCATATTACTAAATGAATAAACATATTCTCTTAAATATATATTGCTTTTGAAAAATGTGATTGCAGAAAATTTATTAATAGACTGAACAAAATTGCTTCATTATATTGCTTAAGCTTTCATAAAGTTAATAAATTCAACTAAACTCTATTTGATGAGAACTTTTACTTGATGCTTTTATTTCAATGCTGAAACATATTTTCTTTTTTACTACTTCCGTATTTATGGTTTAGCTTGAAATAAAAAAATATCAAGAGATTTTTTTATTAAAATAAATAATAATGGAGTATATATTCTTTCACTTTCTATAAGAATATGATATATTTAATTACAATAAAATTTTAATAAATCAAGCAAAATATCAATTCTCATTTTAAATATTTTATTTTCTCATAGCAAACAGCAAAATCACTTGAAATAACATTTTTTTAAATATATAGCATTTGAAAAGTATTCCTGAAAATTTATTAATAGTAAATCTTATAGAAAAAAATCGCTTGCTTATATTGTTTATAAGTCTTATAAAGATACAAATTCAACTATATTCCATTTTATAGAAGAGATTCTCTTCTATAAAATGGAATATAGTTGAATTTATATCTTTATAAGACTTATAAACAATATAAGCAAGGGATTTTTTTCTATAAGACCTACTATTTCTGGAATACTTTTCAAATGCTATATATTTAAAAGAATGTTATTTCAAGTGATTTTGCTGTTTGCTATGAGAAAATGAAATATTTAAAATGAGAATTGATATTTTGCTTGATTTATTAAAATTTTATTATAATTAAATATATTCTTATAGAAAGTGAAAGAATATATACTCTAACATTATTATTTATTTTAATAAAATAAAATTTATTATAGTTGTAATACTATGAGGTTTCTAACCCAGGGGCTCCGAGGGGGGTGAGGGGCGAGGGGGAACCGCGGCGGGGGGTGACGTCACGCGGGGGGGGATGATGACGTCATACGGGGGGGGTTAACGTCACGCGGGGGATGATGACGTTATGCGGGGGTTTGATGACGTCACGCGGGGGATGATGACGTCACGCGGGGATGATGACGTCACGTGCGGGGGATGATGACGTCACGCGCGGGGGATGTTGACGTCACGTGCGGGGATGATGACGTCACGCGGGGGATGATGACGTCACATGCGGGGAAGGAGGGATCGCGGCGCGAGCGATGGACGAGGGGATCCGCGCGAGTAGGGGGGGTCCGCGGCGCGAGCGATGGACGAGGGGGTCCGCGGGGGTAGGGGGGATCCGCAGCGCGAGCGATTGACGAGGGGTCCGCGCGGGTAGAGGGGATCCGCGGAAAGAAGACGGTAGTGTGAGAAGAATAGCTTTAGTTGTGGGAAAAGGATAGTGCTACATGTGGGAAAAGGATGGCATCAACGTGTGACAAGGATGACATCAACGTATGACAAGGATGACGTCAACGTGGGACAAGGACGACGCACTGTAAGATGAGAGAAGGATGATGTAAAGGTAAGTGAGCAACGAGTATATGAATGAGAGAATGATAATATTGCGAACAACGCGTGCGAGAGAGAACGATAACGCGAAGACAACGCGTGCGAGAGAGAACGATAGCGCGTACGAAAGAGAGAACGATAATAGCGCGAGAATAACGCGTGCGAGAGAGAACGAAGATATCGCGAGACTTATAATTAACATGTGTGAGAGAGACGCAAGGGATGGGAACGCAGGGAGAGGTGTGTAAATAATTAGATTTTTTTTAAATTAAAATATATAAAATTTATTTTAAAATGTGTGTGCATGTATTATACAATTTTGTGTGTGTGTGTGTGTGTGTATGTGTGCACTTAATATATAATAATAAAATATAATAATATAAAATATAAAAATATAATGATAATATAAAATATAAAAATATAATAAAAATATAAAAAATATAAAAAATATATATATATATATATATATATGGGGAGGGGGCGATGCACCGGACTAAGGGGAGACCGCTCCTGGAACAGAAAAAGAGACATTTCATTAGTTTTTAATAATTTATTGTAAGATACTTTTGATGTAATATAAATTGAAAGTTACTTACAATGTTATCCATTTATTTTAATTTGTGCAAATGGGACACATATTGCATGTATTATTTGGTGCAAATTTTTCCTGCACTCTTTGCAATAACTGCCTAATAATAGAGCACAATAATCCGTTTTGTTTCCTGACGGAGTATACGTTTCGAAACGACGATGCCAATCTCAGAAAACTGAACAATACTTAGTTCCTTCTTTCCCATCATAATAATAATATTTGATGCGACACATTTTTATGGTAATATCCAGATTATTTATTTCCATCGCGTTTAAATGTTTATACTTTTTCAGTCTTAATTCTTCATCATTATCACTAGCATAATTTGAATCCACTAAAGGTGGTATTTCTTCCTCGGATTCTTCCTCAGAGCCATCCTCGTCTGATTCGTCTAGATTATCAACATCCATTTGGTTGCCATCTTCGACGATAACAACCTCTTCAATGTCCTCGTCGATGATAATAACATCTTCGGCATCGATGATAATAATCTCTTCTTCAGCCATTGCACTAACGTAACACAAGACTAACGAAACGCAAAGAACAACGAAAGAAATAATATTCTAATGTCGCAGACTCCTCTTCATTATATATCTTTTAATATCTTTTGTCTCATTCCAACTAGAGCATCACGTCTCATCTACCTCAGCATTTCTCTACATCTTTAGCGGAGCGTGTGTTGAGAAAAGTATAACTATTCTTATTCGTATGGGAGGAAAGAAATAAAATCAGATGGAATAAAAATAATTATTTATTGCAAGCATCGTAAAGAATACCATTTACAGCGCATGTTAGTAATTCGCAATCGATTATTGATTCGCTGTTAAAGACATCACTATCACGTATCGTTTTTACAGCATCGCATACAGTAGTAATATTGTTACGTCGTAAAACAGTTTCAAATTGTTTAAATTTTTCATTCACGAGATACGTATTCTCGCATAACCAATTATGCATATGATCGATACAATTTTCAAAATTAAATAAATGTAATAATGTTTGTAGTTTCATGTATAAAGAATTTTCGCATAATGCGAGTTTTACAATTTTCGATTGATACATTTCAATCGATAAATCTCCAATCCTTAATGGGAGAGCAGTCGATTGTAGAAATTGTTCAGTGTCTGTTTGCTTCTGCATCAACAAATTCTACGTTGAAAAAGGCAATACTATTTGATTGCCTCGATTATCGCCGAGAATCAGTTCCACGTACGACACAGCTCCAACGCTTATTCCAATGTCCAAATACTTGTACGACGTTGGGGTTAGAGCGTATCTTCTTCCAAGTATGCGAGTCGCACGACGAGGCTGAATGCTATAAAAATATATAAATTAGATCAATATTTAAAAAAAATTAATAAATAAAATTTTTAAACGATCGAAACTTACGTGTCACATTTTAGCTTCGTACACGGCGGAGTTTCACCGTTTCGAATCGGAACGTAAAAATTTATGATTTCTTCACGCGCGATTGATGCAATACTGATCGTATTAGAATTAATATCAATTCAAATAGTATCTCAAATTGCGATGTAGAGGGGATTATTGCTGACACGACATTTTAATTTCCTCTAAAATTTTGTCGCGCCGATGTACGGCTGCGATGACATCATCCCCAGAACAAAGAATTAGCTGAATGCGTTAAAATCAAGCGCCGATGTACGGCTGCTCTCGATGCAACAACATCAGATTTTTCAAATGTACGTGACAAAACGCGAAATTATCAAGGTTAAATTGCAGATGCTATTCCGGGGAATTTTTTAAGATGAAATCATTCTAGAATGTTCGATGATATGCACGAGACAGTATATGTACGTGACAAAACATGAAAAAAATAACCGCCAAGGTTAAAACGCACATCACCCCTGGACAAAGATTTAGCTGAATGCGTTAAAATCAAGCGCCGATGTACGGCTGCTCCCGATGCAATCACGTCAGATTTTTCAAATGTACGTGACAAAACGCGAAATTTTCAAGGTTAAGATGTGCATCGGAACAAAGATTAACCGTCAAGGTTAAAACGCACATCACCCCTAGACAAAGATTTAGCTGAATGTGCTAAAATCAAGCGCCGATTTACGGCTGCTCTCGATGCAACCACATCAGATTTTTCAAATGTACGTGTCAAAATGCGAAATTATCAAGGTTAAATTGCAGACGCTATTCCGGGGAATTTTTTTAAGATGAAATCATTCTAGAATGTTCGATGATATGCATGAGACAGTATATAAATCATGATCAAGAGGCACACCCCGCCAGTATTTTTGTTAAAGTACATCCAGAACTATCATTGGGAAGCACATTTCGCAAGTGTGTTACAATATGGAGGAACAAAATTTGCGAGAGCAATCCACATTGATTGATTCGTTGGAAGATTACATTGTGTGGGAGCAACGATGCGACCAATACATCGAGTCGTTGGAAGAGCAAAGTCGCATCAAGCGACCGCGATTATCGATCGGAAATCGACAATCGCTGATTGCTCGGATCGCGCGCCTCGAAGGGTTGAAAAATTCGGTACGTGGACGTTTCATACACGCGGGTGCCGGATGTAGCGCGCGTCAAAATAGACTTGTGTGGCGTGAGATTGATACGGCGTTCGAGAGTCGCGTATCGACTGGTGCGGTGATAAATTATAATCACATCGAACCTCGCCAATTTCTCGATGACGCCAAAGACATTGTGATAGAACATGTGCAGGACGTTATGAAAAAACATTATAATGTGAAAGTGAACACAATATTTAACGGCGAATTCGTGGCTGGGGATAAACGCGCCAACAAAAGTATCAATACGAGAAACTATGAACTCTTTCGCACATCTGATTTACGCGAGTGGTACGAACGGCGCGTTATCGAACCCACCCTAGCGTCTCTGGAAGTTTCAGGAACGTGATAGCGGGTAGGCTTTGTCGCAAATACTAAATTTAACTGTAAATATAAATAAGTATAATCCTATGCGTGCGGGATGTCACATCAAATTACCGCGGAAGATTATGTTGAAAAGAGCGGTGATTAACGTACAATCAAAAAACAATGCATGTTTCGCGTGGGCAGTGGTCGCCGCACTATACCCCGCCGAAAGAAAGGCGGAACGGGAATCATCGTACCCACATTACACGACAGTGCTGAATCTCCAGAACATTGAGTTTTCAGTGACTGTAAACCAAATAAAAAATTTTGAACTTGCCAATGACATTTCTATAAATGTGTACAGCATCGAAGACAAGAACAGCATTGTCCCGATGCGTCTTACGGAGCAGAAGCGGGATAAGCATATCAACTTGCTGTACATTGAAGACGACAACAGCGTCGGACATTTCGCTTGGATTAAGAATTTATCCCGGCTCATGAGCTCGCAACTAAGCAAACACAAGAATCCAAAATACAGGGTGTTGAAAAAAAAGGGTCACATATTTTGATAGCAGGTAGTATTGATCAAAACAAGAAGAAAAGGTCTAATTAACATGGGTCCTAAGACTAATATCTTCAAAGATACAAGCTTTTTGTTATTTGAGCTCTTTGTCATTTTCTTATTAGTCGTGTCATCTTTAGAATGTAATGAACAAAGGAGTAGGGGAGAGTGGGGTACAATGGGGATATCTTTTTTCTAGGTGCCTTAAAAAATAAAAAATAAACAGAGATAAAGAAACAATTTTTATTTTAATATGAAATGTAATCATTTATCTTCCATAAAAAAACTGAAGTAAAGAAACTGAATGTATGATAACAAAATAAAAACTCTTTTTTTACAAAAACAAAAAATGTTAATGCTGACTCAGCATTAGAGGAGGTGCTCTATGTGATTGCCATTCACTCTCACGCATGTTTCAGCCCTACGTCTTAGAGAATCACGCACTCTTTCAAATACATCTGGCTGGTCAGAAATGCTGTCAGCATTAAAATTTTTTGTTTTTTGTAAAAAAAGAGTTTTTATTGACACGACTAATAAGAAAATGACAGAGCTCAAATAACAAAATAGCTTGTATCTTTGAAGATATTAGTCTTAGGACCCATGTTAATTAGACCTTTTCTTCTTGTTTTGATCAATACTACCTGCTATCAAAATATGTGACCCTTTTTTTTCAACACCCTGTATATCTGCGACCGGTAAGTTTAATTTATATTATTTGAATAATCATAGGTTATACACTTTGTTATATAAATCTAAAAAATTTTTCTTTTACAGATGCCTGCATTATTTTAATTCGGACACCAAGTTGCAGTCGCATACGGTCGACTGCGGAAAGATGAATGATTGCGCTGTCCGATTGCCGAGCGATAAGGACAAGCGGCTCGAGTTCAACAACCCTAATCGGAAGGAGCGGCTTCCATTCGTCGTATACGCCGACTTGGAATGCGTTCTGGCCAAGACGGAAGAAGAGAAAAACGCATATCAACACGATCGGGTATTTAGTTTAGCCTATTATGTACATTGTTCATACGACGAATCGTTATCGGCGTACCATTCGCGTCGTAGCGCCGATTGTATAGCATGGTTCGCCGAAGACCTCAAAAATTTAGCGTTACGTGTAAAAAATATTTTAAAAACAGATGTCCTCATGGTAAATTTAACACCCGAAGAGTGGGAGAAATTCCATAGCGCCACTCAATGTCATATATGCGAAAAACCGTTCGTGCAAGATGATACACGCGTTCGCGATCATTGCCATCTGACCGGGCGGTACAGAGGTCCAGCACACTCAAATTGCAATTTAAATTATAAGGAATCTTTTTGCATTTCCATAGTTTTTCATAATTTATCAGGTTACGATTCACATTTCATTATCAAGGAAATAGCTACAGCATTCGAAGGGAGAATCGATTTATTACTAATAACTAAAGAGAAATATATTTCGTTTACTAAAAATGTTTGTATGAAAGAAGAATCAAAAAATCATGTAAAATTATGTTTCATCGATTCATACAAATTTCTCGCATCGAGTCTCGATAAATTGGCATCGTTTTTGGACAAACTCAAAATTTTAAAATCAGAATTTCAAAATTTATCTACCGAACATTTCAATTTGTTAACGCGAAAAGGTGTATTTCCGTACGAATACATCGACTCTGTTGACAAGTTGCAAGATACGTGTTTACCACCACGCGAATCATTTTACAGTTCCTTGACCGGTGAACCTGTATCCGAGACCGATTACGCGCATGCCGAGAACGTCTGGATGCGATTCTCCATTCGGACGCTAGGCGAATATAGCGATTTATATCTTAAAATGATGTACTTTGATTGTACAATTTTACAAGAAAAACTCCAAGCATATAACGTTCTGCTATTAAGCGGCTTTTGCTGCAGCTCTAACTCGGCATTTTCCAGGCTATTTTTCACTAGGACACTAAAGTTTGTGGATGAATTTTTGGCTCTAAACCATCGGGTTTTGAGGTTATGGGATTATAAGGTTATGTGGTTATTGTGTTGGGAGGTCAAGAAGTTACGGGACGATGGGGTCATGGGGTTATTTTTTGATAGAATTCATGATATCCTATTAATCTACCTATCTAGCGCGAATTTACGAAGTTTCATGAGTTTTGGCCTATTAACCGTCCGATTTTAGGGTTATGGGGCTACAAGGTCAAGAGGTTATTGTGTTTTTAGGTTGGCAAGTTACAGGATTGTGAAGTTTTGGGGTTCTGAGTTCAAGGGTTAAGAATTTAGGGGAATTTTGAGGTTTTTGGGCCGATTTTTGAGGTTATGAAAAATCCTGACGTGATGGGATGAAATGGAGGTCGGATTCGGATTCAGCGACCCGAAAAACCTATAGTAAGTGTGGTCTGATCCGATTTCGATTTTTTTTCTTTTTGTGGAGCTGTGTTATTTTTATGTATCCAAGAGTTGTATGATTTATCCATTCCCAACCATTTCACGTATACGTCATCACCCTTTTCCCGCAAAATTTTTTCCACGAGATATACGTCGGGATTAGCGACGCGTTGTAATTCGTATTCGTAGAATCCTCCAGCGACGGGATCTCCACGCGAATCTTCGAGTATGAATGTCGCGGGATTAGTTTTCTGCACCTCGACAATCTTAAAAACTTCGGTCGTCCAATTAGGTGTGAAACCTTTTTCAAAGATGGTCTTGTATTTGCTCACGCGTACCGAATCGCCTACTTTAAATTTTGTTGGAGCCGCAATTTTTACGTTGCTATACACCGTATTTAAAAGTTTTTCGGCGATCGCTGGAGTGACGTCGGCAGGTCTCATACCGATGGTGCGATGTTTTCGCGTATTGTACTCTGCAACGAGTCGAGATAGCTCGTCGATCCGTTTCGGACATTTCGTTTCCGCTCTTACTCTTGAGCGGTACGGCCCACGCATACTTGCTCAACACATCGATAACTGTGAGTATATATTTATGACCCTTGTTGAGTCGAGAATACGAACGCATATCGACCACGTCCGCCTGCCACAGATTGTCGTATCCGCGTACAATGACACGTCTTCGTGGAAAATTTCTTCTCGCCGGAACATGTAGTTCCTCGACTAGTTGTCGCTTTTCGGAGGTGTTTTTCTTCTCGCACGTTTGATCGAGGCATAATTAATATTGCGATATTAGTATGTCTCGTGTACTGTGTCGAGTCAGATGTTGCATATCTCAGCACATTCTTTATCTCGTCCATCATTATTCGTAGCGCCTGCACGTGTGTTTCAAGCGCGATAATTTTTTGCTCAATTTCTCTCTGTCGATCTCTCAAAAGTTTATCCACGTATCGTTTGTTGACGGCGTCAGTATCAGTTTCCGGTTGCGCTACACGTTGAATCTTGCGCGACCTTGCGTCAAAGCCGGTAGTAGTCTGGCAGAGAGCGTTATCGCGAACGTAATTTCTCAATAATCCATTCCATTGATAGTACAAATTATTCGACGTTCCGAGCAATAATCCAAATTTATTAATCGACATTTCGGTACCGAGAACATTGACCGAATGACACGTATCGTCGACGCATAGTTTAATTTATAATAATGTCGGCCTCGCGAAGTTCTTCGATAATTGACAAGATTTCATTGTCGTGAGCATTGTTGCCGGCTCGACGTGAGGCGTCCAGCAATCGCAAACGATTTACCAATTCGTTGGGATCGTTCCAATGGAGCGGGATTCGTTAGCGCACGGTGCGATAGCGCACCAACCCGATAGCACACGAAAAATTGACACAATTCCCGATAGCGCACCAACCCGATAGCCCACGTCCCGATAGCACACAAAGTAAATCGCGCACAATCCCGATAGCGCACCAACCCGATAGCACACCAACCCGATAGCGCACGAAAGCACTATCCCCTACACACGCACTCTCTCACACACACACACACACACAGGGGGAGGGCAAGGGGGGCCTTCGGCCCCCCCTCCCGCACCCACCCCGTCCCCCTCGCTTCGCGTGAAAAGTTGCAGTGAATCCGTGCGCTATCGGGTTGGTGCGCTATCGGGATTGTGCGCGATTTACTTTGTGTGCTATCGGGACGTGTGCTATCGGGTTGGTGCGCTATCGGGAATTGTGTCAATTTTTCGTGTGCTATCGGGTTGGTGCGCTATCGCACCGTGCGCTAACGGGACTCTCCCGTTCCAATGCACGTAATCGATCATGAGTAGAA
>JALHBL010001068.1:0-144216 GCA_023638675.1 Camponotus pennsylvanicus | reverse complement strand
TGTATAAAGTTTAATATGTATTTCTTACATGAAAGGAACTGAAAGGAATTAAGTGATAAAAGTGCAAATGCTTTTATTGGAATGCAGTTTTATAATTGAGATTGCGAAACTGTATTCAAATAAATCGTAATATCCACGAAAATTAAATTTGACGGATTATGTATATTATTTTATTATATTATTCTATATATTATGTATAATATTAAATAAACATATATTTTTATGTTAATATATATATTTTTTTCTACGCGATGGTTCCCTCTTTGCCACCATCACTAGACCGACTAGATAAACGGTATTGCTTTGCGCGGCGTTCGGCCGCTAGCATGCACTTGGATTGGGGAAAACGGCACCTAGATCCGGACTCTGTTAATAACGATGACATAATAGAAATGGTAAATAGATTAGAGATTATGGAAAGTATAAACAAACTAAATAATCCCGGAGGAGGAGTAATAATATTTTCACCTGGAGAGATTTTAAAAAATTCAAGAATGAAGTAGAATGGATAGGAAAACCAGAGGTTTTTAAGAACAATTATTGGCCACTAACAGAAAGAATAGAGATAGACTTATGTTAGATATAGAAAAGAGAAAAAACTGAATTCCCGCAGCGATTATGAGTTACTTCCAAACTATAAGAATAAATATAATCTTAGAGGTGATTACAAAGTTATTTACACAAATGGATCACAACAGAATGACAAAAGAAGCGTAGGCATAGGAATAGCTATAGATGACAGTGATATAGCGTAGTATAAGTTAAGTAGTAATAAATGTTCTATATTTAGTGCAAAATCGCTATTGAAAAGGCTCTAGGTTTTGCTCAGGATAATAACTTCAAGACTGACATTTTGATTCTTACGGATTCATTTAGTTCCTGTAAAGCGTTAATGAATAATTCCATTAATGTATATAAATGTAAATATATTACTAGAATATGAGAGTGTTTAATTTATCAAAAGAGAAAAATGAGACTAATAACTGTAAAAAAAAATCTTATTTTATTATAGGGTTTATTATAGATTATAGGGTGGATACCAAGTCACTCAGGAATTCAAGGAAATGAACTTGTAGATATGCTAGGTAAAGAGGCAACAGATGAAGACACTGATGATAGAATTAAGATTCCGATGAACGACTGGAAAATTATTTTTAAGAAGGAAATGTATAATAGGACCAGAGAGAGATTAGAAAGAGAAGGTACTTACAACCCTAACAGCACATGTAGATACTGAGAATGTTCGAAGAATATCGCAAAAGTACAATGCATATATTCTCAGAATATTCAAGGTACATACTATGATATACTAAGTATATACTAAGAATGCTCTAATGTCCGCCTATTTTGGTTAATAGCAAATACTGAGAATATCTTGTAGTATATACTAGAGATATCTATAGAATGTTAACGATATATCTCTTGTATGTATTATATGTATATAGTATATCATATAGTATATGTATATATGTAATAGAAATACTTTTAATAAATGCAGTAAATGCATACACACTATTTCTCATTTTAATTTCAAATAATCTGTTTAATATTCTGAATCCCAACAAGGAATCCAGATTATTAAACAAATGAAAAATTTCAAATTAAGTCAGTTTATTATAAATTAAACTGACCAAAAAGAAAAAAGAAGAAACTTTGAAATTCATGTTAGAACCAGTTCTTTATGTCCATTTCATCAAAAATTAAGTACGAGTTTGGTGGTGTGCGTAGCGGCAAAATGAAGAAACACATGCAATATTATAGAGTATCCTGAAAATATACGAGAAAGAATATACTAATACGAGATATTCAAAGTATATTCTGAGAATATATGAAAAATAATATACAAGAGATGTTATGGGAATATTCTTAGTATATTACATCTGTAACGTATATTTACAATATGAGTATAGAATATTCGAATGATATGTGCTGTGTGGGAAGAGTATAAAATATTTTAATACTTTTTATAATAAGGATAGCTGCAAAGCCTAGTTCAACAATTTGAATGACCCAAGAGGATTGATCATTATGATTAATAGACTAACAAAGGGAGGGCGCGACCTTCAGAACACCGATTTGAAAAAAATTTTAACTGTATATAGTACTCGACTAAAGAAATATTTGAGGAAAGAGAGAGGACGCAACGCTCAGCCGTTTTTGAAAAAAACCAACTTAAAAATATGCCGTATCTTGTATACCGGTAAATTTAGACCAATCATTGAGTAAGCGGCATAGCTCGGGCGCTAAAGCCCGAGACTACTACGCTAATGAAATCTTACAATTTTATACATTCTACTCGATATTAACCAAAAAAATAAATTAAATACCCAGACAGCACACAATGTCCATTGGACGTCCAGTTTTGGTTTTTATTTAGTCCGAACATCCATGGACATAATATGAACGTTTTAAGAATATCTATTATTGGATGTTCAAAGTATATTTATTTTAGACGTTTTAAAAATGTTCATTATTGGATGTTAAAAGTATATTTATATTTAGACGTTTTAAAAATGTTTTATGTATATATAAAAATTTTTCGTCAAAATTTTGTCTGATCTTTTGGTTGCGTTCGGGAACCATACGCTTTTAGAGTCAGAGTGTCGTTTTCTATCTTTGTTATTTACGAAAAGGTGAACTAGGACAGAAACACACTCAGAGTGCTAAGACCGTGACTCCCGAACGCAGGCCTGTGAACATTCTTTCGTTAAACGGAGTATACATATATACTCTGTTACTTGCCTCGTGATTGAGGATGCTTTTAGATCCTGCGATAGATCTAAAAAGAATATCTCGTGAGCATTCACTTGTTTATGATGTTTTCTGACCGAATATTACGTGCATGTGATATTCAATTTTTTTCGTCCTTCCCGCCTTCGCCTTGGTGCTGCGCATATACTAGAAGGTAATCCTTATTTATTTCATTATTATATTCATTAATAAACTTTATAAAATTATAAATTAATTAGTGTACATATCTTTTCAGATATTTTCCATAATATTTTCCGTGTACTTTCTTGTAAATTCAGTCTTTCGAAAAATAGTAAGGTTATAGTAACAAAATTCTAAATAAAATCAAAAATATAATTAATCCTAAGACATATCATTTCATATGACATTCTGAAATGCATCATTTGAATTCTTTAATCGTTTTTAACTATTAACACATTGATTTTTATTAAAATTATTGTCTATTGTGAACTTGGTTCATTAAAAGAAGTCAACTTCCATTACGTACCATGTTATTATAATTGCAATATTTAGGGCTAATTATAATTTTATTGTTTCTTCATTAAGTTTCTTCATTTTAATATAAAAGTTTATTAAAGTTCATATACATCCCATCCATGCATAAAGACACCCTAAAATGTTTTATCGCAAAACATTTATTTAAAATTTTGAATACATATAATATAATTCTGCATTTTTCTATCGTTTCTTTTTCTTGTAATTTAATCAAGTTTTATATTTCAGACCATCTGCTACGCATACAGTGGAGAAACGTTACAAAGAACGTCTTACAAAACATTTTGTTTTATCTGGAAGTCAACATTGGTAACACGTAGTACTGTTTTGTCTGGAACATTGGTAACTGGAACATTTGGTACTCAACATTGAATATAAGGTAAAATATAATTATATGTTTATGATCTTTGTGCTCTTGAAGCAATTTTTGCTTTGATTATTTGCTCGCAATAGGACAGATGTTTTTCGCTTTTAGTCTTAACGTCATAATTCAACATGTCCATAGTGATAGATTATAAGCTTTAAAAAAATGTAATAAGTTTGCAACTTCTTGATGATTATTTTTTAATTTTTTAATTAAATTTATTTTTTATTTTTTAATTTTTTTAGAAATTATGTTTAAAAAAAAAATATTCTCTTCATGTATCATCATTAAAAAATCTATTAGTATTTATCAAGAAATATTTATCAAAAAGATGAAAGAATCAATTGATAAATTGTGAAATATATCGTAACAGATATCTAAATACATGAAGAAGACATTAAAAGTAGAAAACATAAGAAACATTGCGACTAATGCGATGAAAGAAATGATTACTTTGATATATAATAATATATATTAAAAATTATATATATATACATATATATATATATATATATTTCTTTCACCGCATTAATCGCAATGTTTTTTATGTTTTCTATTTTTAATGTCTTCTTCATGTATTTAGATATTTGTTACGATATATTTCACAATTTATCAATTGATTTTCTCGTCTTTTTGATAAATATTTCTTGATAAATACTATAATATATTTTCTAATGTATTTAGATATTTGTTACGATATATTTCACGATTTATCAATTGATTCATTCCTTTATCTTTTTGATAAATACTTCTTGATAAATACTGTATACTGCTTTTTGATGGGATGATACATGATGGGAATATATTTTAAACAGACACAATTTCTAAAAAAATAAAAAAATAATCATCAAGAAGTTGTACTTATTACATTTTGTTAAAGTTTATGATGTACCACTAGAGACATGTTGAATTATGACTATGAATTATTAAAAGCGAGAAGATTTTGTATCTTAATTTGTATTTTAACATTCTACAATACAAATCTTACGTCTGAAGATTATATTAGAAATATGATATATATATATATATATATATATATATATATACATATTTAAACTATTGTGTTGTTTAAATTAGTTGTATGAGTTTTCTTGATAAAATATGAAATATTTCGTTAAATATTCATTTTTCGATAATTTTATTTTAATAATATCTGATTAATTCTATTTATAAAACTTACTCTTTTGAAATTATTTAGATATAACTTTTAAAATGAGACATTGTATATATGTTTATATACAATGTCCCATTATAGTATATATATATATATATATATATATATATATATATATATATATACCCATAAACATTACTGAATGGGACATTGTATATATATATATATATATGTTAGACATCAGCATCTCAGAGGTAAACTGTATATTACGTCATATTTTTCGAAAAGTGTGTAGTAAAACATTTCCCAATTTAAATGTAACTAAAATTTACCCACAATTCATAATGATGTCATTTATTGAAATATCTTTGTAAGTGTTGCAAATTAGCATTGAAACTAATAAAAATTTTAAATAGTCTACTAAAAATTTACAGAGTGACTTAATATAGTTTACCTTTAAGATGCTGATGTATGCTGATACATTCATATATACATTCATATATGGCACATTATTTTAGCAAGGCAAAATAATTTTGTTTATAGTGTCAAGATGTGATAGATTTTCTAATACTAATAGTGTTATTTGTACAATTTATAACTTCTTGTCGAGCGACAATTTAACGTTCTTCTACAAACAAAAAATATCCAATAGATACTTTTTAAATTAAAATTTGAGATAAATAATTTTAATTTCATTGCTAGAAAAAATTTCAAATTTTAAATAAAACTTAAGAAATAAATTTGTTTGTATTAAATTTAATTACAAAATTAATTATAAAATTAATCGTATGAAATATTTTTTATATAAATTTAGATTTTATTTTTAGTTCTGTGAGTCTGTCATTTCATCAGCATCTATTTTCTCATCTGTAAGTTGAGAATTTAATAATGTCCGAAATTAAGAAATATTATATGAGAGCAAAAAGAAAGCGTTTCCAAGAAGAAGTCTTTTCTGATCCCGAGTCTAATCCTTCTACAATTATTACAAGATCCTCTGAACCAACAAATATAAGTATCCTACCAATAAATATCTCTATCAATGACATACAACCAGAACCGCAACCAGAACTTTCTGAAAATATTTTAGAATCAGATTTGTCCTTTTATGAATCTGATAAATTAAATGAATATCTTCCACTTTTTTTTCTCCCACTCACCTTCAGATTCAGTCAATTCTGATATATATAAGTATTTTTCTCATGACAGTACTAAAGAAAATAATTCAGAAGAAAATATACAATTAAATTTAAGACAGTGGTCATTGACGCATAATATTTCGCATGCAGCATTAAGTGATTTATTAAAATTATTAAAAATTCGTATTCCTGAATTACCCACTGATGCTCGAAGTCTTTTAAATACTTGTCGTACAATTGTAAGTAAAGTTATTGAACCTGGGCAATATTATCATTTCGGTGTAGAGAATTGTATAAAAAATCTTATAAATTACTCTAATGATTTTTTTAAGAATACTGGAATTATAGAACTTTCAATTAATATAGATGGTCTGCCTTTGGCAAAAAGTTCTGGAAGTCAAGTTTATCCCATTTTATGTCGGCTTGTCAAACATCATAGTAATGTAGATATAATTGGCATTTATCATGGCTATGAAAAACCTAAAAACGCTAACTGTTTCTTAAGCGATTTTGTTGAAGATATATCAAATGTTATTAATAATGGAATTGTTATCGATACTAAACATTATTCTGTCAAAATTTCTAATTTTATTTGTGATGCAGTAGCAAAAGCTTATATTACCTATACAATTGGTCATATGGGTTATTGTTCGTGTACTAAATGTTATGAGGAAGGTACTTATATTAATAATCGTGTCTGCTTTCCTAATACTAATCATTTACGTTTAAGAACAGATAAAGATTACAGATTAAAAGTTCAAGAAGATCATCATAATGGCACAAGCTTATTAGAACAGATTCCTGGTCTTGATATGATTAAATCTTTTCCCTTAGATTATATGCATTTAATTTGCCTTGGAGTCGTAAAAAAACTAGTAGTAAATTTATGGTGTTTTGGAAAACCTTCCGTAAAATTATCATATCGGGATATTGCAAATATATCTTCTAAGTTAATTAATCAAGCTAAAAATATGCCAATAGAATTTAACCGTAAACCTCGATCATTACTTGAAGCAAAAAGATGGAAAGCTACTGAGTTTAGGCAATTTTTGTTTTACACTGGTCCTGTTGTACTTCGAAAAGTATTAAATAATGATAGATATATAAATTTTCTTTGTTTACATGTTGCAATAATTATATTAACGTCTTCAAAATATTCATGCTTTATTGATTATGCTTCTAAACTTCTTTTGTATTTTGTGAACACATTTAAAATTTTATATGGTGCAGAAAATATATCTCATAATATTCATAATTTGTTGCATCTTTCTGAAGATGTAAAAATTCATGGCCCATTAGACAATTTCAGCGCTTTCCCATTTGAAAATTATTTACAAAGTATTTTAAAATCCATTCGTAAAGGTGAAAAACCGTTAGCTCAAATAATTAAAAGGAAAAGCGAACAAAATTTCCATCAAGTTCAAATAGTAGAAAAGACAAATAAAAAATATCCTATTTATGAAAAGGAACATTGTGCTGGTCCGATTCTTAATCTTAACATTTGTAAACAATTTAAAAAAATTATTTTACAAGACTTTGTGTTGCGTATAGATCATCCTAATAATTGTTGTACTCTTATCAATGGAGACATAATTTTAATTGAAAATATTGTGCATTGGAATAATGACTTTAAATTAATTGGCAGAAAGTTTTTGATTGTTGAAAATTTCTATACGCGTCCCTGCGAATCAAAAGATATTGGAATCTGTTCTGTTGACAATGTTGGTCCTCTTGAAGTATTTAATGTAGCGGATATTTCATTTAAATGTGTGATATTAAATTGGGAGGAAAAACATGTAATATTTCCATTAATACATCAATGCAAACATTAATTGTTAATGTTATCATCAACGATTACTATTATCTTTTTTATTGCAGAAAGACTTTTTTAAATTTATGAGAGTTTTGTTTTTATAATTTTTTGTTCTTTTTCAACTTTTTTTAAACTGATTTAAAAATTACATTGACTTCTTTAAACTGATTTTTAAATTTAATTAATTTTAAAGATTTAAGATTTTCCTGATCTTATATATATTTCGCAATTACTTCTTATTAACAAATTGTTTTATATATATTAACTATTATATATTCTATTAACAAATATTTTTTATAAAATTGAAATAAAAAATGTTGCATTGCCTATAATTAATTAAGAAAAAAAGTCAATGGATTATTCTTTACTTTTTTCTCTTTATCATTAAAATGATTGAAATGGTTACATTCTTGATTACGAGTTGTTTACGTTTAAATTGTTTATGTTTTAGTTGTTTATGTAAAATGTGTGAAAAAACGTGGACTGTTATTCAATTCGAAGAAGATTGTTCTGTGGAAGCGGTACCCTCAATATGGATACAAGGACAGTTTTGCCATTGGCCTACATATTCACGGGAAAAATTAATGACTGCAATAAAAAAGCATGAATCTTTAAATACATACTGGCCTAGCTATAAAATAAGAAGCTTCAGAAATTCTACTTTTGGTGAATTCTTATATTTAAAATAAATGTTACATTGAAAGAAAAGGCTCAGATAAAATATCATTAATGTAGTAAAATGTAGCTACATGAGAATCTTGCGCGGTAATAATGCGCGAAGTGTTTATAATAGATATTTATTTTATTATTTGTACGCGTTTCGGCTCTTGTTCGAGCCTTCTTTAGCAACAATTAAACAATAATCAAATTTTACACGCATTATTTATCGCGCCTTACCAGGCTTTCATATAGCTCATATATTTACTATATCTAAAATGCTTTTACTAGTATTTATATAATTATATAAAATTAATGCAAAATAGAACAAATATATTTTTTAATTTTTTAAGATGACTATTTTAAAGCACGCTCAAAAGCACGTACCGCTGAAGTGACAAGTGACTTAAATTCTGAAGTAGAAGAAAACGCTAAAAGAAAAAGAATTCAGAAAACGTTTAGTTCATCAGAAGAGGATTTAGAAACCTCATTATTATCAGAACCACCAATATTAAAAACGAAAACTAAAATAGAGCAGAAAAAATGTAGTTCTTTAAAAAAAGAAAGTACTACATCATTTAACATAAATCAGTCTACATATGATAAGTCTTCATACAATACAGAAAATAGTAAGTTTTTATATTTATATATTAATTTATATATTAACTAATCGTATATTTCAATTAACACTTGTGCATAATATAAATATTATATATACTATATATTTGTTTGTGACGTATGCAGTTATCTTGTAAGGTTAGCAACATGACAAAAAAATGTATACGAAAGTTGTAGGGATCAGAGGGGAACGTCTTGTGTCGTAAGCATGATCTTATTCTAGGTGGAGGCATTTTTGAGATTTCGAGATCATTACTTTTTTAAACGGAACCACTATAATTTTCTTACATAAATCGATTCCTCGTAAATTTGGCATAAAAAATTGTTAAATAGTTGAATAGTCGTAGAAAACTGATTTATGAGATATTTTATGCTTTATTCTGACATATTTTAACAAAAAATATGAAATATAATACTTATTTGTCGATAAATCTTACCTTAATTTTCTGCATAGAATAATGAGATAAATCAATTGGTATAAAAAAAGTTATTTAAAAAAGTGCAGTTACACACTGCAAATTGCAAATTTTTTTTAAATACAAAAGTGTTTTTCATAAAATCTCGTAAATCATTCAATTTGTGATTATTCAATTTTAACCACTTTTACGCCAAATATTACGAGGAATCGATTTATTTAAGAAAATTATAGTAGTTCCGTTTAAAAAAGTAATGATGACCTTGAAATCTCAAAAATGCTTCCACCTGGAATAAGATTATGCTTACGACAAAACGTCCCTCTCTGAATCCTACAACTTTTGTATACAACATTTTGTATACAACATTTTTTGCCACATTGCTAACCTTAGGAGGTAACTGTGTGCGTCACTTAAAATGGGCCACCCTGTATAAATCTACTTTGATGGACAATTTCCTTCTGTATACATTACCGTACAATCCATATGCCACAATACTATAACAAATGACAAATATTTATCACATAATTTCTTGTAGAATTAGATTTATAATAAGCATGTAGAATTTTATACATTTTTTCTCTTTTGTTATGTATATATATCTTATATTTTTAAAATACTTTTTACAGATAATTCAATTCTTAGTGAAAATGATGATTCACAATATTATGAAACAACGCTAGTTAGTAAGTGTATTTTATATACAATTTTATTTTCATTTTATAGTCTTATACATATTTATAGAAATAATTTTGAGAGATATTGTTGACAGTACAGTAAAAAATAATAGAAAATTAAATATTTTTATTTAAAAAATTAATTTTTTTACAAGAATTGATTAATATACATATAAATATTTCTGTAGGTACGCCATGCAATTCAGCTTGCTCTAGTAAGAGAGAGAAACTTGATGGTAATAAACATTATTATTTACTAGTCATTACACATACACACATACACGCACGCACGCACGTGCTTGCGTGTATGTGTAATAACTAGTAATATTAAATATAAATTGAAGTGACTTTTTTAGATAAAACTGCTAAGAATTTAGTGGCCCAGAATTATTTAATACGGAGTATTGTTATTGATATATTGTCTGAGGTTAAAGAAATTAAACTGCAACTAAAAAATAACTCTCAAGAAACAAGTACCAAAGAAAAGGAAGAAATAAGTTCAATATTCAATAATAAAGATGTATCTCTTCCGCTTAAAACCGAAGAAGATCTTCAAACAGTGGAACTCATTTTAGAGAATGATGATGAAATTATTAAAGCGGTAATTAAAATTTAGCTCACATTTATTTTAAAAATAATTTACATTATATATATATATATATATATATATATATATATATATATATGTAAATTATTTTTAAGTTAATTATATAGTTAAATAAATTAAATAAAATAAATATTTCTAACAATTAAGACTTTTTATATGTAAAATATGTTATTTCTTTTTTTAATTATATTTAATTTGTAACCAACATTTATTTATTTTTTAGATGAATGAGTTGATACAAATAGGAGGGAATAATGGATATGAATTTATTAGAAGAGCTTTATCTATGATGCTAACTAATGAGATTGCAGATAAATATAGTTTTTTTGGAAGAAAAAAGAAAAAATCCTTTTGTAATCTCAACATTTGCAAACTTCTAATAAGTGAGTATTACATTCTAGAAAAGTTTCAAATACAAATTTCAAACAAAAATTAATTTAATGAAAACTATAATATATGAATATTCATCTCTCATGATACTCATCTCTTTTGTTATAAATTAAATACTCATCTCTTTTGTTATAAATTAAGTAATTTTATGTTTGATTTTAATAATGATATATTATTTTAAATAGATGCATCACAAAAAGGACGATATTGTGAAACAACCAAAGAAGCGGAAAAATTTATTCAAGGATGGTTAAGAAGAGCTGCTGAAAGGGGAAAATTAAGGAAATAATTTTATTTCATATATTGGCACCTGTTCGCCAGATTTATTCCAAGATAAAGGATTCGCATCAGCTGTATTGGGCATTGGACATTCATCATCGCTGACAAGTTCCTTAATATCGCAACATACCACAAAGCGAAAAAGAAAAAATGAATCTGATTTAATTTTTTATTTTTTTTAGATGATTTTCACTTTCTGATTAATTTTATTTATACTTATACAGGATGTCCGATGTCGATCGCTCCCCACCCATCGCAGAGGCGATTAACGAATAAGAAAGTCATCTATCATTTTGCGATTCGTAATAATTCTTCGTAATAATTAATAAATAATTAATTAAACAAGATCGACCAATTTGCGCGTGTGTACAAGCGCGCGGCGAGAAGAGACCGCCTACTGTTATGGTACTCAGCGCACGGCGAAATAGTGAAAAGAGCGCTCTATAAAAGAAAATGCCTACGCGCGTGAATTGGTCGATTTTTTAAAATTAATTACTCATTAATTATTGCAAAGATCGCAAAATAGTAGAGAACTTTCCTATTCAGGTTAATTCCCTCTACCTGTACGAATGGGGCAACACCGGACACGCTGTATATATTGATAATCCACGAGTGGAAGTATTTATAATTTTATATATTGTTGAAAAATTATATTAAAAGATTATATAATTAGAAAATTTATGATTAATTAATTAAGAAATTTTAATTCAAATAAAAATGTAGAACACAAGATTTAAAATGAGTTACAATTAATTTTAATTAGTGGAAATTAAAATTTTAATATTTAATATAAAAAAGATTTAAAATTATAAAAATATATAAGTTGAATAAAAAAATTAAATATGTACAAATTGCTCGTCATTTTCATGTCAAATATGAGAAAAGTAATGAATAACGCTTATATTAATTTTTCATAATTATGTGTTTATTGCCTTCCACTATTACTAAATGTTTATAGCATTTCTAATCTGAACATTTATATAAGAGCAGAAGTATCAATTTGGATTATTTCCGACTCTTATCCGAATACCAATTTCATACTTTCAGCATTTTTAGTTTTTATGTTAATTTTTGAAAATATGTCAAGACTTGATAGTGCAATGACTTCGTAATGTAAAAAACATTTCAAATATAATATTTCGTTGGATAGAATGATAAATATTCTTGTTCCTTTAAATGTCAAGTGTTTCGAATATTTCTATGGTTGTAGGATTGTCAATCTACTTGTAGAATATCCATAGTTCAAGTATTGATGATGGAATAATTCATTTTGTGAATAATAAGATGATTCACATGCCGTGTCTTATTTGTAAGAAATCGATTTTATATATGTTCCTTAAATAACTTATTTCTTTTAATATGTGTTATATATAATATATTCCAGATGTATTATATGATTAATATATAATAAAAAATAATGCACACGTTCAAAAAACGTTCAGAAGACATCCAGAGGATGAAAATTCGTCCTCTGGATGTCCTCTGAGCGTCTTTCGAACATGTGTGTTGTTAGGAATAATAATAAAAAATTTGTTTAATGTTCGAAACAGGTCCAATTTTAGTCCGATCAGTCCTTGAAATGGACATTTTTTGATTGTCCAAATTAGTAACATTGAATCTTTTTAAAATGTCCGAAAGATGTCTGCAGATCTAATCTGAATGTTTTAAATACGTACGAAACGTCCAGCATGTACCTTTTTAATACGTTTTTAAAACGTTACTGTGCTGTCTGGGTAATTACGCCATTTATTAAATAATTATAATTTAAGGGGATGCTGGAATCATCGGCGAACTCATGCGCGATTTTGAGCGCCGCCTTGAAAGAACTAAAAAAAATGTTACCGACGCAGTCGGCATGAGAGTGAGCGAGATAGCAATAGGAGCGAGCGAGACAGTGATAGGAGCGAGCGAGAGAGCAATAGGAGCGAGGGAGACAGTAATAGGAGCGAGCGAGACAGTAATAGGAGCGAGCGAGAGGGGAATAGCAGTGTGCAAGGAAAGGCTCGATCCTCGAGTTTTCTCTTCCAACTGCTATGTCCCTCTTGCTCGCTCCTATTACTGCCTCGTTCGCTCCTATTACTGTCTCGCTCGCTTCTATCATTCTCTTTCGCTTGCTCGCTGAAATACATTTGTTGTGTGGTAATAATAGTACACACCGCGTGATCTTTGTACATGTGTCGTTTCAAATGGTTATAAAAAAACGACTCTTTTTCTCGACCAAAATTTCGCCGCAAGGCTGAATATAATGTAGAGAACGAATAGGCATATACAAAATGTGTGTAAATTAAATTTGAAAAATATTTGTATATAATAAACATCTAATGTTATACACTTGACTTATATTTATCTGTATATAATAAATACAAATAAATTGTAATATTTAAATACATACATATATTGAATATATAATTATTTTTATTTTGTATTTTATATTATAATGAATAAAATAATACTTATAATATACATATATAAATACATATATTGAATATTGTTGGAACATGTATTCATTGTTTGTGTAATTATGATGTAAATAGAAAAAAGCAATTTGTAGGCAACGGCGATGAAAGTAACTTTTTTTTTAGGCACCAATTTATCATATGTACGCCTACCGGGTAGGCTATCGTACATTCGAAGCTTGGTGTCATCAAAAAAAATCGCCAGCAATCACTATAATTTGCTCCAATAATTTGTTAGCTTTTGTCGCTATGTGACATGCTGCAATTATATAAGAATTATGGAAATATAGCACGCTTTCAAAATAAGAATCACCTCTTATGACGCGTAAAAATCGGTCCAATGATTCATCTCATCTGGATTTTTATTCTTATCAAATATGCCTTTTAGTTGAGGCAGTGTCTTTTTATGATCTCTGAATTAAATTTCGTTTAAATTTCGCTACCAGAATGTACATGCAAATCGTATCTGATGTAAAACATTTTTAGTAACCAGCACACAAATTAAGATCGCTTCTCGAATTTTTTTTAAATAACCAGCATACAAATTAAATTAGATCGCCTCTGGATTTTTTTTGAATAACCAGAACACGAATTCAATCGCCTCTGGAAGACATTTCGAATAACCAGCACATGAATTAAATCGCCTCTGGAAGACTTCGAATAATCAGCACACGAATTAAATCGCCTTTGAAATACTTTTCAAATAACCAGCACACGAATTAAATCGCCTCTGGGTTTTTTTTCAAATCAGCACACGAATTAAATCGCCTCTGGATGTTTTTTTCTTTTGAATAATCAGCTCACGAATATATCGCCTCTGAAATAAATATTTTAATAACTAGAGCGCACATGCAAACCGCATCTGGTAATAAAATATTTTTAAAAACAACCAGCCCACGAATAAATCGCCTCTGGATTTTTTTGAATAACCAGCACACGAATTAGATCGCCTCTGGATTTTTTTTTAAATAATCAGCTCGCGAATAGATCGCCTCTGACATAAATATTTTAATAATCAGAGCGCACATGCAAACCGCATCTGGTATAAAATATTTTTAAAAACAACCAGCCCACGAATAAATCGCCTCTGGATTTTTTTGAATAACCAGCACACGAATTAAATCGCCTCTGGGTTTTTTTAAACCAGCACACGAATTAGATCGCCTCTGGATTTAAAAAAAAAATAATCACCTCACGAATAGATCGCCTCTGAAATAAATATTTTAATAACCAGATCGCACATGCAAACCGCATCTGGTATGAAATATTTCTAAAAACAACCAGCCCACGAATAAATCGCCTCTGGGATAAATATTTTTTAATACAAATTTTTTTAATTAATAACTAGGGCGCATATGCAAACTGCATCTAGTAAAATATATAATCTGTACGTGTGTATATATATATATATATATATATATATATATATATATATATATACAGGGTGGGCCATTTTAATCTATGCACCCAAATTTCTTTGTACCTAAGACAGATACGGAAAAATGATTCAGACAAAAGTTGTTTGGTTTCGAGGGGGCTATAAGATGGTATCATTGGTTTGACCTTCAAGAGTCATTTGAAGGTCACGTGAAGGTCACTTCAATTTTTTTAAATGGAACACCCTATATATTTTTGCACATTCTTGTAGCTTATCTCGAGAGCTTTCCAAAACACTATCATTAAGTACCTTTTCGTTAAGTACTTTTTGAGTTATGAGGCTTGAAATAATTTCTTAATTCTACATAAACCGTAAAATATCTAGTAAAATATTCATTTTTCGATTATCTTACCTTAATACTTTTACGTACAAAATAATGAGAGGAATCAATTGGTGTAAAGAAAACACATAGTTATTTTTAAGAAAAAATATGGAATTGTTAATTGCAAATTACATATTTTTTCTTTAAAACAACTATGTGTTTTCTTTACACCAATTGATTCCTCTCATTATTTTGTACGTAAAAGTATTAAGGTAAGATAATCGAAAAATGAATATTTTACTAGATATTTTACGGTTTATGTAGAATTAAGAAATTATTTCAAGCCTTATAAAGTACTTAACGAAAAGGTACTTAATGATAGTGTTTTGGAAAGCTCTCGAGATAAGCTACAAGAATGTGCAAAAATATATAGGGTGTTCCATTTAAAAAAATTGAAGTGACCTTCACGTGACCTTCAAATGACTCTTGAAGGTCAAACCAATGATACCATCTTATAGCCCCCTCGAAACCAAACAACTTTTGTCTGAATCATTTTTCCGTATCTGTCTTAGGTACAAAGAAATTTGGGTGCATAGATTAAAATGGCCCACCCTGTATAGTGTATATATATTGTGTATAACTTACATAGAATATTTTCCACGTAACACGTTGTAACGCTGTTTTCACGCAGCTTGTTACGCGTACGATTGTTACGGCGCCGCGCGACAGCGAGTATCTATGACGCGCAATACGAGAAAGAAAACGCAAGAGTATAATGCCTTAGTGTGCGCATACATGTATACTGACGTATACTATTACACGCGAAATGGAAGAGAAGGATGGTGCGAGATTGTCTCTCCTTGTCACACAAACCGATTCTAGCGCCGTCTGTCTCGATATCGAGCAACTAATCTATGGGCCTGTTTTACTCTCGTGCCTCGATGTCGCACAAACACATATGTACAAAAATCTTCTGCACCGAAATTTTTTTTATTCGACTATTAAACTTATTTCTAGAAGTTCATCTATATTCCTTCATATAATTACAAGCCCGAACTGATTCTATTTTGCACGCACAAACTGTAAAACTTTCATATTAAGAAAGTATTGTTACGATCTGACGTCAGAAGTCGATAAAAAACCTATAATTTTCTAATTTTCTTTCGTTTTTAACAAAAAATCAATAGCTCCGGTGTATATTACTATGTGTACTTTAATCATAGAAAAGGATTTATTATTCCGTACGATCTATAACTAAATTTCGGTGCAGAAAAAAATAATCGTTTTGTCGGTAAAATCGGACGGTCCGGCATCCCCTTAATACGAAAAATATTTTTCGCAATTTTACATTAAATTATAATTATATTTAAATGGTGGCGTATTTATTTAATTTATTTTTTTTATTAATATTGAGTAGAATATATAAAATTGTAAAGTTTTATGAAATTGAATGTAAAATAACGACGTATCGTAAATAAATTAAATTGCTTTTCGTAATGCAAAATAAAAACAAAAAAAAATAAAATTATTTATTAAATTAACTTTATTTTATAAAAATATTGCAGGTTTCGCGTTAAAAAGAAATGAAAAAAGAAACTACCACAGGCCGGGATCGAACATGTGACCAGCAGCGTAGTAGTCTCGGGCTTTAGTGCCCGAGCTACGCCGTTTACTCGATGATCGGTCTAAATTCACCGGTATACAAGATACGGCAATTTTTAAGTTGGTTTTTTTCAAAAACGGCTGAGCGTTGCGTCCTCTCGCTTTCCTCAAAAACTTCTTTAATCAAGTACTATACACAGTTAAAATTTTTTTTCAAATCGGGGTTCCGAAGGTCGCGCCTTCCCCTTGTAAGAGCCAATCACTAATTTAAATGAATCATTAGCGAGAAAAGCGTATATAGATAGTCCAAAATGCGATTGTGGAGCTGAGATACAGGATGTTCACCATATTGCTTACGGAGATATCATGACACAAAATCAAAATATGGAAATTTTCCTTTAAGAAACGTCTTTATCATCGTTATCACACATGTACACAACACATAGAAAGAGAAAATGTACAATTCTACGCTCGACAGAAGATTACGCTAGCGATGCTTTGCGATATTAATGACATATGACATGTATCATTAACCGTATTTTGAGTAGTGACACGTAATAAAGTGCAAGTTAAATAAATAATTAAAATATTAATTAAAAATTGGCAAGTAACAGCCAATAAGGTATGATAATTGGAGCGCAAGGTAAATATCTATTTTACAAGCTAAATATAAATATATATAATATAATAAAAATATACATATAATATATGTATATATCCCAGGTAGCAAGCACACGTCATTTTGACGTTTTAGAATTGGTCATTCACTGACTATTCTTGACATCACGAGTTGACGTTTTCATGACGTAAAAGAGACGGTCTAATGTCACAGATTCTTGACGTCATAACATGTATCGCATTTTGACGTCATAAAATGTACCATATTTTGATGTCTTTTTCTTAGCATAATAATGTATTAATAGCGTTGTCGAATAAAGCAGATGAACCGATTCGAGAGCATCATTGAACAATTGCAGCCATTCTATCTCAAGTAGCAAAATGACGTCATAATGACGGTTAATTATGGTCACAAAATGACCAATTAGACGTTCTAAATTAGGTCTCATAAGACCCGAAAGTAACGTCGATATGTCACATCCACGGGACGTCATTTTCTGACGTCCTATTGACGGCAAAAATAGGACCAATATATGACTTAATTAATAAAATTTTTGGCGTTTTCAAACGGTCAGGTTTGATCGATCCGGTAGTTTATTAGACGTCATTGATCAATCACAGCCATTCTTCTGAAGAATGTAATCATATATTCTTCAGAAGAATGGTTGTAATTGGTCAATGACTATTCATATATAGCAATCATGTTATCACTATATATGAATATATAACTATTCATATATAGTGATCATGTTATCTATCAAGCTATCAAGATGATGTCTAAAACTATTATATATTGTTAAAAAACATCAAATTTCGTTTTCGAATGGTCGGGTTTAATCGACACAGAGTAGTTTACTAAGCGTCATTGATCAATTACAACCATTCTTCTGAAGAATATATGATTACATTCTTCAGAAGATTGGTTGTGATTGATCAATGACGCTTAGTAAACTACTCTGTGTCGATTAAACCCGACCATTCGAAAACGAAATTTGATGTTTTTTAACAATATATAATAGTTTTAGACATCATCTTGATAGTTTGATAGATAACATGATCACTATATATGAATAGTTATCATAAATATGTTAAAAGGATCTTTTTATTCTTAATATGTTTTATATGATAATTATTTCATGCATTGGTCATGTTATAACTATGAAGATGTTCGAAAAACTATTATATATAGATTATTAAGACATTAAAATTTTTCCTGCAAATAAAGCACAACACATAGTTTTTATTTTATTTAAATATAATCAAAAGTGAGAGAGAAAAAAAGAGAGAGCAAATCTGTTTCATTGAAAAACACTGTATACAAGATAAGCCACTGAAAATTTTTTGTCTCTATAAAGAAATATTATTAAAAAACACAAATTGCTTTGTGATAATAATTTGTAGTGACTCTGCATTTAATTTTTAATGAAGAAAATCATCTTTCTCTCTCTCCCTCTCTTTCTAAACATATATATGTATTTTTTTCCCAATGTGTGTGTGTGTTTAAAAATAATTTTAAAATGATAGCAGTTAATATTTTTATGAACACAATAAAAATTGATATACAAATATGTCTAATTTTTTTGTACATGTCAATGCAATTATAATCTTTATTTCATCATTTAAAAGATATTCCTTATTGTTTTATTTAATCTTTACGTTGTAAAGGTTTTATATTTTTTAATAAAAGAACACTTTGTTTTTACAGAGCTCATTTCAATAAAAAAGATTTATACAGAAGATAAATAAAATCATTTATTTTAGTAAATAATTCTATTTTTGATAAAATAATTGATAACTTTTCTTTTTAGTTGTATCATATTAACATCACATATGTTACGTTGTAATTATAATGTACGCAAATGTTTAACAAAAATTATTATAAGCGCATTCAACTGCAATTTGATAACTATTTATATTAGATAAATATCTTGCACAATATCAAAGTTAAAAAAAATAATATTTATAAAGAAAAAGTATTTAACATAAAATACACATAAGCACATTTAATACAAAATAGGAATCAATTTAATATTATAATGTCGCTAGTGCAATGTTTCTAAGACTTCAAGGGGTTATATAAAACGACCAAACAACTAGCCAAGTTCCTTTTATTAACACGACGTTTCGACCATTTGGTTGTGGTCCTTATCAAGTGTACACTAAATTTTGAAAAAAAACAGTTAAAATTCCAGTTTTTGATGACAACCATAAACAAATATGAAAAATTAATAAATACATACAATTCACTAAAGGCGCAAAAACATCTCAATCGTTACAAAAACTATTAACAAGTTCAATTAATCCGAACAATTCAAAATGAGAAAGATTGAGGAACAGTTATGTCCGTTTGATACTTCGTCAAAAACTAAACAACCTTTATTATTTTGTCATAAATGTTATTCAAATTTTCTGTGTCCTTTTGTAGGTTGATAGTGTTATTGAATTTTTTGATGTAAAACATTTCAGCAATCTCTCTCTTACGTAAAAATGTTTCACTGTGCAGTATGTTAGGTTTCGCCCAGTCAAAATCATGTTCTAATTCTAATCTATGTTTGCTAATTACTGACTGCATCGACCTATGTAGGTTTATGTTTTTGGAGTGTTCATTTATCCGAGTGCGCAAATGTCTTTTCGTTTGTCCTATGTACACTGCACTACAATTTTTGCAATCCAACTTATATACAACATTTGTCTTTTCAGTATCAGGCAAGATATCTTTACCACGTTTTATTAAATGATTTAGTTTTTTGGTTGTTTTATAAACAACCAAAAAACAGTGTACATAGGACAAACGAAAAGACATTTGCGCACTCGGATAAATGAACACTCCAAAAACATAAACCTACATAGGTCGATGCAGTCAGTAATTAGCAAACATAGATTAGAATTAGAACATGATTTTGACTGGGCGAAACCTAACATACTGCACAGTGAAACATTTTTACGTAAGAGAGAGATTGCTGAAATGTTTTACATCAAAAAATTCAATAACACTATCAACCTACAAAAGGACACAGAAAATTTGAATAACATTTATGACAAAATAATAAAGGTTGTTTAGTTTTTGACGAAGTATCAAACGGACATAACTGTTCCTCAATCTTTCTCATTTTGAATTGTTCGGATTAATTGAACTTGTTAATAGTTTTTGTAACGATTGAGATGTTTTTGCGCCTTTAGTGAATTGTATGTATTTATTAATTTTTCATATTTGTTTATCGTTGTCATCAAAAACTGGAATTTTAACTGTTTTTTTTCAAAATTTAGTGTACACTTGATAAGGACCACAACCAAATGGTCGAAACGTCGTGTTAATAAAAGGAACTTGGCTAGTTGTTTGGTCGTTTTATATAACCCCTTGAAGACAAAATAGGAACATAATTTATAAAAAGAAAATATATTTATAGAGAATATATTTATAGATAATACTTATAGAAAATATATTTATAGAAAGGATGCGCGTATCATTGCTTGTGTTACATCCAGACCCTTGAAAAGTCGAGCCATCTGGAAGGACGCAACCGACTTACCCGGTGACACACTTTTTAGGCGTGTGTACGGATCGGGTCGAGCGCACTGTCAGGAGCCTGGCACAGGTCAATGACCGGAATGGTCCCTTTAACTCTGTGAGTGTCCTAGGCCTGTACGCTCGTCGGTCCCTTTTTCGTAAGAGAATCTAATCTCTTTTATACGGGACGAGACCCTGCGCGATCTCGGGATTCAGGGAATGAGAACGGGTAGAGAAAAAAAAATTTTATCATAAATTATAATTTATTCATGAATTAATTTCATGAAAGGTTAAATATATCTACAGAGTCTTATAAATACAAGAATATAATATTCTTAAACCAAAGATGTGTGTTGTATGTGCGTGTGTGTGGGGGGCCGGGAATTTTCGCGGGTGTTACATTGATTCGGGGGTCATCAGCCAGGATAAATAGAGGGAAACCTAAGCTTAATAAATTAATCCTGACTGGATTTTTACACAATTTATTTCCTTTTTTTTATTTCAATATCTATACATTTGTGTGTTATGAAGCGAAAGGGGAGAGGACGAAGGGTCAAGGATTTTCAAATTGGATGGTGAACGGAAGGAATTTTTTCCACAAGGCTTGGATGGGAACTCCTAGTGGAAGCCAGGAACCGGGGAGGTATCAAGGGATGATAGAATTGGAAGGGGCGGTGGTTAAATAATTCTTCGTGACCCACTGGACCGAGGCCCACGCAGAAAGCTCCTTCTAGTATGGTGAATTCGAGGAGGGGGAACTGGGATAGGAAATAGTTTAAAGGATCGGGTTACGCAGGTTCAGGAGTTCCGTTATGGTTAGGATGTTCCGGGGGATCGACGGAAGTCGGGGTCGCGCGAATCTTCCTCAAGGTCGAGAAGGTCTCTCGCGAAGTCTTTGAGAGCCTCGCCAAACTCGGAAGAATCTGAGGGGTCAAAAGGGGAAGGAGGGTCCGAATCAAGGGTGATAACGGGTATGGGGGAAGGAGAGGGAGATTTTAGCGAGGGTAGAGGAAGACGAAAGAGAGGGATCGAAAGCAAGGGTAGATGAAGAAGCAGGGGGAGGAGATGGTTCCGGAGGAGTCGGAGTAGGAGATCGGGAGCCCGGAGGAGGCGACGGAATGGGGGCCGGAGCAGGTATAAAGGGGGAAAAAGGAGAATCCTCTGGGGAGAAGATAGGGGAGTAACTCGGTACAGGGACTGGGGGAAAGTGGTTAGGAGGGTGTATGATGGTGTCCGGTTTTAAATTATTAGCGGCTAACTCGGTAACTGTATTATCTTGGACCGTTAGCGTCTCATTTGACCACGTTAATATTGACCACGATGATATTGACCACGTTGCGATTGACCACGGTCCCGATTGATCACCGTCCCGAATAACCAAGGTCCTGATTAACCACGGTCCCGATTGACCAGGATGATATTAACCACGTTGAAATTGACCACGTTGATATTGATCACATTAATATTGACCACGTTGCAATTGACCACAATGATATTGGCCACGTTGATATTGACCACGTTGATATTGACCACGTTGATATTGACTACGTTGATATTGACCACATTGATATTGACCACGTTGCGATTGACCACAGTCCCGATTGACCACGTCGATATTGACTACGTTGCGATTGTCCACCTTGTCTACCGGCGGGAGGGGGCCTAAGGCCCCCCCTTGCACCCCCCATGTGTGTGTGTGTGTGTGTGTGTGTGTGTGTGTGTGTGTGTGTGTACATATGTGGTCAATATCACCGTGGTTAATATCAACGTAGTCAATATCAACCGTGGTCAATCGGGACTGTGGTCAATCGCAACGTGATCAATATCAACGTGGTCAATATCAATGTGGCCAATATCATCGTAGTCAGTTGGAACTGTGGTCAATCGGAACTGTGGTCAATCGGGACGGTAGTCAATTGCAACGTGGTCAATATTAATGTGATCAATATTAACGTGGTCAATATCAACGTGGTCAATATCAACGTGGTTAATATCATCGTGGTCAATCGGGACCGTGGTCAATCTGGACCTTGGTCATTCGGGACGATGGTCAATCGGGACCGTGGTCAATCGAGACCATGGTCAATCGGGATCGTGGTCAATGTCAACTGTGGTCAATCGCAACGTGGTCAATATTAACGTAGTCAATATCAACGTGATCAATATTATCGTGGTCAATATTAACGTGGTTTAACGGACGCCACTCGGACCGTTATCGTTAGAGTTTTCTAATGCCCGAGGCAACTGTTTCCTCAACCGCTTGTTCCGACAATTGCGCCTAACGGCCGATCGCGAGTTATAACGCTCCACTAATATAAAAATAAAAATAATTATTCGCGGTTTAAATATGAGGATGGATGTTGTGACGTTGCCGTCCCAACGCGCGTCCATCCATCCCGGAAATCTTGACGGGGCGCGAGCCGAGCGGCTGCGCCAGAAACAGATTGCGAGAGCCGTATCGAAATCTCCGGAGAGACGAGCAATTATTATAATTTCGCGTCATTACTAATTCTTTTTTGTTATTATTATTTTGTACGTCGGGCAACCCGCCGGAGAACGATCGGAAGAGGCAGAAGAAGAATACGTCCAGCGACTACCGGTACGACATTTGCGACCTTTCATTTGAGAGCGGAGATAGCGCCCGAGGATCGAGACAGCACAGAGTCGCGGGTGGAATTCTCCTCCGCGAAAAGAGAATGAACGGCGGAAAACCAAACAGCTGTCAAGGACCGGAATCGTAGAGCCCGGTCGGCGCTATCGTCCAAGGATGGAGGACAAACCATCGACATAAAAGAAGACCGCCGATAACAGGGTCATGGAAATTATGATTTTCGAATTGTCGTGGCCGTAACGGCCCCCGATACGGCGTTGTTGCAGAGCGCATTAATATCTCGCGTGTCGCGGCGCTATTGGCCGCGAATCCGCGCACCTCTGCGCGCAGGATTGACGCCGCTATCGACCCTGGATCGCGAGATCCAGGGAGACATTCTGGTGCGGTCGCTCTTAGCGTCAAGTCGCTCTTTTTCATACTATCTGTCGTGGGCGTAAGTGTGTCGCCGCCAAGGTCCGATCGAGAGGACGAGCCGAAGACCACCCCCGGGCCACGGGAGGAAATATCGGTGAGGTTGCCCATCGCTAATTTGTGAGCCACGTACGCGATCTCGTCCGCGAACCGGCCGCTCTGTCGCCGTCGCCATTTTCGTGTCTCGTTGTCGCTCGGTCTTTGTACCGAGCCTTCAATTTTCGTGTATTTCGGGCGACCGGAGACAAGTGACCGAGGCACCAAGGACGATCGTAACGTCGGCCGTAGTCGATACGGAATTGTTCGTCTCTCTTCGGGATTCGGGGTGTTGGAAAAAACCGCGTAGCGACCGGCTCTCGTGTATCGACCACGTGCGCGGTAAATCGCGGGGGATTGCCTTCGCTTTCCGTGCGGTCGAAAAGAAGTGTCGACGCCGCGTAAGACATCCCCGCAATCGATCTTCGTGCGACGTTCGTTTTAATTGGCGTGTAGGTGTGTTTGTGGTCGAGCGTATCGTTGTCTTTGTCGCGCTCATTGGCTTGTGTGTCGAGTGTGTGTGTGTCGCGGTGCGCATTAGATTGCGGTAGGTCGCGAATTCGGGAGATTCACGCGTGTCGGAATAATTTTAAGACCCCCGTTTGGTTGTGAGCGGCGGAATCAACGCCCGACGGCGATCGATTATCGATCGCTACGCCCGTGCTCACCGTCGACGAGCTCTCGCTCGTCTCCGCCTATTATTGAGTAAGTCCTGCACATAAAGTATTCTCGTTGTCGCGATTGCGGACCATTGAAATTATCGCAGCGAGTAAAAGCAAGGCGAAAAGATAATATTACGGCGAGGCGGCGTTCGGCGAAGGATAGCCGTAAGAACGATCCCGCGAATCTCAGACTATTTCGATCACCGTTGTTGCGCTCCGGCTAATATTTGTAATCCGTCATTTTTTTTATTATTATTTGCAAGTTTAATTACATTTTGATATTCTATTATTTCTCTCACTTTCTGTATTTTTTTTGTATTATTTTCTCTAACTACGGTATTTGCCCCTAACTTTCATCGATTTCTGTTACTTTTGTTTTAATAAATTTGTTATTTTTTTTTGTTTGTTATTCTGAATTCGCGTAGTTATTTAAATGTCGCTGTGAGTGTTTAATTGTTGGTTCGCCCGCTTAATCTCTCCCGTTTCACGGAGCCTCTTACTGAAAGATTATAGAAAACCTTCCAGTAACCCTGCCCCTCTGCGGACCGTTAGGCGAGCTAGTCGGCCCGTGGCGAGAAAGGCCCGTGTTTGTCGCGAATTTCGCGTTTCGCGAAGTGATACGTGAAAGACCGTATCTGGCGCCCAACCTCGAGATCTCGAAACGGCCTTCGTTTCGCCGCGGCTCGCGCAGGAGGACCCTCCATCCCGGCTCCCCCGAACGCCGAAGTACCTTTTCCGCCCTCTCTTTTTGACGACGTTTTCATTCCCCTCCTTTCTCTATAACATTCTAGAACTATCGTTTATAAATTAAAATTGAGAAAGTCGTCGCAATGTTTAACTAATTTTATTCTAATTATGTTGAGAGACGATACTTAGAGTTTCGCTCTTTTAGTTTACTTAATCTTTCTATTGACAAGCATATCTTGTTGAAGGCGCAATAGAGATATTTACGCTATTTATTTTATATATATTTATGTGTACGCATTAGGATGAAGGGGAAGGTTAAGGGGTGGATTGCTTTTCTGGTTTCTCGGAGTAAATGAGGAGAAGTATTTGCGGATCCCCGTACAACAATCTAGAGCGAATAAGATATTCGCGGATCGCTATACAACAATCCAGAGCAAGTGAGGGAAAAGATTTTGCGGATCCTAGTACAATAATCTAGAGCGAATAAGATATTCGCGAATCACTATATAACAATCCAGAGCAAGTGAAGGAAAAAATTTTGCGGATCCAGTACAACAATCTAGAGTGAATAAGATATTCGCGGATCGCTATACAACAATCCAGAGCAAGTGAAGGAAAATATAGAGATGAATGAACTATAAAAGGAGAAGGAATCAGGATATTATTATTGATGGTGTGGAATGATTGTGAGATTTTGGGAGTTCGATATTATTATAATTATTATTCTACGTTAGAGATATGTGAATTAAAAATTTTCAAACATCTAAGGATCGTTTCGCAAATGACAATCAATGGGAAAGGGAAATAAAAAACTGAGAAATTAAACTTACTACTTGTAGCGAGCGTTGAAGTGTGTAGAAAAAATTTAACCAGGACGGAGCTGGAAGCACGGATGGCTGGTTTTGCAGTTCGAGAACGGGTGGCTTGGTTGATCCAAAGGTTGTAACACTTCACTCACTTCACTTTGCGTATTCAGTGACTTGATTAGCGCGAGAGAAACGCGAGACTTAGAAATATGCGGAGAAAAAAGATTCGTTGACTGATAGACTTTTTGGTTTGTACGTCGGAATTGAGAAAAACTGTGTGTCTGCGACTTCAGCTCGCGAGTTTTAAAGTTATATTGCTCCTCCTCCCTTCTGGATGGTGGAAATCTTTTTTGGGCGAATGAAATAATTTCAATTACTCACTTCTTAAGGTCAAGGAGGCTGATTTTTAGGAGAAGAGGAGTTTCTTAAGATTTTTAACCCCTTCACAGTCCAGCGAAAAGAAACTTTCCGTGCCAAAAGTGTGTTGAAGAAAGAAGTTTTTAAAATTGCATGAATACGTCAGTATAAATATTATTGAGGTCGCCGAATCCGAATCTGAAGCCAGAATTATACAAAATTCAAAATGGTGAATCCAATATGGCGGATCAAAATTCAAAATAATTTTGGATTTCAATAAAAATGTGTATCATTTTTGGGGTTACAAAATCCAAACCTAATATTAGATTTTCCAAATTGAAAATGGCAAATCCAATATGGCGGACCAGAGTTCGAACAAATAGTTGACATACATAAAGGTTGTATATTTCTCTCTTCAATTATTTTTAAATCCCGCTCTCTGCCGAACTTAGAGTCACGAATCGAGGACGTGGCGGTTATTGACTCCGTTAAATTTGCAATTTGTAATTTGGAAAATCAGATATTAGATTCGAATTCGGCGACCCCCCCCAAAAACGATAAGAAACCTATTTTTATTCAAACCCATAATTGTTTTGATTTTGATCCGCCATTTTGAAGTTCGAAATTCTGATTTCAGATTTCGAATTCAGCGACCTCAGAAACCTTAAAATACTCAAGGACAATCAAATCGTAACAGTAATAACATGTTTTTTTCAAGATGCCCCTATAGGGGCCATGAAGCAAAAGTGGCACGAATTTTGTTGGCCCCTATAGGGGTCCCTGACAGTGAAGGGATTAATTGGTTGAGCCCTTTGGCTCGAGACTTAACTCTATCCAGTAGAGAGTGGGAGTGAGCTGATTATCTTATCGTTTGATGATTTAACGATTCGGAAAACGCTTGAGGATGGCCTGTCGAACGAGCGCACGTGCACTATCAATTTCAAGAGTTTTGCCGTATGTTTAGATTTTGACAATCTTTCCAAAGACCAGCAGCTTTGTTTTAAAAATTCTTTAGATAGAGCGGCTTCGAGCATAAAGCCGTACCAATAGATGCAGGGTGGTTTAAATTTCTTATAACAACTTTTCGTCTCATAATTCACGAATTTATTTAGAGTTTCGTTAACGCTATCTCGACTGGCCATTCTCAGTATTAGATTTGTTCGGTTCAAATGTCGGTTATGTGCGCGAGTTAGATTGCGTTCTTTATACGCTATCATTATTTTTAAGAAGGATCGCTTTGCGTTTCAAATGCAAGCCGATCCTTGGTTTCTTTCTTCCACGATCGTTTCGAAGAAAGAAAAGAATCGTGGAGTCCACCGGACGTAACACTTGAATAACATAATATTTAAATTCTAATATTAAACTATATAATCTTATATAATCTTATAGACTATTCAGATAAAATAAAAATAAACTCATGAAATCTCTCAAATATATAATATAATTACAAAAACGTTACTAAACCAATTGGAAGTTTTGAAAGAGGAGAAATACCTGTATGGTAATCTTCATCAACAAATAATTGAAAATCTAAATCTATTCTTCTTGAAGCTGAGACACTTTTATAGATAATTCTATTTTGAACATATTCTCCAGTTTCTACACATTTTTCACAAGATGAATAACTGCCATGTGATTTTATACATTTTATGTAGGCTTTAGCTGGTGCATCACAAATCAAACTATGAACTTTTACAGTATATCTTATTTTCAAATAAAAATCCTTCGTGTAATAATTGAAATAATTCATTTACAAAGTTTTCTAAGAAAATATCAATTGGTGAAGGTACAGAATCATCACAGTACATAGCAATGATAAAAGGATTTTCTTTAGGACAATTTTTTATCAAGCCTAAAATTGGCCATAATTGAATATTTTAACTTTTAAAAAGGGGAAGTCCATTTATATTGAAACTAATTTCTATTTCCTTGTTTAATAACTGTAATGACGTACATCGAGAAATAAATTGTTTCAGTGGCTGAGATAAGCCCATATAACATAATTTTCCTTTCTCTAACTGCCGACTTAGCATAGATAAATTTATTTTCAATAAAGTATGACTATGTTACGTCCAGGCCCGGAGAAGGATGGGTCGAAGGAAGGACGTGACACAGATAGTTTTTTCCCGAAGTCGCAGCAGGAGGTAAGCGACTCGGGTCGAGCGAATTTTGCGACTTGAAAACAGGTAAACGACTCTTGTTAAGTCGCTATTACTCCGCTTCGAGCATTCGCTGAGTGGTCCCTTTTTCGGTAAGGGAATCTAATCCCTTTTACACGGGACGGGACCAATGCGCGATCTTTAGTGATTAGGAATGAGAGCAGGGTAATCAATTAATTGAGAAATTTAGTTACAAAGTCAGATTTAACATTTATTTATATAAAAAAAATAATTGATAAATTTAGATATGAGAAAAATTATAAAGAAAAAATTATAATTAAATGCGCTATATTTTGTGTGTGTGAGTGTGTGAGTGGGTATGTGTGTGTTTTCTCGCGGGTGTTACATGAGTACGGAGGTCGTCAGTCGAGCAGATTAAGGGGGAATACTATTTTTTATCTCTATGCTCGACTGGAGATTACAATGATTTTGAGTTTTCTTTGCAAGTGATAATTAATTCTGTGTGAGTATATATGTGTATTAACGAGACAAGGAAGGTTAATTAGATGTGGAAGAAATTAGATTGTGGAGGATATCTTTCCCATAAGAATTCTATGGGTATGGCTAAAGGATAATCGGTAACTGGAGTAAAGCGGGGGATAATGATATTAGGAGGAGCGACGTTCAAGAAGCTGCGCAATATGGGGAGGTGGTATATGGGACCAGGTCCTAGGATAAAACAACCTGGAAGGATTGGACCAGTGTACTCTGGGAAAAGGAGAGTAAGGAATTTCGCGATGCGGTGATCGCTAGGATCGATAAAGGAATAAATCGGAGGAGGAAGAGTAGGGAAAGAGGAGGTAAGTGAATTTGGTGGTGGTTCGTTACGGCGGGGAAGGAGGAGGTGAATTTGGTGATGGTTCGTTAAGGGGAGAAGGAGGAGGCTAATACAATTGAGGGTCAGGGGTCATATATAGGGGAGTAACTGGGAGGAAGGGTTCCTGGAGATAGGTAGGGAGTGTCTCGTGGATCTTCTTGAATACTATTCAAGAAGATTCTTGCAACGGGTAGGTTGGTGTTAATTTGGCTTAAATCTAATATGAATGAGGGATCGTTCACAGCTCAAGCCAATAGATTCCGCGTTCTACGGTTCCGACGGTATTTATTCCGTTTGGCGCGACACCTCTCAGAAATAGTGCGAGTGGAACGGGATTCCACTGAGAGCAAGATAATAACAAAATAAATAAAAATTAAAAAAAACAATGAGGTATAGGAAAATCGAGAAATTATACATCGCGATGAAGAATCAAATGGACTTACTATTTTATTGATGCTGATTGACCTGGTTGCTGTTCGTCGAAGAGCTTGTGATCAAAGAACTGGTCGGTTGGTTGCTGATGCGAAAAGTTTTCCAGTAGATCGTGATGTTCCCGTGGATGAGGGAGTCGCTGAACACTTCGACGAAGTTGGACGATAATTACTCGAAACTTGTACAAAAATCTTTACTTGCATCGGGTATAGATTGGTCACGACTGAGAGGACTTGCACCGGGTATAGACTGGTCACAACTGAATAATAGTTTTCCTCGAGAGCTTCCTTTTTATACCCTGTCTTCGGTTACCTTTCGCATATCTTGTCCTTCGACAAGATTTGCTCAGGTGTTCGTTAGATTTCCCGGTTCCTTCGTAGGTACATATCTTGTCCTTCGATTAAGTTTTAGATTTACAAAATTTGTTCAAGTGTCTAAAGTTTCGATTTTTGAGTTTATTAGATTGTCGATCCTTGATAATTTAGGTTTCGTTATTGATATTTATTCAGGTGTTTGTGATAAAATTTTATATCCTCGATTTCCTATCCCTCGAAATAGATTATAGGGTTTGGTCAGAGATATTTTCTAAATTTTCTCATGACGGATATTTGCGAATTATTAGGCCCGAGATAAAAATATATCGGTATTGACAAACCCTCGCGGAAGGAAGGAAACGTGGAGTCGGCTGGACGTAACAACTATCTAATGGCAATTTTTTATGAAAAAGAATTAGAATTTTTAAAAGCTTATTAAGGGCAGTTTGAGAAATTTTATATTGTACAGCCCAATTTCTTAATTGAAAAACAAATTTTCTTCGACATTATCTTGAAATAAAGCAAGTGTATCTTCAATTAAAGATTTGGGTAGCAAATTATTAAATGGTGTGATTTCATTAATAAAATCTTGACTTATATAGTCATAAGTTTTACTAATATTAATTAAATCATTTAAGTTGTGATTAAAATTAATAGCGGAACTATCTTGGATTTTTGTTTTTTTAATTCCTATGTTATTTGTACTTAAATCATGAATTCTATTAATATTATCATCAATGTCACGTTCATCTCTTTTTTTATTTGTATCTTTTGACTGACTTTTTGTTCTGTTGTATCTCCTTCCAAGTATTTCGTATATCTACTGCACTTCGTCGATATAATTGGCGAGTATACTTACAATATTCTTTTCTTTATATTCAATTTTTCCAGCCATTTTTAAATTTTTTTCCTTATCAGAATAAAAATTGTCTATTCTATTATTATTATTTTGGTCATCCTGCTTCTTTCTTTTCATTTGATTTTTCTGTCTGTCAGGAGCGTGCTTTAGCCAAATCTTAATACCATCTTCTATCTCCTTAGTTAATCACTCCAGATGTACGATGGATTCTAGAAAAAATTAACAGATCATACGTGTTAAATATTGCGACCGGGACAATGGGCAGCACGTCGGTAGAACACTCGGCAAAAAATGTATTCGAGTCAAGTAATGTAACAAATCACTTTTCTTTATTTTTTCACGACAACAATAAAGCACATTTACACAGAAAAAAAGAGAAACGGTATAGAGCGACTAGAATATCAACCCGCGACGAAAAACTCCGGTCGGCACCCAGCTGGCGACGAAAATTAGCGGAGCACGCGAAAACGGTGATCGAGCAAAAAAAGGTCCTTTTAATTAACAAACATCGAAGTGTCGACGAAGAAATTCGAGCTGAATTTCTGAATCCGCAAGTCACAGAGAAAAATCGGTTTATTCCGCGAGCAACGGAAAGCACGTCTTTAAATTTTGGAAAACTGAATTGAGCGCGTCGAAGACTTTTTAGCGAAAGGCGCAGAGCTTCGCGATCGCGTCGATTTATACTCAAGCCCTTCTCGAAAGATCCAGATTTTTCAAGTACTCGACAGTTACTGATATAGCGTTTAAAATTTAACGATCTAACGTGTTTTGTTGTTATTAGATCTTTCGAGAAGGGCGAGCGTTGTTTTCTGATTTGCGCTGACAAAGAGATATCGCGCTATCGGCTGCCAGGGGCGCCGAATTAAACTGTCGGGCCCTCGACTCCTTTTTAATTGAGGGCAATTACTTGATTCTTAATTTTCTAATGCTCGACGAGTTTCAAACATTCCGCCCGCCTCGCCCGGAGCTTCGGGCGAAAAGATGTGTAAAGACGACAGGAATTTCGGCGCGTTAATCGTAATGCAGTGAGTTAATGGGTCGTTATGTTTAGTTAATTAGAGGTAAGTATAGTTAACAAAAAGGGTAAGATCACGAGCTAAATATATATATATAAAAAAAATTTTTTTTTTTTTTTAATGGTTATGTCTGGCCAGAGCGTGTGAGCGTGGGTTCGTCATCGCCGGGCAGGAATACTAGTTTAGTCACTGGCCGGGTAAGTGTGTTGGTCGCGGTACGGATCTCGACCACACGCACGTGGCCATCGGCACCTGGATACAGCCTAATGATGCGAGCGAGGGGCCACTTCGTGGGAGGTGTCAGCTCGTTGATGACCAAGCAGAGCCTCCCGACACGAGCTTCTTCGTTGATTTTGGACCATTTTGGCCGATGAGCCAAGGTATGTAAGTACTCCTTAACCCACCGATGCCAGAAATGATCCTTCATCTGCTGCAGCATTTGCCACCGGGTGAGACGGGAGGGGGGCTCCTCGGCGATGGACGGCTCGGGAATCGCAGTGAGGGCGGAACCGACAAGAAAGTGGCCCGGGATCAGCGCGCTGAGGTCCTCAGAGTCGTCGGACAAAGGCTGGATAGGTCGTGAATTGAGGCACGCTTCTATTTGAGTGAGTAATGTGGCCATTTCCTCATACGTGAGAGTGGCGTCTCCGATTACGCGCCGGAGGGTTGAAGTGCCATTGGATCCGCTCTCGGGCTGCGAAGGCGGCGACACGCTGTCCCTCCTGGCTGGCGGCGGAAAACAGCTCCTTGAGCTTGGATTCAGCGCCGACGAAGTTAGTGCCGCAGTCGCTGTGCAGCGTGCGGCACATCCCTCGCCGAGCGACGAATTGACGTAAGGCGGCCAGGAAGGCGTCCGCGGTGTAGTCCGAGGCGACGTCAAGGTGGACTGCCCTGGAACTTAAGCAGATAAATACCGTAATGAACGCCTTGCTCGCCTTGTGTCCGCGGCCCTTGCTGCTGCGTAGCCAGACCGGCCCAGCGTAGTCGACGCCGGTGCTCAGGAAGGGACGGCCCGGAGTGACCCTCGGTGCTGGGAGATCCCCCATGGGAGGCTGAGAAACTGCCGCCCGCCATCGCAAGCATGGAAGACATCTGTGGATGTGTCCCTTCACTAGGGAGCGGCCACGAGGGATCCAGTACTCCTGGCGGATGGAGCACAGCGTCAACTGTACTCCGCCGTGCAGCGTTCTCCGGTGGTAAGCATCGATGATGAGGTGGGTGATCCGTGAAAGTGCGGGCAGAATTATAGGGTGAGCCTGGTCGTACGGCATCCGGGCGTGTCGAATCGTGCGGTGTCGAATCGTGCGTGTCGAATCGTGCGGTGTCGAATCGTGCGTGTCGAATCGTGCGGCGTCGAATCGTGCGTCGACGTGTCGAATCGTGCGGTGTCGAATCGTGCGGTGTCGAATCGTGCAATGTGCGTGTCCAATCGTGCGGTGTCGAATCGTGCGGTGTCGAATCGTGCAATGTGCGTGTCCAATCGTGCAGTGTCGAATCGTGCGGTGTCGAATCGTGCGGTGTCCAATCGAGCGGTGTCCAATAAAACGTGTCCAATAATGCGTGTCCAATCGAGCGGTGTCGAATAGTTACGTGTCCAAAAGGAGGTCACCCCAAAAAATGGATCAAATCCAATATTATGAATATTACCAACATGACACTCATATTTCATTTTTGTTACACTCTGGATCGGATCGATTAAACTTATCCCGAGATCTTTGTTATCTTCCTGTTCCTTCGCTTTACGCAAAACATTATTATTAGGTAAATATGGTGGTTCAAGGTCTCCAAAGTCCATAATATTGTCGGCTTCCTTACGTCGCCATAACGATGGTAAAATATTTCTATCAAGCATGTCGCGAGAAATCTCGATGCGACGTTGTCCTTTCAATTGACGTTTTCTTTTATGCTTGATAGAATTATCGAAATTCTCAGAGTGCATTCCATGATTACATCCTTTCGATGTAACGGCTTATTAATGATGCACCCCTTGAAAATGCAATCACATTCTTTGCAATTGCCATGTACAGTTAAAAAAAACCAGTATTAGAAATTTTACAGCTCTTAAATATTAAGGCACATGGCAACTTTATTTCATCATAAATTGTCTTATATAAGACGTCTGTCCAAACTTTTCTAAGTAATATGTTATATCTCCTTTCACCTAAATTTTTATCCTTATAAAATACCTGTTCAGGTGATATTTTTAGGTAAGTCTCGTAAGATAAATTAATTTTAAATGATATCACACCGTTTGATTCGTTTGTATCGTTTAATGAAATATCAGATGTTATTGTTGATTGGACCTTAACATTGTGATATTCTATAATTTTATCCCATAAACCGTATCGATTATTTTTTAAAAGAATATAAATATATTTCGGCTTTAAATAATGAGCTTTATCTGGATCATTTTTAGTGATTTCACTAATCGTTAAATATATCGGTGAACTTGGAATGACGGGCTTTCCAAATTCGTTGATAATATCGCGAAACTTATTAGACAAAAGAATATCTAAAAGATAATTGACATGCTTCACCATTTTAATAAAAAATAATAAGAGTAATATAAAAAATATTAATAATACAAAGAAAATCAAATGTATGAAAGGATGGAAAAAAAACGTTATATATGGATTATATATATATATATATATATATATATATATATATATACTATCAGAATTAAAATTATGCAAAGAAGAACGAAAACCACATGTAAAACTTATTATTACTACTTAATACTAAACTTAATACTCAACTTAATACTTAAATTTTAATATTTAGCTTAATACATAAGAAAATATTAAACTACAAGAATTAAATCTACGTAAGAATGAGAAAAAAACCTTATGCAAAACTATTATTATTACTTATTATTACTACTTAATGTTAAACTTACTATACTTAATATTTAAATTTTAATACTTGATTTAATGCATAAGAAAATATTAAACTACAAGAATTAAATATACGTAAGAATGGAAAAAAAACATACTCAAAACTTATTACTATTTAATATTAGACTTAATATAACTTAACTTAATACGTAATTTAATTCATAAAAAAATAAATTATAGACTTAAATCTACGTAAGAACTAAAATATTTCCACATGAAAGAATTATTAAATTTCTAGTAAAAGATTCTCTAAGGAAGCAATAACTATGCTCGGTCAGCTTTGGGCAGTATTAGAACAGCGCAGCGCAGCGCATACAGTGATAGCGGAGTATCAAATTCGAGCTCGAAGCGGAGGTGCGTACGCATGAGGCTCGGTGGCTCCACCCTCGGCAGCTCGGCGTAGGTGGAGGTGCGTACTCCCTTATTTTTCTCTGCACCTCTCTCTCCGTCTTCGTCATATCATGATCAATATAAATTCTGCCTGCAGATTTGTCCTTTAATTTCTTCTTCTCTTTCATTATCTTCTCTTTGGTTTCCCAGTCCTCCAGTTCTATTATTACCACTTCTCTTCCTTCTATTCCCGCAGTTTGTATACTCTTTACATTTTCTTTTACCTCAAATTCTTTCTCTAGAAATTCCCTAGCTACGTCTTTTATACATCTTGACCTTGTGTTTGTATTCAACCCCCTTATTACAATCTTGTTCCTCCTCTCTTTTTTCTCTTTTTCTTCTATTATTCTTTTCAATCTTCTCACTTCTTGTCCTATTTCGTCTTTTGCTTCCTCCTCCGCTACTCGCATCTCTTCTTTTCCTTTATTTTTCTTTACTAGTTCCGCTACCTTCTCCACTATTTCCTCTATATTTTCTCCTTTAGCAACTCCGAATTCTCCTCTCTGTCTCTCCATCTCTTTCAATCTCTCTTCCATCTCAACCAACCTTCTCTCCATTCTTTCCACTCTTAGCTCCCAGTTTTCTTTTATTTCCTTTATCTCATTCCTCAATCCTACCAATTCTTCTTTTATTTCCCTCACTCCTACCATTTCAACTTTTAGTTCTTTCAACATCAGTGTTCCTTCTTCATTCTTCAGCTCCCCCTCCTCTCCTGTCTGCTTCAAACTTAGTGGTGTTCTATCCATCATATTGCTTTTCTTAAAAATTTCATCCGCCAGTCTCTCCCTCTCTTCTCGTTTCCTCTTGTTGTGTTCCTTCCCCTTCTCCTTTTCCTCACCGCGTACGTAATCTAATATACTCAACGAGTCTGCTCTTTCCCTTCCTTTCAGTTCCCTCGCGGGCCTCTTCTTGCCTATGCCTTGCACTTCTTCCGACATGTAAACGGAGCTTAAAGCACGCCTGCCCAGTACCGCCTACTTTCGCCGCCGCAAGCCACCACCCGTCCTACCGATTCGGTTTCCTATCTACCTCTGTAAATTAACCGTGCCTATCGCGTGTTGTTTCCTTATCTTACATTAACCTATTCTGCCACTCACTTATTTTAATTCTTACTTATTCGCGTCCCTGCCGCGTTTCGCGTCTTCCCCTCAATTACGCCGCTTCCACCCCTCACAACTCGGCCACTCCTGCCCCCCGCACCTTAACAAACTATCGCCTGCTCTAAATTTTCGCTAGATTATCGCACTCGCACACTCTCTGCCACTCACTCGTCCGCATCCGCTAGCCAAGTCCCAAAAACAAAGGTACATAAAAAAAGTAATAAAATTTCGAAATAAATATACGAATATAATTTTTTTTTATGTCGGGTGAATGTCGGAAATCAATGTCGGAAATCAATATATATATATATATATATATACACACGTGATTACAAAGGATATTGTATTGTATCTGGTTAAATGTAAGACAATAAAAATGCGATGTAACACTTAGTAAATAATTTATAACAAGCACGCAACAATAAAAACAAAAAAACCTATATTTGTCACTTTCATTATAAAAATATACCTCTATATAATAATATACATATATATATATATTCATATCCATTTATACATAAGCATATCTGTTTTTATATGGACAAAATTGATATATAAGTTTGTATAACTAGATATAATCAGTTTTGTCTAATTATATATGGAAAATTTTTTACCGGGTAAACAGTCAAACAAAGAAGGTACGTTATTATATATAACGTATAAATCTAATCTTTTATTTTAACCTATAAAACTATTGTGTGTTAACTTGTTATTGTTAGTAATATTAAAGTTTACTGATGCATCTTTTTATATTTTGCAGATACATACATTTGGAGCAAAAAGGAAACGTTATTATTAATAAGTTTATATAAAGAAAATGAAGCAATGTTTACATCCGAGAAAACTAAACAGCATTCATGTTGGGAATATATAGCAAAGAAAATAACAGAAAAAGGTTATAATATTTCTGGCAAAAAATGTTGCACAAAATTTCAAACCCTAAAAAGGACTTGCAAGCAAATCAAAAATCATAATAATAAATCTGAAAACTCGAGAAAAACGTGGGAATTCCTTGATGTATATTAATTTATATTCTGTTTTTGTTAATATTATTTTTATGTACATAAAAATTTTTATGTATATTCATTATAATTTATACTCTTACAGGAAATGAATGATTTATTTGGCACAAAACCATGGATTCAGCCAGTAGCAGTAGCTGGGTCTAATATAATTGATGAATTAGAAGAACCATCAAGTCATCAAGCTACAAAAGGAAAGATAAAGAAAGGTACATGCGTTTGATTGCCACATATATAACAGTTACATACTTCACATTACACACCCACATATTATTTCAAAACTTTTGGTTTAATTAAGATAAATATTTCTATTTACAGAGAATAAGCATGCCTCTTCCTATAAACAAAGAGTCTTAGATTATACGAAAAGTCATGCTGAACAGAGAGACAAACAGCATAAAGAAAAGATGGATTTATTATTTGAAAGGCCAAACTGGGACATCTGGTACACGGATGGCTCGGGGGCGGAAGGACGATTTGGAGCTAGAATCTACGGCTCAAGGACTAACCACAGGGAATCTTATTCCCTAGGGGAGCTGGCCACGGTTTTCCAAGCTGAGGTTCTAGCAATCCTTGAGTGCGCAAACACTTTAACCTTAGTTAAAGCCACCAATAGAAATATACTTATCTGCTCCGATAGTATGGCAGCCATTAACGCTCTAGCCAAGACCACCACTGAGTCCTCGGTGGTTTGGGACTGCATGCTAGCGCTCAACAGACTAGGCGAATCCAATAGGATCACCTTAGCCTGGGTTCCCGGTCATCAGGGAATTCGTGGCAATGAAGTGGCGGACGGCCTGGCAAAGCTAGGCACCCTCGACGGTCCCGGCTAGACAAGTCGTCGGCGTCCCCTTTACCATAGGTAAAAGACTCATCAAAGAGTCTCTGAAACGGGAACATCTGGTTTCGTGGGGCCAGGTTTCAGGGCTGTCGTCAAGCCAAGTTATTGCTGAACCGACCCCTTTCTAAAAGGACGGATGAACTAACTATGAGCAGAAAGAAGCTCAATATCTCCATTGGCCTGCTCACGGGCCATATGGCCCTCAGGGCTCACTTATTCAATCTCGGCCTGACCGAGCGGAAAGACTGCCGGCTATGCGGCGAAGAAAAAGAGGACAGCATTCATATTCTGTGTTACTGCCCCGCACTTGCTCTTAGGAGATACACACTCTGGGGTCACATGTTCGTTGTTCATTAACGCACCCATTGCATTACAAAACGTGAGGGTGGGCGATCTACATAACCTTCTTGTAAGGGCCAAATTGGATCGCCACTTATAACCTCAGACAACCATGGGGTTACAGAAGATCTTTTAGATCTAGGTGACATCAGGGAGTGGGTTCCGTTAGCGCACGGTGCGATAGCGCACCAACCCGATAGCACACAAAGTAAATCGCGCACAATCCCGATAGCGCACCAACCCGATAGCACACCAACCCGATAGCGCACGGAAGCACTATCCCCTCACACACGTACCCTCTCACACACACACACACACACACACACGGGGGGTGCAAGGGGGGCCTTCGGCCCCCCTCCCGCACCCACCCCGTCCCCCTCGCTTCGCGTGAAAAGTTGCAAAGTGAATCCGTGCGCTATCGGGTTGGTGCGCTATCGGGTTGGTGCGCTATCGGGATTGTGCGCGATTTACTTTGTGTGCTATCGGGACGTGTGCTATCGGGTTGGTGCGCTATCGGGAATTGTGTCAATTTTTCGTGTGCTATCGGGTTGGTGCGCTATCGCACCGTGCGCTAACGGGACCCTCCCGACATCAGGGACTGATCTAGCCCCACCCGTTTTTATTACTACTACTACTACTACTACTACTACTACTACTATTATTCGAAATAAAAAATTTAATGAATCAGGTAATAGAAAAAGAATAACGTTATATTGTATACAATTTTAATAAGACTGAATATTTCTAAAGTACAAATTAAATTATAATATTAGAGTTATAAATCATCACTTATTGATTTTATTTTTGAGTTTTATATTTGCTTGTACAGTTCAGTTTGTGAAAAGTACATACATGTTATTATTACAAACATTCTATACTTTTTGTTTAGTATTTCATGTAAAAATTATATACAACAATAATTATATGGAAACCAAAGTTTTCATATAATTATTGCTTTATATAATTGGTTAATTGATAAATAACTACACTTATGTAAAGATTTATGTTTATTGTAAGAGAGTTGATTTTACTTGTAACATGATATGTAGAAAGAATTAAGTTACATTTAATGTTAATATCAAAAGCAAATTTAAGCCACACTTGCACCTATACGTACTGAGCTTATTACAAATATTCTATACTTGTTTAATATTTTATGTAAAAATTATATAAAGCAGTAATTATATGGAAACCAAAGTTTTCATATCTTCCGTTAGAACCATTGGAACTCTAGAAACAAAGCGATCCTTCTTAAGAATCGCACCAACTATAAACATATGTATATCTAACCCTTGCAGCGGATATCTGAGACCGAGAGACTCGAAGCAAAAAATAAACAAGAAAAGCTAGAGCTAAGGATGGTCAATCGTTGGAACCTAGAAATTTTAAACAAAATCGGAACTAGAGCCGCAATAAAAATTTTATAGCGCTCCACACGTGGAGCTGTGAAAACAGAAACCCTTTCAGGGCTGCAGAATCTTAAGCGGGCAATCAAAAAAGGGGAAACTAAACAATTCGCCTGGCCACCCTTAAGCGCTAGCCGAAACGCGAAAAGACTGTCGTAAGTCATAAAATCTGTCCGCTAAGCTCCCACTCTCTGCTGGATAGAGCCAAATTTTGGAACCAAAGGGCCAGCCTATTACAATCTTAGAACCGCCTTTTCCTCCAAAATCAGCCTCTTTGTTCTTAAGAAGGGGGCAACTGAAATTATCTCATTCGCCCAAAAGGGATTCCCACTATCCAGAAAAGAGGAGGAGCAATGACTTTAAAACTCGAGCGCAAGACACGAGACACAGTCTTTCCGTACTCAAAATTTTCCGGCAACTGCCAGTACTTTCTCCGCAGTTTGTGCGTCGCGAGTTAAATTAACCAATCAAAAAACGCGAAGTGCATGAAGTGAACGGAGTCCAACATCAACTGAGGCACCTGTTCTCCAGCATTGGGGCCATCCAACTCTTCGACCGCGACTAGAGACCCGTCTATCGGCTAATCGGCTAAATCGGTTTTTTTTTATATATAGTCTAAATCCTCTCTCAGTCCTTATTTCTCCTTCCCATTCGATTGAGAAACGATCTTTAGGTAATTAAAGAGTTTGAGTTACAGATCTTTAAGATAATAAGAGTTTAATCAATAATACTCTCGATCAGTTAAAATTCCATAGTAACCATCAATAGTAATTTATCGTTAACGGTTCAATTCCCCTCTCCATATAACTCCTATTTATTCGTTCTGGATTTCAGAATTGGAATCCACGAATATTCCCCTTATTTATTTGTTCTGGATTTCAGCATTGGAATTCGCGAATATTCCTCTTACCTATTCGTTCTGGATTTCAGAATTGGAATTCACGAATATTCCTCTTATTTATTCGTTCTGGATTTCAGAATTGGAATTCGCGAATATTCCTCTTATTTATTCGTTCTGGATTTCAGCATTGAAATTCGCGAAAAAATCGCTCGAGATTCTTATCCATTCGTTCTGGATTTCAGAATTGGAATTCACGAATATTCCTCTTACCTATTCGTTCTGGATTTCAGAATTTGAATTCACGAATATTTCTCTTACTTATGCGTTCTGGATTTCAGAATTGGAATTCGCGAATACTTTCCCACTCTCCAAAAATTCTTTAAACTAATCTATCCCATTAGTTTCCTTTAATTTTTTTTTCTTTTCTCTCTTTCTTTTCTTTCTCAATATATATATATATATATATATATATATATATATATATATTATTTGTTCAAATTGTGACCGGATATATTTCAAAAGAAAAGATTGAACGATAAATAAACCTTAAAGATCGTTTCCTGATAGAGACCTAATATATCTGACCAATCATCTGTCTTCATTAATAATTACCGTATCTAAATCGCGTATCTTCAATCTTGTTAGTGTCGCCCAGTGTGGCGATATGGGCCGGATTTTTCGCTCATGCGCGGCCGAAACAACGGCGTATCGTGAGTTACCGAGTGGGCGCAAAAGTCTTGGCGGGCTTAATGACAGCGAGCAGTAAAAGTTAGGTAAGTCTGTTGATTATTAATAATATTATTTATTATATATTTATTAATATAATAATATTAAAATGGATAATGTAGGAAAAGGAGCAATTAAGAAACAGAGAATTAGAAAATTTCAAGTAGCGTGGCTAGATGAAGATATTTTTAAAGGATGGTTGGCTCCTCATCCTGTAGAAAATAAAGCAATTTGTACTGTTACGTCCGGTGGACTCCACGATTCTTTTCTTTCCTCGAAACGATTTCGTGGAAGAAAGAAATCAAGGATCGACTTGCATTCGAAATGTAAAGCGATTCTTCTTAAAAATAAAGATAGCGCTTAGAAGAACGCAACCTAACCCGCGGGTATCGCCATTAAACTTTAACAAATCTAATACTGAGAATGGCCAGTCGAGATAGCGTTAACGAAACTCTAAATAAATTCGTGAATTACGAGACGAAAAATTGTTTTGAGAAACTCTAACTGTCCCGTATCTAGTGGTACGGCTTTATGTTCGAAGCCTCTCTATCTAAAGAAATTTTAAAATAAAGATGGTTCTCGGGAAGATTGTCAAAATCTAAACACACAGCAATATCCTTGAAATTGATAGTGCACGTGCGCTCGTTCGACAGGCCACCCTTGAGCGTTCTCCGAATCGCCAAATCGTCAAGCGATAAAATAATCAGCTCACTCCCACTCTCTACTGGATTGAGCTAAGTCTCGAGCCAAAGGGTTTAACCAATTAAAATCTTAAGAGACCCCTCTCCTTTTGTAAGATCAAGCTCCTTGACCTTAGGAAGGGAGTAATAGAAATTATTTAATTCGTCTAAAAAGATTCCCCACCATCCAGAAGGGAGGAGGAGTAAAAACCTTAAAACTCGCGAGCCGAAGGCGCGGACTTCACTTCAGTTCACAGTTCATTGCACACAATTTGCAATTCACAGTTGACAGTTCACGGTTCATTCTAAAAAAATATATATATATATATCGCCAGCTTTTCATACAGTGCAGAGTCTTTACTCACAGTTTCACTAAAAAGATTCTCTCGCCGGTTAAACTTACAATAAGTAAAGTGAAGTGAGTGAGCCACACGGCGGATCAACTGAGCGTTCATCTTCAACCAGGGCGCATCTTCAGCCACCCACCTGCGCTTCCAGCTCCGGTCGGACTAAATTTTTCCAACACTTCAACGCTCGCTATAATTAGTAAGTCTAATTTTATTGTCTTCCCCCTCTCGCTTTCACTTGTAATTGATTGTCATTGGGAACGAGACCGATAGGTAAATGAAAGAAATATTCGACATCCAGCTTGAGAAATAAGTTTTTCAATAATTCAATAATCATTTTTATTTTTCCTTGTCCCACTCCCCTTTCTAATCCACCCATCATAATTCCTCGTTCGCTGTGAATCTCCGCAAGGCGGTTCGCGAATAATTCCTCGTTCGCTGTGAATCTCCGCAAGGCGGTTCGCGAATAATTCCTCGTTCGCTGTGAATCTCCGCAAGGCGGTTCGCAAATAATTCCTCGTTCGCTGTGAATCTCCGCAAGGCGGTTCGCGAATAATTCCTCGTTCGCTGAGAATCTCCGCAAGGCGGTTCGCGAATAATTCCTCGTTCGCTGTGAATCTCCGCAAGGCAGTTCGCGAACAATTCCTCGTTCTCTGAGAATCTCCGCAAGGCGGTTCGTGAACAATTCCTCGTCTGAATTGAGTTTCTGAAACCCGATTCCCTTTGAGGTTTCCTAAATTTCAAATCTTTTTTTTGGAACCATTTTCGAGTCATGTTAATTCATTTCATTTCAGTTCTATTTATTACTTAATTATCTCTCTATTTGTGTGACCAATTTAAACTTAAGAGTAGAATCTTTCAGAACGAATTATTATTTTGCCTGTCTTATCCATCTTTTCCCAATAACAACGGTGATATATTTAATAATAGCTAGTCTAACATTAAGTCTGTAAGATATTCAGCGTCAAAATCATTATTAGTGGCTCCCCCCGGTAAACGGCGGGCAGCGTTGCGGCGGCGGAATCGGTTCAACAGACGGTTGAGAGAGAGACAGGCTCAATCGTTATCCACTAATGGCGATACCCTGAATAGTATTAATACGGACGCGCCCGTTAGTCCGAATGTCCCCAGGGCATTCCTCGACCTTCCCCGGTACACCTGTTCCGGGCCCCGCCGCGTCATCTAGTTCACCCCCCAGATCTCCTACCCTTGTATTCGAACCCTCTCCTTTGCCTTCTCCCGAACCCCCTCGTTCCCCCTCACCTCCTGTCCGCGAGCGTTCTCCTCCCATACCTGTCATCACTCTCGACTCAGACCCTCCTTCCCCTTCCACCTCCTCGTTTTTTGAATTTAGCGAGGCTCTGGGAGATTTCGCGAGAGATCTTCCCGACCTTGAACGGGATTCTCCCGATTTCGACCTCCCTCCCGATTCCCCGTCGGAACATCCGGACACCCCTGAAACTCCCGAACCTCTCCCTCCTCACCCTCTAAGTTATTTCTTATCACAGTTTCCCCTCATCGATTTCCCCATTCCCGAAGGATCTTTCCGTGTGGGCCCCGGTCCTGTTGACCACGAGGGGAGTTCCTTCATTACCTTACCACTGCCCCTCCCGATGCCATAATTGCTTGGCATCTCCCTGGCTCCCACCTTCCATTAGGAGTTCCTATACAAGCCCTGTGGAAGAAATTCCCTCCGTCCACTATCCAATTCGAAAATCCTTGACCTTTTGTGTTCCCTTCCCCCTTTTTTCTTCCCCACCTATAATATGCCTGTTTAGATAGCAAATTTTAAATTAAAGGAAACAAAATTGTAATAATCTCCAGCCAGGATTAATTACTTAAGATTAAATTTACTCCTTTTATTCCTGGCTGACGTCCTCCGAACCAATGTAACACCCGCGGAAATTCCCTCACACATACAACACACATAAAATTTTTTACTATATTTGTATTTTTGGAAAAAGTTCCTTATGTAATCATATTTCATATAAGACGACTAATTATTGAATAAATGATAATTTATAATAAAATCTTCATTTAATTTTGCTACCCGTTCTCATTCCTTGAAATCCGAAATCGCACAGGGTCCCGTCCCGAGTAAAAGAGATTCGATTCTCTTACCGAAAAGGGACCGACGAGCGTAACGGCCTAGGACACTCACAGAGTTAAAGGGACCATTCTGGTCACTGACCTGTGCCAGGCCCCTGACAGTGCGCTCGACCCGATCTATACACACGCCCGAAAAGTGTGTCACCGGGTAAGTAGGTTGCGTCCTTCCAGATGGCCCGACCTTTCAAGGGTCTGGACGTAACAGTACTTTATGTAATAAGACCATCAGATGCTGCAAAACGGATTTAATTAAACATTCCGAAACACTGAAACATTTGGAAAATTCTAAAAAAATTAATTCTGAGAAACATAACGCGACTGATAATACAAGCACATTAACGCATAAGGATAAAGTCAAACGCGCAGAAATAAAATTAGCTTCTTTTTTTGCAGAGCATAACGTTGCTTTTCGTACAGTAAATCATTTAATTCCGTTATTAAAAGATATTTACATAGATTCTGAAATTGCACAAGATGTTTCACTTGCTCGACATAAGTGCGCAAATATTATCACAAAAATTATTGCAAAACGCGAAATTGAAAATATTGTTCAAAACTTACGAAGTTGTAAATTTTCCATTTTAATTGATGAAAGCACAGATATTTCAGATACTAAAGTAATGTGTGTTCTTGTTCGATATGTGTCCCCTTTAAATAAAAATGTTGTAACACAGTTATTAGAATTATTATCTTTAGATGCGACAGATTGCAGCGCGAAGAAAATTTTTGAAAGTTTTAAAAATCTTTTAAAAGAAAAAAAATTCCTATAAAAATATTGTTGGAATAGCATGTGATAATGCATCAGTGATGATAGGATGCAATAACTCTTTTATATCTCATTTAAAATTAGAAATACCAGAATTAATAACATTAAATTGCATTTGCCATTCTTCCGCGATTGTAGCCAGTAAAGCGTGTGAAAAATTGCCATCTTGTGAAAATTTAATTAGAGGAGTTGCCACTTATATTTCGGGCAGTGCAAAAAGGAAGTGCAATTTTAAAAGAATTTCAAGATTTTTTCAATATAGAGGCAAATAAAATTTTAAAACTATCTAATACTAGATGACTTGTGTTACAAAATTGCGTTGTACGACTTCTCGACAACTGGGAAGTTCTAAAAAATTATTTTATTTTAGCGACAGTAGAGGATAAAACGAAATCTGCGGTAACCATTTTAGCATTATTAAATGATGATTCAATTAAAGCATATTTATTATTCTTAAAATATTCATTAAATTTTTTTAATAATTTTAATGCTTTATTTCAGTCGCGTGATGTTTTAATTCATAAATTATATTCAACTAGCCAGAAATTAATTCACCAGTTAGCTCAAAATTTCATGAATTTCAATGCTCTTAAAGATATTTCTACTTTAAATATAGATGATCAAAATAATATTAAAGATATTGAAAATATATATCTTGGACCCGAATGTAATACATTATTAGAAACATTATCTTTGGAATGCGCGTAACAAATTAAATTAAAATGTTTAGATTTTTATATCACAGCAGTTCGAGAAATGCTGAAGCGTTTACCATATAAAGATAAATTATTTGAACAATTAACTTTTCTAGAACCAAAGATTGCTCTTTATGAAGAAAATAGACTTAAAATTAAAGATTTAACCTACATTGCTATGCGATTAGGACATATTGATGTAACAAAGTTAGCTTTTGAATGGAGAATTTTGCCATCATGTTTTGATGATGAGCAGAAAACAGAGTTAGCATCTTTAAAAATAGATCTAATGTGGAAAAAAATAGTAGAATTTAAAGATATTTCTGGGGAAAAGATGTTTCCAAATTTAGAATCTTTAATTGAAATAGTTCTTTCTTTTCCCCATTCGAATGCCGAGGCCGAACGAATTTTTTCAATAGTAACAGATATAAAAAATAAAAAAAGAAACCGATTGTGTAATGATACTGTTTCCGCGATTTGTGTTATTCGGTCTCATTTTCAGTCACAAAACATTAATTGTGTAAACTTTGAAGTAGACGCCAGGCATTTGGAACTGCATAACGCGAAAAATTTATATGGAGAACAATGCACATCTGATGGCTCTTAATCATTTTTTTTTTAACTTTTAAATATTATTATTTTATTTTGCTATTTTATTATTTCATTAGTTTTATTATTTAACTATTTTATTTTGTAGAGTCACACATCTAGCCAATATTCTTTTAATGCATGTTAATTATGTGTTTTTATAAATTTGTTTCTTTTCAGAGTTTAATTATTATTCTTTTTTCAGAGTCATAAACTTGTGTACCTGTAAAAGCCAGTTTTGTGCAATTTTATTTTTATAATTTTATTTCTAAATATATAATTATTATTTTATTTTTATTTCTACAATTATTATTTATTTTATTTAGATAATTATAATTTGTTATATAATTTAAATAGCATTAATTTGATTTTTAGTTATATTTATATTTAAAGTTTTATATATATTATAAATAAATTATTTGAAAACGTTTTATTTTTAGTTTACTATAAGATATAGTTTATTATAAAATATAGTTCATTAAGATTTATTATCCGATGTTCTAGTCTAGTACAGTAACAATTTTTTGTTTATGAATACTGGTAAGGTTTTTGGCAGTTTTCCTTACCCTTGCAACAAATGTTGGTATTCTTTAATTTTTTTCTGCCAAATAAAACATTTTATTTTGAGTTACATTAAAAGTGTTGTATTTTTAAAGTTATTTCAGCCCTTTTCCTCTTTTCAGCTTTTCTTTATTTCATTCTACAATAATGAGCTAATTATTATTAATTTTTATATATGCGTGTACGTGTGTGTGTGTGTGTGTGTGTGTGTGTGTGTGTAGACAATTTTTTTTAATTTTTGAGAATCGATAAAAAGTGTTGCATATATATATATATATATATATAACGACTGTTACGTAATGGGCCTATAGAGCGAAAAATTCAGTTTTGTTACAATAGTTTAATTATATCATGAAATATACATGAGACATTACAAAAATAAAAATAAATATAAAATAATAATAGTACCGAAAAGATGACAAGATATATTATTAAAGGCGAACGTTTCGATCGATTTTTCGATCCTCTTCAGCGCAATAAGTTCGAAATCAATGAATACAATGTAAATTACAATATAAAGAATTAGAAAATTATGGGTAATTATCAATGTATCAGACAAACGCATTAAACATAGTTGTAGTCTTAAAATTAAATGAAACACACAGAATAACTTGAACACTTAAATGTGGGGACATATTAAAACCATGTGTGTTCCCTGCTAGTTGGTTTGCCAGTGGGTATGTTTCCATGGTAATAAGTTGTCCCCTGCTATATAAATATAGAGATATGAAATTAAGGTCCCGTTCTAACAGTCTCAAAAATAAAACAATTAATAAAACTGATAATAACTTACAGTAGCAGTGTGTCGCTTGATATAAAATAAATGTAATAAGATGTCAGATGATTCTATTATGGTATACAACTAATGTTAAACTGCGATAAAGAGCTTGGTGTGGAATGTTTATATATCAAATTGTCAATGTCGTCAAAGTTTATGTAGTTTGTTTATTAAGTCATTGTAGGAGTCCGGTAAACATTCTGTGTCTGTTTGAAAATTTAAGCCGTTAGTTTGTCTTTTAATGAAAATTGCTTCTGATAAGATTCTTTTATAAAAGTTAGGTTCGTTGTCTAGCACTGTTACATCATCCCATTTAAAAATATGGTTGTAGTGTAATCTATGATCAGTAATAACGGACTTTGTGTTGGTATTGCGTCCGATGTGTAGGCGATGTTCCGAGATTCTGGTGCTAAGCTTTCTGCTAGTTTGGCCAACGTAAGATGCATCGCAATCCGCACAATCGATTTTGTAAACAACATTCGTTTTTTGCAGTCTGGGAACAGAGTCCTTATGTACCTTAATGATAGAGTTCAACTTATTCATATTGCGATAAGCTAATTTCAAATCGAAATTTTTTATTATTTTTTGAAAATTCTCTGATAAGCCTGGTAAATATGGTATGGTAAGGTACGAGAAACAATTATCCTGTGGAGAATTCTTTGTAGTTTTTTTAAAAATAGAGTTCTTGATCAAGAAGTTTAGTCTATGGTTTATAGTTTGAAAAATCAGTAATAAAGGATAATTGTTATTCAGTAATATGTTAACAATTAGTTTCAAATTGGCAATGTGGAAACGGGGGTGTGATAACAGAAATGCTCTGTCAGTAAGTCCGATGATAGTGCCTTTTTTCTGACAAAGAGGATGTTGTGAGTAATAATTGAGGTATCTACCCGAAAATGTAGGTTTATGGTACCAATTATAGATTAAGGTGTTGTTCTCAACTATAATGCTAATATCTAAGAAATTCAGAGATCTATTATTTTCAATTTCAAGAGTGAACTGTAATCGAGTGTGGAGGGAGTTAAAAATGTTCAAGGTTTCTGTTATGGAGTCCGTAGGAACCGCCATTAATATGTCATCAACAAATCTAATATATATAGAGGGAACATAAGATAGCGATTCCAAAGCCTTGTTTTCTAAGTCTTGCAGTACCAAGTCCGCAATTATAGGGGATAGAGGAGACCCCATAGGAGTCCCGAACGTTTGGCGGTAAACTTTGCCATTAAATGTAAAGAAGGTTGAACTCAGTATCAATTCAACTCCATTAAGAAATTCAGATCTTGATATATCACACTTCTCACTTAGGTGTTGCCATCTACTCGAGATACTTTCTAAAGCGAGGTCTACAGGAACATTTGTAAATAGAGATACAACATCCAATGAGATCAAGCTATAACTGTTATCTATGTGAATATGTGATAATCTGTTCACTAGTTCGAAACTATTATTTATGTGGCTATGAGCTGTCGGAAAATTGCTATACATTAGTTTGTGTAAATATAGCGATAAGTTGTAAAGTGGGCTATTAATATAGGAAATAATAATTCTATATGGACAATTAACTTTGTGAATCTTTGGTAGGCCGTAAGCCTTAGGTAGGGAGCCATCAGTGAATAAAAGGGAGCGATATGTAGCTTGTGAAATAAAGCCTTTGTTTTTCCATCTATTCAAGAGTCCTCGTAAATTAGAAATTAATTTGTTGATGGGGTTTTTTGTAACTATTAAATATGTGTCTCTGTCTTCTAGTAATTTTTCAACATTATTTATGTACTCATTCCTGTTTAAGGCAACTGTGGTGTTGCCTTTATCAGCCCGAGTAACAACGATGTTGGGGTTCTCAATCAGGAAATTTTTAGTTTTGCAATGTAACTCAAGAAGAAGGTTATTTATGGCGTTGTTTTTGTAGGAATAAGTCGAAACCATATTTAATAAACTAATGGATTTATTTCTTAGAGCAATACGTTTGTCAGGTGGGAGTTTATTTATGCTGTATTCGAAATTCTTGACGAATTCCATGATCAATAATTTATTGTTTTTAAAAGGTAGACTAAAATTGTTCCCCAACTGCAAAAAACTAGTAACGTCCCCAGGAATAATGGTGGAAGACAAATTAACAAACCATTTGTCAATGATTTTTAAACTCTTGTTGTCTGTATTATTATGGTTGTCCGTAAAGCTCTCTGGGTGCACCAGAACTTCAGAAGTATCTATATGGTTGTTATTTTTTATGGAATAATTGAAACTGTAATTATTTTGAGAATCGCTTAATGTTTTAGGTTGTGCAATTATGTGATAATAATAGTGGATCGGATCAATATTTATGTTTTCTTTTTGTCTTGAGACCAAGAACCGGAACTTTCTATCATATCTATCACGCTCTCTCAAATAATATGTAAATAGAGATCTACTTTGTCTATTAAAGAAGGAAATACAGATAGAAAGTGGAAAACATTCTTCTAAATCTAATGATATGATATACAATTTATTGTGAGCGATTCTGATGTAATTATAAATATCAAGAAGTTCGAGTTTCAATATGTTCCGTAAAAACCTTTTTTTCAAATTGTTAAAACTGTGTGCTTGTTTAGTTGTATAAAAACTGCCATCGAAATTTTTAAATTGACCGTATAAATGCGAAGGAAATACATCGGAATTAATACAACTGCGTATAAAATTGATTTTTAGTCTGTTCACAATAACCAGTTTACGGTACCCACTGGCAAACCAACTAGCAGGGAACACACATGGTTTTAATATGTCCCCACATTTAAGTGTTCAAGTTATTCTGTGTGTTTCATTTAATTTTAAGACTACAACTATGTTTAATGCGTTTGTCTGATACATTGATAATTACCCATAATTTTCTAATTCTTTATATTGTAATTTACATTGTATTCATTGATTTCGAACTTATTGCGCTGAAGAGGATCGAAAAATCGATCGAAACGTTCGCCTTTAATAATATATCTTGTCATCTTTTCGGTACTATTATTATTTTATATTTATTTTTATTTTTGTAATGTCTCATGTATATCTCATGATATAATTAAACTATTGTAACAAAACTGAATTTTTCGCTCTATAGGCCCATTACGTAACAGTCGTTTTTTGAATAACTAGAGCCTTGATACTTATATATATATATATATATATATATATATATATATATATATATCAGGGTGTCGAAAAAGTATGGAACCGGTCAAATATCTCGAAAATAAAGCATTTTAGAGAAAAATCGCAAAACACGTGTTCGATCATTTCAAGGGGCTACTTTTTTAAGGGGGTCGAAGGGGGTCGCCCCTCAAGGGGGTCGAAGGGGGTCGCCCCTCAAGGGGGTCCAAGGGGGATCCCCTATTTTTTATTGCATATTCTTATAGCTTACCTCGATAGCTTTCCAAAACACTATAATAAAGTATTTCTTCATTGAGTACTTTTCGAGTTATGAGGCTTGAAATAATTTCTTAATTTTACATAAACCGTAAAATATCTTGTAAAATATTCATTTTTCGATTACCTCACCTTAATACTTTTATGTACAAAATAATGAGAGGAATCAATTGGTGTAAAGAAAAAACAGTTGTTTTTAAGAAAAAATGTAATTTGCAATTAACAATTACATATTTTTTCTTAAAAATAACTATGTGTTTTCTTTACACCAATTGATTCCTCTCATTATTTTGTACATAAAAGTATTAAGGTGAGGTAATCGAAAAATGAATATTTTACAAGATATTTTACGGTTTATGTAAAATTAAGAAATTATTTCAAGCCTCATAACTCGAAAAGTACTCAATGAAGAAATACTTTATTATAGTGTTTTGGAAAGCTCTCGAGGTAAGCTATAAGAATATGCAATAAAAAATAGGGGTCCCATTTAAGATTTTTAAGGGGGGTCGCCCCCTTAGACCCCCTTGAGGGGCGACCCCCTTCGACCCCCTTAAAAAAGTAGCCCCTTGAAATGATCGAACACGTGTTTTGCGATTTTTCTCTAAAATGCTTTATTTTCGAGATATTTGACCGGTTCCATACTTTTTCGACACCCTGTATATATATATATATATATATATATATATATATATATATATACACATATATATATATAAAAGTTTATATATATAAAATTTTATATATTGTACATATATATAACTTTTTACCGATTCTCAAAAATTAAAAAAAAAATTTGTGCGGACGATTAACGATATCCTTTTTTCGGGGATTGGATACTTTACTGATAGCGTACTGGCCGCGCATGCGTGAAAAACCCGGCCCATATCGCCACACTGGTATCGCCTCGCAATTTGCGGTCAAACATAAAGCGTTGGCGGAATCGCCAGAACAGACGGTTAAGAGAGGGGTTGGCTCAACCTATCTCAGAGTCCATTATCGCCCATCCAACAAATCATTCAACCACCGGTATAGGCATTAATAACTCGTCAAAAGACTCTAACACACACCAACTTAACCAACCCCGCTCAGTCCTTGCACCGAATTATTCCCCTATCTCCTCCCCGGGACATTCCTCGACTTCCCCCGGCACACCTGTTCCGGGCCCCGCGCCGTCAATTGCGTCAGGCCCCAGATCTCGTACCCCGACTCCACCGGAACTTTCTCCTTCACCAGCTACTCCCTCTACCCTCGCTTTTGAACCCTCTCCTTTGTCTTCTCCCGCACCCTCCTTGGAATCTCCCTCTCCTTCCTCCATACCTGTTATCACCCTTGATTCAGACCCTCCTTCCACTTCCACCCCCTCAGAGTCTTCAGAATTCGGCGAGGCTTTGGAAGATTTCGCGAAAGATCTTCCCGACCTTGAAGAAGATTCCCACGACTCCGACTTCCCTGCCGATTCCCCGTCGGAACATCCTCACCATAACGAAACACCTGAACCTCCCCATCCTGATTCTCTAAATTATTTCTTATCTCAGTTCCCCTTCTTCGATCTCCCCATACCTGAAGGAACATTCTGCGTGGGCCCAGCCCCAGTTCGCCACCAAGACCTATTTAATCTCATAACCACCGCCCCTCCCAATTCCGTCATCCCCTGGTACCTCCCGGGTTATCAACTCCCCTTAGCTGTCCCTATCCAAGCCCTCTGGAGGTTTCCCCCTTCCACAGCTAGGATTGAAGAACTCTGACCCTTCGCTTTTCCCCCTCACCCAATAAATTTGTACATAATTCCCCACTTCCTGTAACCTACACACGCACATCCGCAAGCGACGAACTCTATACTTCCTTTAATGAGTAAACGTTATTCACATTGTTATTACACATTCACTTTTATTTTGTTTTAAACCTTATATTATATTAATTATATGTATATTGTATTAACCAGTCAGAATTTAACTCTTAACGTAAATTCTTCCCTGTATATTCTGACTGATGACCTCCGAACGATTGTAACACCCGCGAGAACATTACATTCACACACAAATACTCACTCACGCATAGCTATAACTGTTAAGATGTATTTTTCTTTCTTTATTTTTGCATAATATATGTATTTTTCACGTGATGTGTAATTTAATTGTTTAACCCGTTCACTTCCATAAATCCTAAGATCGCACTAGGTCCCATCTCGCGTAACAAGGATTAAATTCCTTTACCAAAAAGGGACCACCGAACGAATAGGCTTAAGAACTCAGCGTTAAAGAGACCTTCGGTCGCTGACCTGTGTCCGGCCCTTCACATTCGTTCGGCCCGATCCACGCACACACGTCCGAATAAAGTGTGTCACGGGGTAAGTAAGTTACGTTTTTCCATACGGTCCATCCGTTCCAGGACCTGGACGTAACAAAAGAAAATCTCCTCTTTCATAATTATAAGTTTGCAGCAGTATAAATAATACAAAAATTTAAAAAAACATTAAAATATCTTAAGCTTAAAAAGCAAACAAAATATTATATTAGTATTCACATTACCTAAAGTGACTTTTAAATTCAGCATTACAATATTCATGAACAATATCTAAATAATTTTTTACGCGCGGTCGTATATTTTGGGTGGCAGGATATATTAAACTTAATAATTCCTCTTATCGTCATCACTTTCACTGCTTTCACATAATGCTTCTATGACCGTGAAGTACATTAACATTTTCATATCTTTATTCATTTAAATAATTATTTTTAATTAGCGATATTGCGCGGAAAAAGGTTAGGTGCTGTTTGCAGTGTACTGCAGTGTACTGCAAGTTGTTCTGAAATACAACGTCACAATTCTGCTGACAGTATCAAATCAATTTCGGAACAGCTACGACAGTGTACTGTTATAACGTCATTTTAGTAGCACTTCCAGTAAAAAAGGAATACAGCCTTAATCGTTTCAATAATCACATGTAACTGCATATAATCAATTAATATAATCGAACTTTCAGTTTGGCGCGAATGTTACAGAATAGGAATAAACGCAGCATTTTTATGCGCTTGCGCGAGTATGTAGGAATAAACCTACGCAACACTTTTACACGCATGCGCGGATATGTTAATTATGCATTCATTATTATGATTGCGTTTCGAAATTTATTGCTACTATTAAAAATCTTTAACGTACATAATGTATTATACATTTTCAGCACTGATTTTCGTTGCTTTAATCATAAAATTATGTAACAAATATTTTAAAATTAATTTTGTAATTTTTATTTTATTATTAATCTATAATTATGGGTGCGGTCAAAGTGTCATTGCAAATGCTGAGAAGCGTTTCGAGTGCGGTCAATCGAGCGTTGTAAAGCATTCTAGCAATAGGTATGACGTCATGAATACGTCATACATTTTCACTTCCAGCTCGCATTTAATGCTGGTGCTGAAGAGGTAGTGTAGCTGAAGCGTTTACGATTCAAATATACAAGCGCGGGAAAGTTACAGTGTTAAAATGTCAAAATGTACTCAAATGTTGAATGTCGAATACTAGTAACATTCAATTTGAACATTAGCATTAACGTTGAATTTTACACAAACACATTTGTGTGAGAATTTAAGTATATCATATCATGTATATATCATATGATAACATATATATAAAAAAATTAAATATAATAACAATAATAATACCGAAAATGCGATTTAAAATGTTCATCGCTGAATGATGGTATTATGTGCTCGACGTAACCTTCAATTTTTCGATTATAGGATTGATTTTTAAAATCTTCTACTACAAGATCATCTTCGTCATCGTCTAAATACGAAGGTGGTTTCAAAAATTCATTCACGCATATTAATATAATTATTTCTTTTTTTCTATCCATGATGGCAGTATGAACGAGAACCACGACGAGAACCGCTTATTTATTTCGAAATTGGAAGCATTTGTAGCGCCACTTTGACGGTACTTAGGTTTATATTTGCAACTTCGATAGTGTTCAATGACCGGTCCTATGAAAGCGTTAGAATAAAAGCGATTGAAGCATTCAGTAAGATCTGTTTGACCGCACCCTATATCATATTAACCCAGATAACAAAAGTAGTTATCTTGCAATTTGATGTCGAAATAATTATTTTTGTTATTCAGGAAGAAAAACAAACAGTTCTTAGAAAAAGCCTTTATATGGACTTTTATGGGTCTTTAGAACGTCTTTAAAATGACGTCCTTGAATGGTTTAAAAATTACGTCTTTTAAACGTCCATCTGTTAGCCGTCGACCTCATGACCATAAATGACTAAAAATAGATGTCATTGGCCGCATTCAGCAGACTCAACAGTTGAGCAACATTACTAGATTTTCCAATATAATTCGACGCTGATTGGTCGGATCTGAAAGTAGAAACCAATCATGTTCGATTCCTACTTAGCAGTTGAGTCCGCTGAATGCGGCCATTATGTCGTCTTCTGACGTCTTCTCACTTTGCTACTTGGGATCCCAGGGCTGCGTTCCAATATTCACTGCCAGTACTGAAAATCTATAGTTTACGTGATGTACACTATAGATTTTCAGTACTGACAGTGAATATTCCCAGGTAGCAAGCACACGTCATTTTGACGTTCCAAACTGGTCATTTTTTGCATATCCCGTCAAAATGATTGATTTGTTACATGACTTTATATTGACGTCTTGATATAACATTATTTTGACGTCATATTTTAGTCATGAACTGACGATTATTTTATTATTAATGTGATTAGTTAGTACATCGATCCCATAAAAAAATCTTTTAAAATTTTTTATACAACATGACTTTCGCGATCAGACCAACAATTTTCCTTTCGACGCAGGCGTTTATCTGTGCACAATCATGTTGCTTAACCACTCAAGTATTTATTAAATTAGTGCACAGTGAAAATATTAGCTATATCAATTGAGTGTAATTAAAATGCCAAAAAATATACATTTTTTTATAATACAGTTGATTGGCAAAATATATTTTTATAAACGCAGGCAACGGAAGACATTATTTGTTGAAATTTTATATGATATTAGAAGTAAGTTTTATTATGTTTAAATAAAATAATAATAATAAATATAAAATTTCTGACCTATTTTCTTACCATCCCAGGTAGCAAGCACACGTCATTTTGACGTTTCAAATTGGTCATTCACTGTCTATTCTTGACGTCACGAATTGACGTTTTTATGACGTAAAAGTGACGGTCTAATGTCACAGATTCTTGACGTCATGACATGTACCGTATTTTGACGTCATAAAATGTACCATATTTTGACGTCTTTTTCTTAGCATAATAATATATTTAATAGTGTTGTCGAAAAAGCACTCTCTAAAAGTGAATCAGTGTATTATCACTGAAAAACAGTAAATACCCAAACAGCACCAAGTCGACTGTTAGTTGACTGTCAGTCGGCAGAAAAAGTCTAAAGTCGATTTCAAAGTCAGACTGAATGTCAACTTAAAGTTGACTAACAGCTGACAAATGACTCGACTATAGTCGACTGTCAGTCAATTAATAAGTTGACTTAGGCTGCGGTCCGAAATGCGCTTACAGTGCTGATGGTGCCAACAGCGCCAAAGACCGGTCCGAAATCATAAGCGCGCTTAAGCATGATTTATTTCGGAACGCTATATAACGCGCTCAAAATTCAAAATCGCATCGAATAGCGAACATCCTCTGCTTGTCAATAATAAATATAAGGTTAAGAAAAACAAAATGAATAAAGAACAACGAATTATTCTCACTCAATTTTTAGAATTAGCTTGTGAATCTTCTGATGAAGATTCACTATCTTTTTTTTATTTATCTTCCTCTAGCGATGAGGATGAAATACAAGCTGCAATTGCTGTCCAGAAATGTAAAAGAAAAAAACAGAACAGATTTCGTTTAAAAAATTATGTTGAAAGAATTATGCCTAATTATACTGCTTTAGAATTTAAAATGCATTTCAGGTATATATTTAATTGTAAAACTAATCATATATATATATATATATATATATATATATATATTATATATATGTAATTATAAATGAGCAAAAATATATTTTCAATGTTTTAAAAATTATCCTTAAATTGACAAAAAATGTAATATTTTTTAAAATAAAATATATTACAAACAAAATTATTAACGTGCACGAACTTGAACTTGAGTCTACAGAGTGATAGACCGAATACCTTGCATTTCGCTATTACGTATTAGTAATAAATGTTTTCATGTTACTAATATTTATGTGTTTATATGATATCGATATAATTGAAAAAGGGTAATGTTGTTTTTGGTTAATAATACTATGATTATGGGGTTGCTAAAAAATAATCAAAATAAAATTGAAAGCATGCTATCTCTCCATCCCGCTGATGATTCCGTTCATAATATACAGGGTGTCAGGGAAATTTTTGCCCATACGAAGTAAGGAGGTAGATTGGCTCAAATTAAGAAGGAAGGACTCGTATTGTTTTGTGATATTCGCAATAATTAACGAAAAATTAAATAAAGAATATCGGCCAATCTGCGTGAGTAGAAGCGCGCGGCGACGAGAGTCGTCCCACTGTAATCTTATACTAGGCGCGCGGCGAAGCGATGGGCGGATCGCTCTCCGAGACATGATGGTGGCGTGCGATATATCGCAATACCGCGCCGGAAAATGACCCGTCCTTTTAGTGGCGAGAAAATGATGCGCTATCATTTCCACACCACCTTGCGGTAGATAGCATGGTGCGCTTTTTTTATAGTGGTTTCCCCCATAGGCCTATTCCACTCTCAATTTAAATATTAGTGAAAATTGTTCAAAATGCCGTTATTGTACGCTGAATGTATCGTAAATGTAAAAAAATTGATTATGACAGTACCTTCACAAAAATTGATCTGTGGTTGAAAATCCCTCGATAAAATGTATTGCACACGTTGGTAATGATACGCGTAATCCGTTACAAGTAAAGCGTGATGTACCGCGTATCGCGAAAAACCAAATTCATGTGCCACAGGACGCACGTTAGTTCCAGGATTTTCATAAAATGCTTCGAGAATCCTTTCTTCATCTCGTACACGAAGACACACTGCTGGACCGGTTCCCGATATTATGCACGATACCCAGTTTCACATAATTATTGCACAACACGTAAAACTGTACGTCCACTTGGTTTTCGTGCACGGAAAATCATTCCACGTAAATTACGGCCGCGCGATAAGTATTTTCTCCCGCTAGCCCGTATGCCACAATCATATCCGTATATTCCTGCAGAGTACACTTCATTTTCACTGTTAATTTACTACGCGAACACAAGTTTTTTACTAAAACCGTCTGAGCTCTCGCAGGCTATTGCCAGAGTGCATACGCCAGCAGCACGCAACTACAGCTGAGCGGACATGCGAGTGTAAGCGTACGTGTGAGCTCGGCGCCTGCGCATTATGATTACACTCACATGTCCGCTCAGCTGTAGTTGCATGCTGCTAGCGAATGCACTCTGGCAACAGCCTGCGAGAGCTAAGACGCTTTTAATAAAAATCTTGTGTTCGCGCAGTAAATTACCAGTAAAAATGAAGTATACTCCGCAGGAATATACGGATATGATTGTGGCATACGGGCTAGCGGGAGAAAATACTCATCGCGCGGCCGCAATTTACGCGGAACGATTTCCCGGGCGTGCACAAAAATCAAGTGGACGTACAATTTTACGTGTTGTGCAGCAATTACATGAAACTGGGTGTCTTGTGCATAATGTCAGGATAACCGGTTCAGGAATGCGTCTTTATGTACGAGATGAAGAAAGGATTCTCGAAGCACTTTATGAAAATCCTGGAACTAGCGTGCGTCGTGTAGCACACGAATTTGGTTTTTCGCGATACGTGGTACATCAAGTTTTACGTGTAAACGAATTACACCCGTATCATTACCAACGTGTGCAACACATTTTTACCGAGGGATTTTCAACCACGGATCAATTTTTGTGAAGGTACTGTCATCATCAATTTTTTACATTTACGGTACATTCAGCGTACAGCTAACTCTCGATAAATCATACGCAGGATTTCTCGCGCAATGTCGACGGGATTTATTTTTCCCGGACATTATTCTATGGACCGATGAATCTACTTTCACTCCGAACGGTGTATTTAATTCACGTAATTATTTACATTGGGGAGAGGAAAATCCTCATCTCGTTCGTCAAGGCGCGTTCCAATTTCGCTGGTCATTAACGTATGGGCTGGAATAATCGGGAATCAAATAGTAAGTGTAAACTATAAAATTAAAGAAATTTTTCTTTTATTGCGGCTTCAATGCAGCTAAAGATTTTCATTTAAAATTTTCAGATTAGTCCCTATTTTCTTCCGCCGCGTTTAAATGGCGAAATTTATGCGGATTTTATACAAAACACGTTAGTAGAGCTTCTCGAAAATGTACCATTTCACGTGCGAACGCGGATGATTTATCAGCACGATGGAGCTCCTGCGCACTTTTGCCGAGAAGTTCGCGAGATATTAAACGCGCGTTTTCCGGACAGGTGGATGGGTCGTAATGGTCCAATCACCTGGCCAGCACGGTCGCCAGATCTCAATGTACTAGACTTTTTTGTATGGGGCCATATAAAAAGGCTAGTCGAAGATCGGCGTCAAGGCGTTACAGGAAACAAAGTACGTGAAGCTATTATTGCGGCCTTCGATACCATTACTCCAGATATGGCGCACCGTGCAACTCGCGATATTATTCGAAGGGCCGAACTCTGAATACGAGAAGGAGGACGGCATTTTGAACAATTTTTGCATTAAATTGAGAGTGGAATAGGCCTATTGGGGAAACCATTATAAAAAAGCGCACCATGCTATCTACCGCAAGGTGGTGTGGAAATGATAGCGCATCATTTTTTCGCCACTAAAAGAACGGGTCATTTTTCGGCGCGGTATTGCGATATATCGCACGCCACCATCATGTCTCGGAGAGCGATTCGCCCACCGCTTCGCCGCGCGCCTAGTATAAGATTACAGTGGGACGACTCCCGTCGCCGCGCGCTTCTACTCACGCAGATTGGCCGATATTCTTTTTTAATTTTTCGTTAATTATTGCGAATATCACAAAACAGTACAAGTCCTTCCTTCTTAATTTGAGCCAATCTACCTCCTTACTTCGTATGGACAAAAATTTCCCTGACACCCTGTATAAAGTATCGATATGAGAAAGTAACAAGTTACTAAGTCCAATAGGCACCCGTGTCTTACATATATGTATATTTGTTCACCCTATTATCTATGATCCTATTGTTATTATTTATCAACATATAATATTTAATCGCATATATAATTTTAATTATAATTTAAACATATATAAGTAGTAAGACTGTAACGGTGCACCTTTCCCGACGCCGCGGATCGGCTCGTCGGAGTCAGGGTTCGGGAGAAGGGAGAGGCTCAGGTTCGCAAAGCTATTACACGTGGTTCGATTAAACAAGAATTTATTCAGACAAACTAAACTTAAAGCTAAACATACATAAATCAACGCGCGGTTGCGTACAGGGCTTAACCTAAGGAACGAACTATAACATTCGCCGATTACGTATACAGGACTCAAGCGAGCGCTAATTGCGCAGGTTAGAACTAATCACGGAGAAATATACAAGACGCAAGCTAGAACCAATCGCGGATACAGTGCAGGACGCGATGGAAGGTACAGGTCGTGGGTAGAACCGGTGCGGAATAAAGCACGGCGTGTGCGGGGGAAAGCCCGATGCGGATGCGGTGCAAACGAACACCAGAGGGTGGTCACGTGCACCGGGCACGGACACGAAACTACCCAGGTCCGCCGACCGAAGCCGGCTGAGGACGGGAACTCCCGTCCTCCGGTTGGTGCACACGGGTGCGCCCGTGGTGCACCAGGATACTGGACGTCGGGTACGCCCGACCGGGCCCGGGTGCGCCCAGGCTCTAGACCAGGGGAACTAAACCAGGAGGAGAGCAAAGTCTCGCGGATGATGTCGGTTCGGCGTGTACGGCGATCCCAAGGGGGACGGAATTCGACGAAGAGGAAGAGAGGACACGAAGGGTGGCCTTAGGCCTTTATTAGAAAAGCCGAGAGAACGGCCGCTGACAGAAAGGGAGGGCGATGAATCGGTCCTTGTCGTCGTCCAGGAGCCGAGGGTACGGCTATCGTCCAGGAGCCGTGGATACGGCTAACGTCGTCCAGGAGCCGTGGGTACGGCTGGCGTCGTCCAAGAGCCGTGGATACGGCTAACTTCGTCCAGGAGCCGTGGATACGGCTAACGTCGTCCAGGAGCCGTGGATACGGCTAACGTCGTCCAGGAGCCGTGGATACGGCTATCGTCGTCCAGGAGCCGTGAGAACGGCTAACGTCGTCCAGGAGCCGTGAGAACGGCTAACGTCGTCCAGGAGCCGTGAAAACGGCTATCGTCGTCCAGGAGCCGTGAGAACGGCTGTGTTCCAGGAGCCGTGAAAACGGCTATCGTCGTCCAGGAGCCGTGAGAACGGCTGTGTTCCAGGAGCCGTGAGAACGGCTGTTCAGGTCGTCGAGGCAGGAAGATGGATCCTCCGGACGCCGGGTACACCCGACCGAGTACGGGAGCGCCCGTACCCTAGACCAGGGGAGCTAAGGATAGGAGTTCGGTAAGCTCGAGAACCCAAGGAGCGCCTTGTGGCTTCGAGTGTCCCGAGAGTCGGGACAGGAATAGGTACCGGACTGCCGGAGCGACCGCCTTTTATACTAGACAGGCTTCCCCCACACGGCGTCTCCCCACGCGGCATTCCCCCCACGCGGTCATGCGCGCTGAGAGGGGCCGACCGTGGTTCCCGGTTCGCGGCTCCGAGGCCGTGGCTCGGTTGTGGTGCTCAATCGGCGGCGCCTAGCGCCAAACTTGGCGCGCTTAAAAAATCCGTCGCTAGTGACGGCTAGGGCGTCACAAGACTAGGAGAGTTCTAACTCAGGGATCTCAGGGGGGGTGAGGGGCGAGGGGAACCGCGGGGGTGACGTCACGCGGGGGTGACGTCACGTGCGGGGGGATGACGTCACGTGCGAGGGGGTGACGTCAAGCGCGGGAAGGGGGGATCCGCGGCGCGAGCGATGGACGAGGGGGTCCGCGCGGGTAGGGGGATCCGCGGCGCGAGCGATGGACGAGGGGGTCCGCGCGGGTAGGGGGGATCCGCGGCGCGAACGATGGACGAGGGGGTCCGCGAGGAGAAGGGGGATCCGCGGAAAGAAGACGGTGGTGTGAGAAGGATAGCTCTAGTTGTGGGAAAAGGATAGCGTAAAGTGTGTGAAGAGGACAGTGCGACAAGGATGGCATCAACGTGCGACAAGGATGACATCAACGTGTGACAAGGATGGCGTCAACGTGGGACAAGGACGACGCATTGTAAGATGCTGCATAGGTGGGAGAAGGACGACGCAAAGGTAAAAGTGAGCGACGAGCATATGAAAGAGAGAGAACGATAATATCGCGAAAACAACGCGTGCGAGAGAGAACTATAATATCGCGAGACTTAAAACGATAATAGCACAAGACAACGCGTGCGAGAGAGCGATATCGCGAGACTTAAAACGATAATAGCACAAGACAACGCGTGCGAGAGAGAGCGAGAGAGCGCGAGAACAACGCGTGCGAGAGAGAACGAAGATATCGCGAGACTTACAACTAACGCGCGAGAGAGAACGCAACGAAGATATCGCTATACTTACAACTAGCGCAAGAGAGATAGAGACGCAAGAGATGGGAGCGCAAGGAGAGGCGCGTAAATAAATACATTTTTTTTTAAATTAAAATATAAAATTTATTTGAAAATGTGTGTGTGTAAATACATTTATGTGTGTGTGTGTATGTGTGTGTGTACTTAAAATTAAAAATAATAATAATATAAAATATAGAAAATATAAAATTTAACGGTCATCGAACGGAAACGAACGACCGTCTAACGGAAACGAACGCTCGTCGAACGGAATTGAACGGTCATCGAACGGTAATTGAACGACCGTCGAACGGAAACGAACGGTCATCGAATGGAATTAAACGGCAATTGAACGGCTATCGAACGGAAATGAACGGTCATCGAACGGTAATTGAACGACCATCGAACGGAAACGAACGCTCGTCGAACGGAATTGAACGGTCATCAAACGCCCGTCGAACGGAAACGAACGCTCGTCAAACGGGAATCAACGGTCATCGAACGGCAATTGAACGGTCATCGAACGGAATTGAACGGCAATTGAACAGCTATCGAACGGAAATGAACGGTCATCGAACGGTAATTGAACGACCATCGAACGGAAACGAACGCTCGTCGAACGGAATTGAACGGTCATCGAACGGTAATTGAACGACCGTCGAACGGCAACGAACGCCCGTCGAACGGAAACGAACGGTTATCGAACGGAAATGAACGGTCATCAAACGCCCGTCGAACGGAAACGAACGCTCGTCGAACGGGAATGAACGGTCATCGAACGGCAATTGAACGGTCATCGAACGACAATTGAACGCTCGTCGAACGGAAATGAACGGCTGTCGAACGCAAACGAACGCTCATCGAACGGTCATCGAACGTAAAACTATATTCAAATATCAAATATTTAAATGTTTTATCATGTACCACAATGTAGTATCGAAATACAATATCTGCGGCAGCTGTGTCACGTACGGAAACACGATATTGCGCACGTACATAGATAGAGATGAGGAAAAAAAGGAGAGAATAAGAAAGACGATAAAAGTATATTGCATCATCAATTTATTATAAATATGGATTCGATGAATCATTATCATGATGTTTCAACCACCAATTATAAATCTTAAATACATTTTGTAAAGCGCAATTTTTTACATGATTTTCACAACGTACAGTATTCTTAATATCTAACTTATTTAAAGAAGCTACATCCTCACAGTCTGCATCCAAAGTTTCGATAATCACATCGTTTCTCGCATCATTGTCCAGTATATCGGCTAACCATTGCCGTTTCTCGTGTCCTTTAACGTACACGAGAGGTGACGCATCATCATCCTCCCCCGTTGCACCCATCACCGCCGTCGTAATTAAACGTTTCGATTTCCAATATGAAACGTGTCCATCATTCCACGATAATCCATGGTGATTTTTCATCAGCCATAAAACCTGACATCTCTCAGATTTTGAGAGCATGTGCCATGGTTCGGGACATGTAAAAATGTAATGAGAAAGTATGGATCCCTTTCTCAGAACCGCAGCTTCCTTCACGACAAAATTTTTGCCAACGATAAATCCTTATAGATCCACAAACGTTGGCGGAGCCATGATGACAAGATCCGATCGCAGACTGATGTCGATCGTCAAACATCTCAATCTTTTATATTTTTCTTCATATGCAATGGAGGGGATATTTGCTGACTTATGTAATTTTGCGAATTACATTGGTCAATGGATTATATTCGACAACCCGATCGTGCAAGATGAGACAAAAGGCGGTAGTATTCGCCGGTATATTTTCCCTGCATTCAAACTCTATTCTCACGTCCACGGTAGCAGTTTTGACAGACTCGTTTTGTCGCGAGCAATCAATGACCGCGAGAGGACCGCAATGTAGAAACTTTGAAATGGTTAATAGCGTGGTGCTGTTATCGCATCCGTAATAAGATTTGCGAAAACGAGAGTACATGTCGAATAGGACGGCGAATCTATTTTCTTTAAAATCTAAATTTAAATCATCGGGATAAAATTCCGAGTTTAAATAGAGTTTAACGTTGGTCAATTTGCAGTCATCGAATAATGTAACATCTTGTGACACTGAATTCTTTTTACCAGTTTGCAGTGCAAAGATCACGTATCGTGGTTTCCCTAACTGGGAGGCGGCTTTCACGGTCCACGAATGCTTAGTCGTGCTATGCAGCAGAGGAAATTCGTATAGATCCCAAGATCGGAAACTCATGTTCAAGTATCGTTTGCTTTCCAACATTCGCAACATCGACAATTTATTAATCTCGTTCAATATTACATGAGGCATACGCCTCTGTATCTTGAGTAATTCAATCTCTGCTTCCGACGATGGATGTCCGAATAGACAATTATTATCGTTGCGCGAACGTATCAAAATCAATTCATGACGAGCGTTAATCACAACGCGTTTATAATCTTCGCAAAATCCCAGCAACATGTTGAGCGGTACGCAATAGTTGAAATAATTTTTGTCACCGTTGTACGTCAAATCCGACGCAGCGTTCTTCAAGTTTATACTTTTCTGGTGCGTTAGAGACATAATTTTTGAGCGTCGAAGTTATTCCAACATTTCTGTTGCGATCAATCTCTACTCCATCGAGTTCGTATCGAAGCTCATCAAACATGAATGCGGTGCAATTGTTTCCCAATACAAGCTTCATTTCGTCATTCGCTTTACGCACATTAAACCTTCCCTCGATGTAAAGAAAGCTTTCGCACGGTAACGTGTACAAATCCTGATGTTGTATAGGTATTCGGGAGTGGCTCATTGGCGCACAGTACAATTGGACACGTTGCAATTGCACACCGTGCTATTAGACACATAAGATTGCGCACCGTTCGATTGGACACGTTACATTTGCCCACCGTTCAATTGGACACAGTTCTTTTGCGCACAGTTCTTTTGCGCACCGTTCGATTGGACACGTTACATTTGCCCACCGTTCAATTGGACACAGTTCTTTTGCGCACAGTTCTTTTGCGCACAGTTCTTTTGCCCACAGTTCTTTTGCGCACATTACTTTTGCCCACATTACTTTTGCCCACATTACTTTTGCCCACATGTCCAACTGTGTCCAATTGAACGGTGGGCAAATGTAACGTGTCCATTCGAACGGTGCGCAATCTTATGTGTCTAATAGCACGGTGTGCAATTGCAACGTGTCCAATTGTACTGTGCGCAAATGAAGGCTTCTCTAGGTATTCGTATCTCATCGCTGTATCCAAGCGTCGTATTTGCGTACGGATTGTACGTATGAGTCTTAATCTTGACGATGCGATCGTCAAAGACTGGCTCACCTCCGATATTCAAAATATCAATCATTCTTTTCGTACGATGAATCCCAATGATTTTAAAAATTCACGATTCAACGCGCTCAACTTCTTCTTAACGGCTATCTTATTATTGTCACCCGATACCGTAAGAGTATTGTCCCTCGTAAAAGTATTGTCTCTCGCGTGCTCCGTTTCGTTCAGCACGAGCATACTATGTTTGTCGCCGTCGTATATGCAATCTTACGGTAATTTCCTCTCCTCGAAAATCGAGCAATCGACCTCTTTGATCCACAATACATATCGTTAAATCCGTAATGCTCCGTACGATGATCGGCAGATAAATGATCTGTGCCGGCGTTTCCGATATATCCTGGCGGTACGCTCGGTGAAAATTCATGTATCGTGTGTACGCGCATGCCATTGCTGTACGCACCAGTGGTCACGTTACATTCTATACGAATAATATTTACGTTTATAATATTAACCGGTTCATCCGATTCGTACCACTTGCGAGGCTGCAATATACGATTCGACGAGAATCCAAGCAAGGATCCTACATTGTCAGGTTTGGTAAAGTTTATTCTGTAGGCGCATTTGATTTCGCTCTTTAGCGTGCTATGATTGGCGCGGAGCGCTATTGGATATTCCTCATAATCGTTTTCAACATCTCTGGAAAGGTGTTCATCTTGCAAAATTGCGCGTTTGAGATAGTCATTTATAGCGTGCAATTCGTACGATCCTTCGGGAATCGTAATTTCCTTGTCGTCGTTGCCAAAGTAAAATTTATTATTCAAAAAATTTACGTTCGGAATCGTATGATAAGTTTCAAAATCAGTTAATCCGAGCTCGTAATCGGCATCGGTCAAATCTATAGCGGGAAAATAGCTTACAGCGAGAACGCTGCTTCTGCCAGTCAACGTAAGTGTCAGTGACATGTCGAACGAATACTGAGTCGTGACGATGGATTGTTAGGCTTTAAATTGATCGTCGACTGTTTGAAGAAATTTTAAACACAGCTGTCCACAGATGCTCTGATTGTAACTTTGATAAGATACGTAATTGTATTCAATTTTCACTCGTCCGAAATATTGCACAAGTTCCTTGGGTGGTCGAAGATTTCCAAAACTGTCGAAATATATGACACGATCTCCCCTCTTTGCGTACGCTACTTAATGAGTACCGGGACCATCAACGTCATCCAAATTGACGATACCGCTCTCGTTTCGTCGTACACCGTTTATCGGTAAATTATTGTGCATGAAAACACCTCTAAAGAAAGATATGTGCATACGTTTCGCCAATTGTTCCAATTGCACGTTAGTTGTCGCACCCGTAGGCATTTTTAATGTTTTTTCGACGTTTTTTTTTCTCTTAGACTTTGTTGAGAATCCCTGTCCACGCTTGTACGGAGCGAGATAAAGTCCGCGACCTTCCATAGCGCGATTGTGACGCTGCAACTCTTCCAGCTGACGTTGCGCCGCCTTGCTATCGTTTACCGCCTTTGCGATTCCCGCCGCACCGCCGGCCAAAGAACCGACACCTCCCAACAACGGTAAAAGTGGTAAAATACCACCGCGTTTCGCTACTGGAAGTATTCGTTTTTTCCTCCTCTTTGTCGTCGATGGCTTTTTCATCCCCATACCGAGTTTTATCTTTGCCTTCATTGCCGCCCAAACAGTCGTAGCGGCTGCTCTTTCGCCAAGAGTCGAATCCCTCGCAGTAATGCGTTCTCGCGCACTTGCAGCTAGTATGCGATCCGCAACGTGTCGTTGACCGAGGTCGTTGCCTCGCGAGTAAGCAATGTCGTGCTCGCGTCAAACGGCGTCCAATGGATTGATGCCTCGATCGCTTCTAGCTAATCGTTTCTCTAATCGTGTTCGCGGGCCGCAAAACTGATAACCAGAAATATGTAATTCGATGGGAAGCGCGTTTATCGCACGATTTAAGAGACCGCTACCTCTTACGATTCTCGCTGACATTCGTAGCAATCTTTTATTAACGGTGGCGGACCGTCGATGTGTGTTCGCTGCCACGGCTGATTGTAATGTCGCATGCACGAACGATATTGTCGAACCTCCGAATCAGCCTTTATATATTCTGGAAGCTTGTCCCACAATCGTTCCACGTAATCACCAAAATTTTGCAGTAAAACAATCTTTGGGATATACTGCAGTTGTTCAGCGTTAAGCCAGAGAATGTCTCTGTTATCCGACAGAAGGAGAAACATTTTTGATACTGAGCGGTTTCGAGTTGAGACACCTCTATAAATAGGTCTCCCCCCTCATGATCATTCGCAAAATTGATTCGAAAGAGAAAACATGCGGTTCGTGCGACAAGCGCGGATAATCAAAGTATCAAATTTCGACGATAGACTAATATCGGAGAAAAAAGTACGCAAGCATGGAAACATGCTACCGACTACTATACGCGGTATCGTTTGCGGCCCTTCAAATTGCGGTAAGACAAACGTGTTGATTAGTTTGATAGAAAGTCCGTACAGTGTACGTTTCGAGAACGTGTACGTATACTCGAAATCGCTTCAACAACCGAAATATAGATACTTGGAAAATTTATTAGCACCTATAGACGAAATTGGTTATTTTACATTCTCTAATAACAGTGATGTCATTCCACCGAGCGAGGCGCTTCCGAATTCCATCTTTATCTTTGATGACATGGCATGTGACAAGCAAGATACGATAAGAGAGTACTTTGCAATGGGTCGACACTCGAGCGTCGACTGTTTCTATCTTTGTCAAACGTATGCCAAGATACCTAAGCATCTTATACGCGACAATGCGAACCTTTTGATTTTATTTAAACAAGACGGCACAAACTTGAAACATGTGTACAACGAGCAAGGAATAAAGCGAGCACGGATAAATATGCCGATAAACGATTCGCCGATATATTCGACACCGAATGGATCAAAACGAAGGAAACAATTTTCTAATATGGCTACTGTTTCTACTCCGATAAAAGTACAACCGCGTCAAACAATGCCATCCCCGTCCGTCGAAGAAATTTACGAGACCACACCCGATTCGTTTGTAACATCGGTCCGACATGAATTAGAAACGTCCGAATGTCAGAAAACGTTCCGAGATCATTTTGGTCCACTAGCGCAAAAATATATAGGAGCTATCATGAGTGTTGATAAAAATAAGAGTATGGATTACGTCTACGGTGTTAAATTTACCAGCGAAGGAATGATGCTCGGTGATAAACGTTTCGATGTGGACATGGAAGATAATATAATTATCGATGGAATAAAATATACGGGAACCGAAGGTATCTACGATTTGATTTTTAGAAATATTCCCAATCATAAAAAATACACTCAAGACGATTTGTATAAATATCAAAGTATATTAAAAGCAACAAATGCGCATAAACGTGACAACAAAGTTAATAATCCTATTAAAAGTAATAAAGGATACAAGTACAAATATATAATTGCGCCATTATTCCCCGATAGAAAGGTGGGAAGAGGTATAGACGCGCCGCGCACCATGACGCTAAGCGACAACATGATCGATTACGTGCATTGGAACGATCCCAACGAATTGGTAGATTGTTTGCGATTGCTGGACGCCTCGCGTCGAGCCGGCAACAATGCTCACGACAATGAAATCTTGTCAATTATCGAAGAACTTCGCGAGGCTGGCATTATTATAAATTAAACTATGCGTCAACGATATGTATCATTCGGTCAAAGTTCTCGGTACCGAAATGTCGATTAACAAATTTGGATTATCGCTCGGAACGTCGAATAATTTGTACTATCAATGGAATGGATTATTGAGAAACTACGTTCGCGATAACGCTCTCTGCCAGACTACTACCGGCTTTGACGCAAGGTCGCGCAAGATTCAACGTGTAGCGCAACCGGAAACTGATACTGACGCCGTCAACAAACGATACGTGGATAAACTTTTGAGAGATCGACAGGGAGAAATTGAGCAAAAAATTATCGCGCTCAAAACACACGTGCAGGCGCTACGAATAATGATGGACGAGATAAAGAATGTGCTGAGATATGCAACATCTGACTCGACACAGTAAACGAGACATACTAATATCGCAATATTAATTATGCCTCGATCAAACGTGCGAAAGAAGAAAAACACCTCCGAATAGCGACAATTAGTCGAGGAACTACATGCTCCGGCGAGAAGAAATTTTCCACGAAGACGCGTCATTGTACGCGGATACGACGATCTGTGGCAGGCGGACGTGGTCGACATGCGTTCGTACTCTCGACTCAACAAGGGTCATAAATATATACTCACAGTTATCGATGTGTTGAGCAAGTATGCGTGGGCCGTACCGCTCAAGAGTAAGAGCGGAAACGAAATGTCCGAAACGATTGCAAAGATTATTGGAGATGATAAAAGGTGTCCGAAAAATGTTCAAACCGACAGAGGAAAAGAATTTTACAACGCGAGTGTGCAGAAACTCATGAAGAAACACAACATTAATCATTACTCGACATATTCCGTTATGAAAGCCTCAGTCGTAGAACGATTCAACCGTACTTTGATAAACAATATGTGGAAATGTTTACGCTCAACGGAAATTACAAATGGATCGACGAGCTATCTCGACTCGTTGCAGAGTACAATACGCGAAAACATCGCACCATCGGTATGAGACCTGCCGACGTCACTCCAGCGATCGCCGAAAAACTTTTAAATACGGTGTATAACAACGTAAAAATTGTGGCTCCAACGAAATTTAAAGTAGGCGATTCTGTACGCGTGAGTAAATACAAGACCATCTTTGAAAAAGGTTTCACACCTAATTGGACGACCGAAGTTTTTAAGATTGTCGAGGTGCAGAAAACTAATCCCGCGACATTCATACTCGAAGATTCGCGTGGAGATCCCGTCGCTGGAGGATTCTACGAATACGAATTACAACGCGTCGCTAATCCCAACGTATATCTCGTGGAAAAAGTTTTGCGGGAAAAGGGTGATGACGTATATGTGAAATGGTTGGGAATGGATAAATCACACAACTCTTGGATACATAAAAATAATGTATTATAAATATTTATTAAAATATATAAATATATATAATATTTTAATCTATATAACTCGTTACTAATAATGATTTTCAGCTCTCTATGCCTGTCTCAATCATTTATTTATTAATTTAAGAGAGCTTTATTACTAATTTAATTTTAATACGCTAGGCTGAAAATATGTGTTACTGCAATAACTTTTTTAGTTACATTCAATTACATTATGGTTTCAAACCCTTCAAATTGCTTAAACTTTGGATTAAAATTCGCAGAGATATTATTGTAAATAAGCAAAGGATTAGATTTCTACGTAATTGCCAACATCACCATGTTCTTCCATCACATATCGAAAACATACTAGGTAAAGTTGATTTGAACTTGAAAAATTGTAATTCTGTGTATGACTTTAAAAAGGTTAGGAAAGATTTTTTAAAAAAGATATTGAAAATTGAAATTAATGACTCATATAAAATCATTAAATATAATTATGACCATATCTATACCACTACGCAACAAATATTGAACTACATCCCCGAATATATTTGTCTATCATTTTTTAATAAACAGTGTGGCCCACTATTGACTTTTTATCATAATATTAGGTCTTATGAAGACAAAATTATCATTGATATCAAACCGTCCCTGTTTACTGGATTTGAATATGATATATCAAACATCAACAACAAATGGTTTATTAACATGTCATCTACTCACGTCCCAGACAATATAAAAAGTTTTTTACAGTTAGGCGGAAATTTTAGCTTACCTGTAACTAATAGGACAAAATTAACCACTGAATTTATAATCAATTATGAGAATAATCTTAGGAAACTTCCAGCTTTTAAACGGATGACGGTTCGAAATAGATCCATGAATTTGATCAATGGCATATCTTCCTTCCAATATCCTCTTACTAAAACTCATAATTGTTTGCTACAACTTAACGTTATCACAAAAGATTTTCTCAGAAAAAACCATAACATAATTATCACGCGGGCTGACAAAGGCAACATCACGGTTGCTCTTAACAAAGATGAATATATTCGAAAAACTGAAGAGTTACTCAATGATAGAGAGACGTATGCTGTTGTAAATAAAAATCCCACTAATAAATTAATATCTAGTTTACGTGAACTATTAACAAGATGGAAAAATAATGAGTATATTTCACTAGCATCATATCGCTCCTTGTCATTTAGTGAAGGTACCCTCCCACGTGCTTATAGTTTACCGAAAGTGCACAAACGTGGTTGCCCGTTCAGAATGATCGTATCGTGCGTTACACTCCCCTTTACCAGTTAGCAGTATTTTTACACAAAATTATGATCAAGGGCTTTCCTACGGCTGACGGCAATATTGAAAATAGTTTTGAATTGGTTGACAGACTTAGGAACGTGCATCTAGAAGAAATTACAAACTCATTTCTCTAGACGTAGTATCATTATTCACTAATATTCCGTTGGATCTTGCTATGGAAAGTGTTTCAGGTAGATGGGACTATATTAAGGAATACACGGACCTTCCTAAACTGGAGTTTTTACTAGGGGTGAGATTTGTACTAAATTCCACTTACTTTACATTTAATAATACATATTATCGTCAATTATTTGGTACTCCGATGGGTTCTCCTTTGTCTCCAATTATTGCTAATATAGTGATGCAGGATTTGGAGATTAGAGCCTTGAATACAATAGGATTTACACCACCATTCTACTTCAGATATGTTGACGATATTATCACCGCTTGTCCGTTCAATCTGGTTGACCACGTACTAAACATTTTTAATTCATTTAATCCTAGACTACAGTTCACCATTGAAGTTAAAAATAATAAGACTGTTTTTTGGAAATTACTATTTTATCCGAAAACAATAGACTACATTTTAATTGGTACCATAAACCAACGTACTCCAGTAGATATCTGAATTTCCACTCACAACACCCTGAATGCCAAAAAAGAGGTACAATTTTTAGTTTGGTTGACAGGGCCTACAGATTGTCGGACCCTAGGTTTCATCAGAATAACATAATAGATATTATTGAGATTTTAGTTAATAATGGTTATCCTTTAAAATTTATATTCGATAACATTAATCAGAGACTTCGCCAATTGTTACATAATGACTCCGCTAATAAACCTGAAATTGACAGGGAGGGTGTTTCGTATTTTGCGGTTCCATACATTCCATCCTTGACTGATAATATGAAGGGCTTTATAAAAGACACGGATACTGTCTTGTCATATTTTAGTCTTAACAAGCTTAATACGATCATAAAAGCCCATAAAGACGTTATTCCAAAGGGCTCTCACACTAATGTCGTTTATTATTCGAACGATGTGGCTATTTCCTCGATAATAAAGTGTGAATCGTAACCGGATAAATTGTGAAAAACTATGGGAATACAAAAAGATTCTTTATAATTTAAATTACAATTTGAGTGTGCTGGACCTCTTTACCGCCCGGTCAGATGGCAATGATCGCGTACGCGTGTATCGTCTTGCACGAACGGTTTTTCGCATATATGACATTGAGTGGCGCTATGGAATTTTTCCCACTCTTCGGGTGTTAAATTTACCATGGGGACATTTGTTTTTAAAATATTCTTAACGCGAATTGCTAAATTTTTGAGGTCTTCGGCGAACCATACTATACAATCGGCGCTACGACGCGAATGGTACGCCGATAAAGATTCGTCGTACGAACAATGTACATAATAAACTATCAAGAGACACGGTAGTGTCTTGCGTCGAGTTCATCTCTCTAGCAAGACGCGCGCCGTGTCTCTTTACGCGAGACGGGAAATTGAGACCAGTTCAGATTATTTCATATTATTATATTACGATAACCGCTGAACGGATCGAGCTCTTATTAGGCTTAATCGATAGCTTATGTTCGAATTATATAGTAAAAGTGTCTTTATTTTTACTCTACGAGCTGTAGAAGTGGAAATATCGCGATATATAATTCTAAAATCGTGAAAATACGATTAAGAAACGTCCACGTCGTCGTCATCAAACGATATATATAGCACACAATTTGGCGTACGACTGCCGCTGTCGACACCAGATGGCGATAGATCTGGCGTACGACTGTCACTGTCGATAATATATACACGTATTAACACACGTACGCAACACATGTTACAACAAGTGCTTTAATGTGCCTTGTACGGTGCAAATGTTTGTCGGAATTGACTGTAAGTAAGTTAATAATTAATTAATCGCGTTTAATACAAATACAGGTGAGTTTTATTGTTTGTGTCAATCTTTTTATCATGCGGGAGATTACCGACTTCATAATAAATTGATCGGTACATAAATTAAATGTGTCAATTATTTAGATCGATCGTATCGAAGACCCGAATATAATGTATATAATAATAATAATAATAATAATACTAAATATGTAACTTTAATAATAATAATAGCAATAAATTCATACTATATAATTTCGGCTTTTAATTTGTTTTAATTGTATACATTATATTTGGGTTTTCGATATATAAGGTCGATCCAAATAATTGACATTTATGTACCGATCAATTTATTATGTAGTCGGTAATCTCCCGCATGATAAAAAGATTGACACAAGCAATAATAAAACTCACTCTGTATATGTAAAATGAAAATATCTATGTATTTCGACATGTATACAAGTTCATGTATTAAAGCATTTCACACACATTAAGATAACGTTTATGTCTTTAATTTATAATTTTATATAAACTATTTGTCTTTAATTTATAACTTTATATAAACTATTTGTGTTGCTGAACGTGCATAAGTAAGATTTTGCATTAAAAAGAAAACTAAAATACAAAATTAAGAAACTTTAAATTAACCCATTAAGTCCCAAAATGACATTTTTTCATCACGTTTTTCAACGGCTGTACTTTCTAATAAAAAAAGTTGTTATGAATTTCCAAATAACTGTTTTCGACGTAAAATCGACTGATCTTTCAGAATCTGGTATTCATTTTTTCGAAAAACGCACCTGTGACGATCTTTTCAGGTTTTCTTGCAAAAAAAATGCGAATTTTTAAACTTTTTTTTTTTTATCGAACGTTTTCGTATTGAAATCCTTTAAGAATTCTTACTGTAACTAAAAAAACCACGTCAATTTGTCCTAAACTTGAAGTTAGGTCATTAACAATTGTTAGATTTTACGCGGAAATAAACAAAATGGTGGCCTAAAGACGAAAAAAGTGTCCAAATCTTCAGGAATTTTTTACTCAAAAACAATAGACTTTAGGAAAAAATGTTATAGAATAAAAAGTTCTTACAATTTATCGAAGAACACGCTGGAATTTTTTCAGAATTTTTTGACTTTTTTGAATTTTCGAAATTTGATTTTGAAAGATCCAAAAAGTCGTCAAAAAATTCTGAAAAAATTCCAGCGTGTTCTTTGATAAATTCTAAGAACTTTTTATTCAACATTTTTTCCCAAAATCCATCGTTTTCTAATAACCGTTCCTTGAAGGCTTTTTTTGTCTACTATTCACCGGTTTTATGTTACGGTTGGTTACTCTTCAATATCTACTTCATAATTCACATGGTATTCAACATATTATTTTTCATATTAACATTTCATTTTCTGTTCTAGATATATTCATTGATCATCAACCATGAAATTCATCAATAGTATTCACAGCACAGAAAAAGGGATGAAAAATATATACTGTGAAGAAAATTTTTTCAATAAAATAATGAGAATAAATCTTGTTACATCCCATATGAAATCACGAATGAACAGGATATTAATAAATGACGAACTATAACGGAAAACCGGTAAATAGTAGACAAAAAAAGCCTTCAAGGAACGTTTATTAGAAAACGATAGACTTTAGGAAAAAATGTTGTGGAATAAAAAGTTCTTAGAATTTATCAAAAAACACGCTGGAATTTTTTCAGAATTTTTTGACGAATTTTTGGATTTTTCAAAATCAAATTTCGAAAATTCACAAAAGTCGTCAAAAAATTCTGAAAAAATTCCAGCGTGTTTTTCGATAAATTCTAAGAACTTTTTATTCTATAACATTTTTTCCTAAAGTTTATTGTTTTTGAGTAAAAAATTCCTGAAGATTTGGACATTTTTTTCGTCTTTAGACCGCCATTTTGTTTATTTCCGCGTAAAATTTAACAATTGTTAATGACCTAACTTCAAGTTTAGGACAAATTGACGTGGTTTTTTTAGTTACAGTAAGAATTCTTAAGGGATTTCAATACGAAAACGTTCGATAAAAAAAAAAAGTTTAAAAATTCGCATTTTTTTTGCAAGAAAACCTGAAAAGATCGTCACAGGTGCATTTTTCGAAAAAATGAATACCAGATTCTGAAAGATCAGTCGATTTTACGTCGAAAACAGTTATTTGGAAATTCATAATTTTTTTTATTAGAAAGTACAGCCGTTGAAAAACGTGATGAAAAAATGTCATTTTGGGACTTAATGGGTTAATATAAAATTAAGTATATACTCAGTATACTCGCTATAATAGACACAGCCAATGCTGCTTGTTACTTATGCACGTTCAACAACACAAATATAAAATCATATACATATAAAAAAAAACTAATTTTTAAAGATATAAGAATAAAGTCATATAAAAAGAGTAAAAGTGCTACATATTTTTAAAGATTTTTTATACAAAAAGAAGTGATATCCCTAAAAAAATACCTTTTAAAAAAAGGTAAAGAAAAAGCGTCGAGTTCATCTAAAAACCATCTCACAAAAAATAGCTATCACAAAAACTAGCTACCTTTATTTACAAAAAGTACTGATATAAAAATTGCGTCAAGTTGGGGTGCAATTTCACTTTAACTTTGTTAGTGTTATTAAATTTTATACATATGTGCTTTTATATAATCCGCTGCTGACAAATAGGTAGAAGTTCCGTTTAAAATCTATTACATTTTTGTCATAAAGAAGAACATTTTTGTTAGAGTTGAATCAATTTTTTAAAATAAAAGATTACGTCAAATGATTTATAAATTTTCTAGAAAATTAAAATAAGATTCTTATTTAAAAATTAAAAATTAAAAAAAATGAAAGATTACGTCAATAATTTTTAAATCTACAAAAATAAAATAAAAGAACAAATTTTTTTAAAAATTAAAAATTAAAAAAAATATAAATTAAAAAAATTTTAAATAAAAAAACTCGGCGCTGCCTAATTATTGAAATAATGCTAGTATGTAATTGCTCATTTATTATTATTGTCAATCAAATTGGTAGCGCGCCGTTTTTTTATTTAAAATTTTTTTAATTTATATTCTTTTTAATTTTTAATTTTTAAAAAAATTTCTTTTATTTTATTTTTGTAGATTTAAAAATTATTGACGTAATCTTTCATTTTTTTTAATTTTTAATTTTTAAATAAGTTTTCTAATCTTATTTTAATTTTCTAGAAAATTTATAAATCATTTGACGTAATCTTTTATTTTAAAAAATTGATTCAACTCTAACAAAAATGTTCTTCTTTATGACAAAAATGTAATAGATTTTAAACGGAACTTCTACCTATTTGTCAGCAGCGGATTATATAAAAGCACATATGTATAAAATTTAATAACACTAACAAAGTTAAAGTGAAATTGCACCCCAACTTGACGCAATTTTTATATCAGTACTTTTTGTAAATAAAGGTAGCTAGTTTTTGTGATAGCTATTTTTTGTGAGTACTATATACTTGGTGATGTTGACGCAAATTTCGCTGTTCTTCATCCATCTTGGCCAGAACGCATTCCAGGTCGGCGTAGACCACAAATGGAAGCCGCTCCTTCCGATTAAAGTTGTTGAACGATAACCACTTGTCCTTATCGCTCGGCAATCGGACAGCGCAATCGTTCATCTTTCCGCAGTCGACCGTATGCGACTGCAACTTGGCGTCTGAATTAAAATAATGCAGGCATCTGTAAAAGAAAAATTTTTTAAAAATATTTATATAACAAAGTGTTATATAACTTATAATTATTCGAATTATATAAATTAAACCTATCGGTCGCAGATATATTTATGATTCTTGTGTTTGTTCAGTTGCGAGCTCACTAGCCGGGATAAATTCTTAATCCACGCAAAATGTCCGACGCTGTTGTCGTCTTCAATGTACAGCAAGTTGACATGCTTGTCCCGCTTCTGCTGTGAAAGACGCATCGGGACAATGCTGTTCTTGTCTTCGATGTTGTAGACGTTGATCGAAATGTCATTGGCAAGTTCAAAATTTTTTATTTGGTTCACAGTCACTGGAAACTCAATGTCCCGGAGATTCAGCACTGTCGTGTAATGCGGATACGATGATTCCCGTTCCGCATTCCTTTCGGCGGGGTATAGAGCGGCGACCACTGCCCACGCGAAACATGCATTGTCTCTGGATTGTACATTAATTACCGCTCTTTTCATCATAATGTTCCGTGACAATTTAATGTGGCATCCCGCACGCATAGGATTATACTTATTTATATTTACAGTTAAATTTAGTATTCGCGACAAAGCCCACCCGCTGTCGCGTTCCTGAAACTCTTCCAGAGACGCTAGAGTGGGTTCGATAACGCGCCGTTCGTACCACTCGCGTAAATCGGATGTGCGAAAGAGTTCATAGTTTCTCGTATTGATACTTTTGTTGGCGCGTTTATCTCCAGCCACGAATTCACCGTTAAATATAGTGTTCACTTTCACACAATTGTCTTTTCATAATGTCCTGCACATGTTCTATCACAATGTCTTTGGCGTCATCGAGAAATTGGCGAGGTTCGATGTGATTATAGTTTATCACCGCACCAGTCGATACGCGACTCTCGAACGCCGTATCAATCTCACGCCATACAAGTCCATTTTGACGCGCGCTACATCCGGCACTCGCGTGTACGAAACGTCCACGTACCGAATTTTTCAACCCTTCGAGGCGCGGGATCCGAGCAATCAACGATTGCCGATTTCCGATCGATAATCGCGGTCGCTTGATGCGACTTTGCTCTTCCAACGACTCGATGTATTGGTCGCATCGTTGCTCCCACACAATGTAATCTTCCAGCCACGGTCGTATACACAGGTCTGGAAACTCCGATGGTGGGGGTACGTCGCTTATTGAAGCAGTTTCATTTGCTTTGTCGCCACGAGAGGCATTGCGGTAGGGTAATGCATGTGTAATGCAAGAAAAATCCTTTATGACGGCGGAAAAATTCTACAAAAAATAATCTACGCAAAAATTACAAATTCTATTGGAAATAATTTGTACAAGTTTTTATTTATTCGTAGAAATAGTTATTTATTGGTAGAAATATATCTACGCAATAAATACTAAAAATTATAATATTCTAAAACCCAAAAATTGTTGTAAGTAGTATTTCATACAAAATACTCTAAAATAATATACTGAATACTACATTTATACTATACTATACTAAAATCTACATTTTTTTATTCTTTTTAGTTTTGCGTATTTATTTTTATTTTTTTTTTGTAGAATGTTTTCCGCCAGAGTGGTAAGAAAAATTATTTTGTCTACTTGATATAAGAGATGCTTTATTGATTTGTCAATTTCGATAATTTTTTTTTACGTACAAATTGTTTTTCCATGTTTTGATTTTGTTGATGAGTGTATTGTCTCATGCGTAACCTAATATAATAAACTATTGCGTATGAGAGAATTTCGGAGGCATGTTGTGTACAAGAAAAAGAAAATTTATGTATAGTAAGTACTTCATCGACAGTTAAGTCAAACACATCGAAACGAGAGCAATACTTCGTAAAGCATGCTTCGACTTGGCGGATAAGATTAAAAAATGTTAAATCAGCGTGAATCAGTTTGCCGCGGGATTTCATGTCGACCAACTGAGACACAGGAGAAGGACTTGTTGATTGGGATTTTATAGCTTCTTCGCAACTCACACAGGACTTATATTTCTTAAGTATCTGTTTGCACAAATACCCTACTCATCATAATTTGTTGGTTACTTTTGCCAACATTACCCGATCGCAACGATCCTCGTGGCGGCAAAGCGAATAAAATTGCTTCAATAAGCGACGTACCCCCACCACTGAAAATTGGGCGAATTTCCAGACCTGTATATACGACCGTGCTTCCAGCGAATCAATCAATGTGGATTGCTCTCGCAAATTTTGTTCCTCCATATTGTATCAGACTTGCGAAAAGCGCTTCCCAATGATAGTTCTGGATGTACTTTAGCGAAAATACTGGCAGTGTGTATCTCTTTATCATGATTTATATACTGTCTCCTGCATATCATCGAACATTCTAGAATGATTTCATCTTAAAAATTCCCCGGAATAGCGTGTGCAATTTAACCTTGATAATTTCACGTTTTGTCACGTACATTTGAAAGATCTAACGTGGTTGCATCAGGAGCAGTCGTACATCGGCGCTCGATTTTAACGCATTCAGCTAAATCTTTGTCTAGGGGTGATGTGCGTTTTAACCTTGGCAGTTAATCTTTGTTCCGATGCGCATCTTAACCTTGAAAATTTCGCGTTTTGTCACGTACATTTGAAAAATCTAACGTGATTGCATCAGGAGCAGCCGTACATCGGCGCTCGATTTTAGCGAATTCAGCTAAATCTTTGTTCCGATGCGCAATTTAACCTTGAAAATTTTACGTTTTGTCACGTACATTTGAAAAATCTGACGTGATTGCATCAGGAGCAGCCGTACATCGGTGCTCGATTTGAGCGCATTCAGCTAAATCTTTGTTCCGATGCGCAATTTAACCTTGAAAATTTCGCGTTTTGTCACGTACATTTGATCGCATCAGGAGCAGCCGTACATCGGCGCTCGATTTTAGCGAATTCAGCTAAATCTTTGTTCTGGGGATGATGATGTCACCGCAGCCGTACATCGGCGCGACAAAATTTTAGAGGAAATTAAAATGTCGTGTCAGCAATAATCCCCTCTACATTGCAATTTGCGATACTATTTGAATTGATATTAATTCTAATACGATCAGTATTACATCAATCACGCGTGTGAAAGGTTCGCTGAAGAAATCGATATGAATTTCTACATTCCGATTCGAAACGGTGAAACTCCACCGTGTAAGAAGCAAAAATGTGACACGTAAGTTTCGATCGTTTAAAAATTTTATTTATTAATTTTTTTAAATATTGATCTAATTTATATATTTTATAGCATTCAGCTTCATCGTCCGACTCGCATACTTGGAAGAAGATACGCTCTAACCCCAACGTCGTACAAGTATTTGGACATTGGAATAAGCATTGGAGCTGTGTACGTGGAACTGATTCTCGGCGATAATCGAGGCAATCAAATAGTGTTGCCTTTTTCAACGTGGAATTTGTTGGTACAGAAGCAAGCAGACATTGAACAATTTCTACAATCGACTGCTCTCCCATTAAGGATTGGAGATTTATCGATCGAAATGTATCAATCGAAAATTGTGAAACTCACATTATGCGAAAATTCTTTGTACATGAAACCACAAACATTATTACATTTATTTAATTTTGAAAATTGTATCGATCATATGCACAATTGGTTATGCGAGAATACGTATCTCGTGAATGAAAAATTTAAACAATTTGAAACTGTATTACAACGTAATATTACTACCCAGACAGCACAGGACATCCTATGGATATTCATTTTATATCCATTTTACGTCCACACGTCCATGGACATGAAATGAACATCCATCGTACATCCGATTTGAGACATCCGTTAATGGCCAATATTTGGACGTCCACAAGATGTCCGGTCTTAGAGGTCAAAGTTTCGCGCGAGCGCGCAAGGATGTGTTAGTTCGTTCGTTTACCGCTACGCGACGTGCGATGCGCTATCTTTCTCGTATTTAAGTTTTAGTTATGAGAATTATATAAAGTTTGCAAAAAGTAACAAATAAGATTAGAAATATACTGTTCAATTTAATTTCTGATCTAAATCACGAGTTTCAGATATTAAATTGATTTTATAAGTCGGACAAGTAAATGTCCGGCGAATAAACGAAAATAATCCGTTCATTATCTATTTAAAATGTAAAGTGCAATATGCAAGTATAAATTATAAATAAAATTTTTATATGAAATTTTTATGTAAAATTTTATATAAAATAGATAAATTATATTATCATTTAGGGATTAAAGTATGTCCACCAATTTCATAAACAGATATACCACGGACGTCCATTGAATGTCCGAAGAACGTAAAACGGATCATTTGTGGATATCCTCAAATCCTTAACGGTCGTCTTATGGATGTCATTCGGATATTTGTGTGCTGTCTGGGTACTGTATGCGATGCTGTAAAAACGATACGCGATAGTGATGTCTTTAACAGCGAATCATTAATCGATTGCGAATTATTAACATGCGCTGTAAATGATATTCTTTACGATGTGTGCAATAAATAATTATTTTTATTCCATCTATGATTTTAATTCTTTCCTTCAATATGAATAAGAATAGTGACAATTTTTCTCAAGACGCTCTGCTAAAGATGTAGAGAAATGCTGAGGTAGATGAGACGTGATGCTCTAGTTGGAATGAGACAAAAGATATTAAAAGATATATAATGAAGAGGAGTCTGCAGCATTAGAATGTTATTTCTTTCGTTGTTCTTTACGTTTCGTTAGTCTTGTGTTACGTTAGTGCAATGGCTGAAGAAGAGATTATTATCATCGATGACGAAGATGTTATTATCATCGACGAGGACATTGAAGAGGTTGTTATCGTCGAAGATGGCAACCAAATGGATGTTGATAATCTAGACGAATCAGACGAGGATGGCTCTGAGGAAGAATCCGAGGAGGAAATACCATCTTTAGTGGATTCAGATTATGTTAGTGATAATGATGAAGAATTAAGACTGAAAAAGTATAAACATTTAAACGCGATGGAAATAAATAATCTGGATATTACCATAAAAATGTGTCGCATCAAATACTATTATTATGATGCGAAAGAAGGAACTAAGTATTGTTCAGACTGTTTTCTGAGATTGGCATCGTTGTTTCGAAACGTATACTCCGTTCGGAAACACAAAACGGATTATTATGCTCTATTAATAGGCAGTTATTGCAGAGTGCAGGAAAAATTTGCACCAAATAATACCATGCAATATGTGTCCCATTTGCACAAATTAAAATATAACGGATAACATTGTAAGTATCTTTCAATTCGTAATATATCAAAAAGTATCTTACAATAAATTATTAAAAACTAATGAAATGTCTCTTTTTCTGTTCCAGGAGCGGCCTCCCCTCAGCCCGGCGCATCGCCCCCTCCCCATATATATATATATATTTTTTTTATAATTTTGAAATTAAATTTTATATTTTATATCATTATTATTATTCTTATTATTATATTATTTTATTATTAGACACACACACACACACAAATGTATTTACACACACACACACACATTTTCAAATAAATTTTATATTTTAATTTAAAAAAAAAGTATTTATTTACGCGCCTCTCCTTGCGCTCCCATCCCTTGCGTCTCTATCTCTCTTGCGCTAGTTGTAAATATAGCGATATATTCGTTGCGTTCTCTCTCGCGCGTTAGTTGTAAGTCTCGCGATATCTTCGTTCTCTCTCGCACGCGTTGTTCTCGCGCTCTCTCGCTCTCTCTCGCACGCGTTGTCTTGTGCTATTATCGTTTTAAGTCTCGCGATATCGTTCTCTCTCGCACGCGTTGTCTTGTGCTATTATCGTTTTAAGTCTCGCGATATTATAGTTCTCTCTCGCACGCGTTGTTTTCGCGATATTATCGTTCTCTCTCTTTCATATGCTCGTCGCTCACTTTTACCTTTGCGTCGTCCTTCTCCCACCTATGCAGCATCTTACAATGCGTCGTCCTTGTCCCACGTTGACGCCATCCTTGTCACACGTTGATGTCATCCTTGTCGCACGTTGATGCCATCCTTGTCGCACTGTCCTCTTCACACACTTTACGCTATCCTTTTCCCACAACTAGAGCTATCCTTCTCACACCACCGTCTTCTTTCCGCGGATCCTCCTTCTCCTCGCGGACCCCCTCGTCCATCGCTCGCGCCGCGGATTCACCTTCCCCGCGCGGACCCCCTCGTCCATCGCTCGCGCCGCGGATCCCCCCTACCCGCGCGGACCCCCTCGTCCATCGGTCGCGCCGCGGATCCCCCTTATCCACTCGGACCCCCTCGTCCATCGCTCGCGCCGCGATCCCCCTTTCCCCGCGCGTGACGTCACCCACCTCCACGTGACGTCAACCCCCCGCGTAACGTCACCCCCCGCGTGACGTCATCCCCCCACGTGACGTACCCCACCCCGCGCGACGTCACCCCCTCCCCGCGTGACGTCACCCCTGCACGTGACGTCACCCCCCGCGTGACGTCACCCCTCCCCCCGTGACGTCACCCCCCGTTACCCTCGCCCCTCACCCCCCTGAGATCCCTGAGTTAGAACCCGCCTAGTAGTATCACTACATATATATATATATATATATATATATATATAGTATATATATACAAATATGTATACGTGCAAATATAAAATTCACAAAAAGTGAGCGCCCGTTAATCTTGTTGCATTATTGCTTTCTGCCATGAAAGGCCAGAAAGCATTTTCAGTCCATGAAACTATGATTATGGTTGCTAAAAACTAATATTCAAAAAATAAAGTTTTTTATATACATATTATATATATATAGGATGATCCAGAACAAACGTTTGTCTTTAAAAAAATAAATTGTCGAGTCTATTCTAAGAAGATTTTCTCTTTATCAAAATTGTCTACGAGGCTTAGTTTTTAAATTATTAAATAAAATAGTTTGCGAATAACGGAACGAGTACAAGAGGTAGATAGGGACGACGCAACTCATCGTCCGATACAGGCGATCATGTGGGGCGCTCGACGCGATCAGCTGATTGCTGCACACGATGAGTGTAACAATCTGTGTGTGTGTGTGTGTGTGTGGTGTATTTATGCACGCGTATCCACACATGCACCGTACTCTCTCTCTTCCTCTCTCTCTCTCTCTCCCTCTTTCTCTCTCACTCACTCACTCACTCACTCACTCACTTATTCTTACCTTAATAATGAGATTCTTCATACTGCTGATAAATAGCAGTGCCCAGTGTGTTGCACGATAATAATCGTCGTCGACGAGACGTCGTTTTTTCAACACGCAGTCTGACACATCGTCAAATAAGCGAAGTTTTTTCTTTCATCACTTTCGACACTTTTACAAATTTACTCGCGCACTTCATCACTCACGATTGATAAAAGGAGGAATTTACCAACGGTTACGGTACGAATTTAATAAACGGTTAACGCATTTAATTATTAATTCACACTCGATTAAAGAAACGCGTTAACAAAACGCGATACTCGATGCAAAGCGCGCGACGCGACGACCGACGACAAGCAGGTCAGGTTAGTACTAGCGCCTCTAGCCGCTATGTTCGCGCCCCACATGATCGCCTGTATCGGACGGTGAGTTGCGTCGTCCCTGTCTACCTCTTGTACTCGTTCCGTAATTCGCAAACTATTTTATTTAATAATTTAAAAATTAAGCCTCGTAGACAATTTTGGTAAAGGGAAAATGTTCTTAGAATAGACTCGACAATTTATTTTTTTAAAGACAAACGTTTGTTCTGCATCACTCTGTATAACGGAATTTAAAAAAAGTTAACCGTCTGCGGTTAATTATATGAAGCTCTGGAGCTCCTCGCAAAACCTAGAGGACATGCGGCTATAATAGTCTGCGCTCTTTGACCGATAAGCCGTGACTCGTGGGACCTGTGCTGCGGCCTTATACAGGGCTTTCGAAAAGTAACGGACCCCCCCCTATCTCAGAATCTATGTATCATAGGGCAAAATGACCCGAACAAAAGTTTTATGGTTCATAAAGTTCTGTTTTTTTGTGACCTCAAATTTGACCTTGATCGTGACCTTGAAGGTTTTTTGAAGGTTAATTTGCGTTTTTAAATGGGAATTGCTATTTTTGACCCAGGATTTGGAAAGGGCGGGAAATTTTACGTTCAGATATGTAATCTTGTGATGGTAAAAATGACATCCAAATCCTACTTTTATCCTACCCCAAGCACCCCAAAAGGAACAGAATTCTACTACGTCCACGTCGTTGTTCCTGGATAGCGCTAAAAGTAGGATAAAAGTAGGATTTGGATGTCATTTTTACCATCACAAGATTACATATCTGAACGTAAAATTTCCCGCCCTTTCCAAATCCGGGGTCAAAAATAGCAATTCCCATTTAAAAAACGCAAATTAACCTTCAAAAAACCTTCAAGGTCACGATCAAGGTCAAATTTGAGGTCACAAAAAAACAGAACTTTATGAACCATAAAACTTTTGTTCGGGTCATTTTGCCCTATGCTACATAGATTCTGAGATAGGGGGGGGTCCGTTACTTTTCGAAAGCCCTGTATACTGTCTTAGATGGATCCCACTTTCGGGTTAGGCGTTTTCCTTTTCGCCACCTAGCGGCGAGGCGTGAAGCTCGTGGAAGTATATGAATATCCATTGGATATCTTTGGTAGATTTTCAGTAGATATGGATATGTGGATTTTATATGGATGTCCAATGGATATCCTTGATAGATTTTCAGTGGACATGGATATGTAGACATTATATGGATGTTCAATAGATATCTGGTAGATTTTGAGCAGATATGGATATGTGGATTTTATATGGATGTCCAGTGGATATCTTTGATAGATTTTCAGTAGATATGGATATAAGGATTTTATATGGATATTCAATGGATATCATCATTGGTTATTCAGGAGATATAAACATTTTAGACATCTTTTAGATATCTACTGGTTATCCATAGTGGATATGGACATTAAATGGATATGTAGATATCCAGTAGATATCCATTAGATATTTTCTTCTGTGTGAGACTGTGTTAAACTTGTTTTAATATGATTGATTGATTGAAAGTTACTTTATAAAAAGATTTGATCAAAATTATTCGTACATATGCTTGTATAAAGCTGAGTTCTGGTTCTTAGTAATTAGAAGTTTATTTATTTCTTCCCTTTGTTCTTTCGTTAATGTTGGTGTATTCTTTTTTTAATTTTTCATTTAAACATTTGTGTTCACATAATGGGCTTGGTGTGTATTTTTCCATTGACTTTGCATGTGGCATTTTCCACAAGCATTTAGTATCAGTACAAGATACTAAATCCGTCATTAACATCCATCCTAAAAAAGAAAAATTATCTTCAGTATAGATGGAAAACAACAATTGCAAATAAGTGTTTAAATAATGTCAATACTGTCATGCTACTTTAATTCTAAAACAGATACTATAATATTAAATATTCTTTTTATCTTTTATACAAGACTTAAGTGCAACTTAATATTTTTTTCAATTTACAATAAAGAAGTATAATTTATATCATAAGTTAATTGATAAAGCTATCGAGAAAAAGCAATAATAATAAACTAACCTGTTCAGATGCAGAAAAATAGCCACACTGTGTTTACATTTTTTACTTAATACGGCTTTGCAAGAACATTTTATATTTAAGATTTTTCCATCAGAAGAAATTGATCCAGTAATCTCGTGAGGATTGCTTCTTAAATTCGACGTTTGTAAACAAAATGCAATGAAACACACACAGTCGTCATTGACACTTGTTTTATCGCAAAATATAACGTGATTTGCATTTAATACTCTTTCACCTTCAACAAAATTGCGGCATGAAGGTGTCGAATTTGTAAAACTACATATTTCACTTATGGGGTCTCATTTTAATTACTTAAATAATTTTTAAAATACACGTATTGTAACTACGAGTGACCTACTCTCTTCGGCCATCTTGCCTTGGTGACGTCATGACCGCCAATCCCAATCTCGCTCGCTCTTATGATCTTCTCGCTTGCTCACTCGCTTAACTCTTGCGTATACTTATATATATATATATATATATATATAGGGTCATAAAAAAAGGGTCACATATTTTGATAGCAGGTAGTATTGATCAAAACAAGAAGAAAAGGTCTAATTAACATGGGTCCTAAGACTAATATCTTCAAAGATACAAGCTATTTTGTTATTTGAGCTCTTTGTCATTTTCTTATTAGTCGTGTCATCTTTAGAATGTAATGAACAAAGGAGTAAGGGAGAGTGGGGTACAATGAGGATATCTTTTTTCTAGGTTCCTTAAAAAATAAAAAATAAACAGAGAGATAAAGAAACAATTTTTATTTTAATATGAAATGTAATCATTTATCTTCCATAAAAAAACTGAAGTAAAGAAAATGAAAAAAAAGTTTTTATTGACACGACTAATAAGAAAATGACAAAGAGCTCAAATAACAAAATAGCTTGTATCTTTGAAGATATTAGTCTTAGGACCCATGTTAATTAGACCTTTTCTTCTTGTTTTGATCAATACTACCTGCTATCAAAATATGTGACCCTTTTTTTTCGACACCCTGTATATACAGGGTAGGCCACTTTAATCTACGCACTGAAATATCTCAAAATCCATGTTTAATACAAAAATGTTTCAGACAAAAGTTGTATGGTTTCAAGGGGGCCATAAGAGGGTACCATTGGTTTGACCTTGAAGAGTCACCTGAAAGTCACGTGAAGGTTACCTCCAACTTTTTAAATAGGACACCCCATGCTTTTGCATATTCTTGTAGCTTATCTCTAGAGCTTTCCAAAACACTATAATTAAGTTAGTTGTCATTAAGTACTTTCCAAGTTATGAGGCTTGAAATCGTTTCTCAATTTTACATAAACCGTAAAATATTTTGTAAAATATTCATTCTTCGATTATCTTACCTTAATACTTTTATGTACAAAATATATAATGAGAGGAATTAATTGATGTAAAGAAAATACACAGTTGTTTCGAAAAAAATATGTAATTTGCAATTATCACATTTTTTTCTTAAAAATAACTGTGTTTTCCTTACACCATTTGATTCCTCTCATTATTTTGTCCATAAAAATATTAAGGTAAAATAATCGAAGAATGAATATTTTACAAGATATTTTACGGTTTATGTAAAATTAAGAAACGATTTCAAGCCTCATAACTCGGAAAGTACGTAATGAAAACTAACTTAATCATAGTGTTTTGGAAAGCTCACGAGGTAAGCTACAAGAATATGCAATAGAAAATTGGGGTTTCCATTTACAGAATTCAAGGTGACCTTTACGTGACCTTGACAACACTTCAAGATCATACTGATATCGCCATGTAATGCGTTATTTAAAACCTTACAACTTTTGTCTGAAATATTCTTGTCTGCCGCGCTCAGTTTTTGAGATATTCGGCTGATACGGGTGGTCTGCGACACCCTGTATATATACAGGGTGTCCGATTCCTGAGTGACGAAACGAAAAGTAGTAGTAGATTGGGTCAAACTGAAAAGAAAAGTCCTCTACCATATTGCAAAAATCGCAATAATTATTAAGTTATAGGCAAAAATGTCCCAGAGTATAAGAAGCGGTAGACAGATCGCTTCTCATGCGCTGAGACATTTTTGCCTGTAACTTAATAATTATTGCAAATTTTGCAAAATGGTAGAGGACTCGTCTTTCTAGTTTGACCCAATCTATCACCACTTTTCCTTTGATCACTCATTAATCAGACACTGCGAGCGATCTACCGCTTTTCATGCGCCGAAACATTTTTGCTTATTTCTTAATAATTATTGCGAATTTTGCAAAATAGTAGAGAACTTGTAACGGTGCACTTATGCACCGTTCCTAATCGACTAATAAAACTATACATCAGACTAATCACTCATTTACTTTCAACCATGCACACTCTTCATCCCGCTCTTCCATACGTTTGCTGGATGTCTTACTCGCTCAATCGCTCTCTCTCGCTCGCACACACACTCTCTCGTTTGCTCACATCGCCGACGCATGCTGTCTCTTTCACCCTTTCACTCAACTATTGCTATCCTCTTCGCACTCGTATATCTTATCCGAACAACACTGTTGGAAGGGGAAGCCCGGCCGGGTATATAAACCGGCCCGGCCGACACATCGGGACCAGATCCCATCCTGCGATCCTACCGAACAGATATTCTGCAACCGAGGTGTATCTCGAAAGCGCTTCCAGTCCGGGTCGAGGTGTTTCTCGATTCAACCGGGTGTCTCCGGCTTCCCGTCCGGGTCGAGGTGTTTCTCGATTCAACCTGGTGTCTCCGGCTTCCCGTCCGGGTCGAGGTGTTTCTCGATTCAACCGGGTGTCTCCGGCTTCCCGTCCGGGTCGAGGTGTTTCTCGATTCAACCGGGTGTCTCCGGCTTCCCGTCCGGGTCGAGGTGTTTCTCGATTCAACCGGGCGTCTCCGGTTACCAGTCCGGATCGAGGTGTTTCTCGATTCAACCGGGTATCTCCGATTACCAGTCCGGGTCGAGGTGTCTCTCGATTCAACCGGGTATCTCCGATTACCAGTTACCAGTCCGGATCGAGGTGTCTCTCGATTCAACCGGGTGTCTCCGGCGGCTAGCCCGGGTCGAGGTGTTTCTCGATATACCGGGTGTCTCCAGTTACCACTATCAATCCGAGACGAAGTCTCTCTCTCTCTCGACTCAACGGGGTGTCTCCAGCTCCCGAGCTGATCTGACACACAGCCCCGTCGACTGCACGGTAACACAGAGACAAATTACGCGACTTGGTGGATATTCCTAGTAGCAACGCGACACGACCTGTGCGCGCAAAAGATCTTCCGTTGTCGGGAGACTAAACTTCGTACCGCTCGCGCGCTTCGCCATCGCTCAGCGCCGTAGAGTCTGCTTCTATATATATATATATATTCATCACGCATTGTATATTTCTCATCACGTATAGAACCCGCTTGTATCACACCTAGAGATAAGGCTACCGTACACCGCGCGGTATTCGCCGCGATTATACGACATCCACTCAGACCAGCTAGAGTGCTTCCATTTTGTATTCTATTTAGTTACTACAATAAAGATTTATTTTTCCACACGCACGTTGTTCGCACAAGCTTGATTCTCCCCTTCTCTCGAATCCTGACGAACCGACGAGCCGATCCGGAGCGTCGAGAAAGGCGACCGCGTTACATGGCGCCCGAACAGGGACCAGTCCAGTAGAGACTCCAGCTTGTGCGTTCATTCCCGATGAGTACCTGGATAAACCGTTTGTCTAAAAACGAGTTAGAGACTCAGTTAGAAGCCTACGGGATTGATAGCTCCGGAAATACGGAAACGTTGCGAGGACGATTACGACAGTTCGTGGCCAAAAACCCGAGTCTCTTTGAAGAATACGTGAGAATGCCGAAAACGGATGATGGACCAGCAGTTAGTCGCGTGGAACAGCCCGAGCCTAAGTTACCAGATTCGGCAACGATCCTCAACCAGATCCGAAAGTGGGGTCTCCATTTCGACGGAAAGGACCCCTTAGCATTTCTCGAGCGTCTCGACGAACTTAAGCTAGCCTACGGTTTCCTAGACGATTCTCTACTACTGGGGCTACCTGAACTATTACGAGGGGATTCACTGCTCTGGTACCGAAATAATCGTGAAAACTGGGGCACTTGGGGCGACTTTTGTCAGGCTTTCCGAACACAATACTTACCGCCGGGATATCAACGAGCGCTAAGGCGGGAGGTCGAGGGCCGTCGACAGCTAACAGGTGAGACTTTTGATAAGTACGCTACGGCCATGCTAACAATGATGCGACGAGCCGGTGGATATACGAAACAAGATCAGCTAGAACAACTCTACGAAAATATGAATCCAGATTACCAGATCTACATCCGGCCAGACGAGGCTACCAGCATCGTCGAGTTAAGCGCCAGGGCCGCGCAGTACGAGAAAGTGGAAAAACTCCGCAAGGACCAGCGGAACACTCCTAAACAAAGTTTCGGACCGGTTGTTGCCGCCGCAACCTACAGCCGCGAAGAATGTTGCTGGCGGTGTAAACAGCGCGGACATACGCGTTGGGACTGCAAGCGCCCGCCGAAGAAGTTTTGTTCCAGATGCGGAAAAGATGGCGTTTTTACTCGGGATTGTCATCCGCCGCCGGAAAACCAACGTCGGGCCGGAGAAACCTCGGCCATCTCCGGCCCCGAAAAACTCGAATAAAGTTCATGCCTCGTCCGTTCGTTCGAGTCCACCTAATTGGCCGACGCTATTGGAGCCTTATAGATCCAGGATCCGAAATATCCTTCATCAACCCTGCTGTAGCAAAAGTAGCTCATCGACAGGGCTACTTACTGTATGCTGTAAACAAACAGGCTTCATTGGCTGAGGGAACACCAGTTTCAATAACGCGCTACACTACCAATTTCCGCGGCCGGACGCACCGTGACTCATGACTTTCAAGTCATGCCGAACTTAGATTGCCCGATACTCATAGGTGTTGATTTGTGGGCCAAGTTACGTATTCACTTGCCACTTCCACCTATAGTTGCTACGAGTGAGTCCCGATTGCGCACATTCCCGATCGGACACAGCGAAATTTCCCGATCGGACACAGTCCCGATCGGACACAGACCCGATCGGACACGGACCCTATCGGACACAGGCCCGATCGGACACAGTCCCCATCGGACACAGTCCCGATCGGACACAGACCCGATCGGACACAGACCCGATCGGACACAAGCCCGATCGGACACATACGGTTGCAATCGGACACAGACCCGATTGGACACAGTCCCGATCGGACACAGTCCCGATCGGACACAGACCCGATCGGACACAGACCCGATCGGACACAACCCCGATCGGACACATACGGTTGCAATCGGACACAGTCCCGATCGGACACAGACCCGATCGGACACAGTCCCGATCGGACACAGACCCGATCGGCCACAGACCCAATCGGACACAACCCCGATCGGACACATACGGTTTCAATCGGACACAGTCCCGATCGGACACAGACTCGATCGGACACAGGCCCGGTCGGACACAGTCCCGAAGTCCTAATCGGAACACAGGTGCAATCGAACATAGCACACACACACACACACACACACACACACACACGGGGGGTGCAAGGGGGGGCCTTCGGCCCCCCTCCCGCACTCACCCCGTCCCCCTCGCTTCGCGTGGAAAGTTGTGTGGCCGTTTCGAACGTGTGGCCGTGTGTTTCCGATCGGGTCTGTGTCCGATCGGGACTGTGTCCGATTGAAACCGTATGTGTCCGATCGGGGTTGTGTCCGATTGGGTCTGTGTCCGATCGGGTCTGTGTCCGATCGGGACTGTGTCCGATCGGGTCTGTGTCCGATCGGGACTGTGTCCGATTGCAACCGTATGTGTCCGATCGGGGTTGTGTCCGATCGGGTCTGTGTCCGATCGGGACTGTGTCCGATTGCAATCGTATGTGTCCGATCGGGCTTGTGTCTGATCGGGTCTGTGTCCGATCGGGTCGGTGTCCGATCGGGACTGTGTCCGATGGGGACTGTGTCCGATCGGGACTGTGTCCAATCGGGCCTGTGTCCGATATGGTCCGTGTCCGATCGGATCTGTGTCCGATCGGGACTGTGTCCGATCGGGAAATTTCGCTGTGTCCGATCGGGAATGTGCGCAATCGGGACGATCCCGTTGCTACCACAACTGTACCAAGCGTGGGAGGGATTTCCCACGGGTTAACCCCACAGACAGCAGACGAAGGGGAGGGTCCCGTTAGCGCACGGTGCGATAGCGCACCAACCCGATAGCACACGAAAAATTGACACAATTCCCGATAGCGCACCAACCCGATAGCACACGTCCCGATAGCACACAAAGTAAATCGTGCACAATCCCGATAGCGCACCAACCCGATAGCGCACCAACCCGATAGCGCACGGATTCACTTTGCAACTTTTCACGCGAAGCTAGGGGGACGGGGTGGGTGCGGGAGGGGGGGCCGAAGGCCCCCCTTGCACCCCCCGTGTGTGTGTGTGTGTGTGTGAGAGGGTGCGTGTGTGAGGGGATAGTGCTTTCGTGCGCTATCGGGTTGGTGTGCTATCGGGTTGGTGCGCTATCGGGATTGTGCGCGATTTACTTTGTGTGCTATCGGGACGTGGGCTATCGGGTTGGTGCGCCATCGGGAATTGTGTCAATTTTTCGTGTGCTATCGGGTTGGTGCGCTATCGCACCGTGCGCTAACGGAACCCACTCCAGACGAAGAACAACGTCTGCAACAGTTTTTGGAACAAGAGCTCGCCGCCTTCGAAACTATTCAGGGACCGACTGATCGCATCGAACATAAAATCCGACTGAAAACGGACCAGCCGATTAAACAACGTTATCGACCCAGGAACCCTGCCATGCAGGCGGTTATCAATGCCGAAGTAGAGAAGATGGAACGAGAAGGCATCATAGAGCCCTCCCAGAGTGCCTGGAGTTCCCCCATCGTTGTGGTGCGGAAAAAAGATGGAGGCTTCCGGTTTTGTATAGATTTTCGGCGGTTGAACGCGGTCACAGAAAAGGACGCGTACCCACTACCGCATATCGCCGCGACCCTCGACAAATTGAGGGGAGCCAGGTACCTGTCAACTCTCGACTTGAAGAGTGGATATTGGCAGGTGCCACTCGCTCCTGATAGTCGACCCGTCACCGCTTTTACGGTGCCCGGCAAAGGACTCATGCAATTCCGAACCATGCCGTTCGGGTTGCATTCAGCTCCGGCAACATTCCAGCGACTACTGGATTCCGTCTTAAGCTCCGAACTCGAGCCCCATGTCTTGGTATATCTCGATGACATTATCGTGGCCAGCCAGACCTTCGACGAGCATCTCGAACATCTCACGGAGGTGTTTCGACGATTAAGAAGTGCCAAATTGCGCCTGAACGCCGAGAAATGCCACTTTTGTCGAAGCAGTCTCCGTTACCTTGGGCATATAATCGATCAGGAGGGCATTCGAACCGACCCCGCCAAAGTCAGCGCGATTACCAATTGGCCCACTCCCTCGAATTTGAGACAAGTACGCCAATTTCTTGGCATTGCTTCCTGGTACCGGCGCTTCATTGCGGAGTTTTCGACCGTGGTCGCACCATTGACTCGATTGACCCGTAAAAATGCTCGATGGGCGTGGACTGCCGTAGAGGAAAAAGCGTTTGAAAGTATTAAAGAAGCGTTGACTTCCGCTCCGGTATTAGCCTGTCCGGACTTTAACCAACCATTCGTCCTACAGACTGATGCCAGCACACTGGGTCTGGGAGCGGTGCTTACGCAAAATCTAGACGGAGAGGAGCGGGTCATTGCATACGCCAGCCGGACGCTAAACCAAGCAGAGAAAAATTATAGCGCCACCGAATTGGAATGTCTCGCGGTCGTCTGGGGAATACGACGCATGAGAGATTATTTAGAAGGATACCGCTTCACAGTAATCACGGATCATCAATCGCTTCGGTGGCTACAGCGATTGGAATCACCCTCCGGCCGATTGGGGAGGTGGTTATTTGAATTACAGCAATATGACTTTGAAATCAAATACCGGAAGGGGACTTTGAACCAAGTAGCCGACGCATTATCCCGGCAACCTGAAGTATGCGCCACAAGACAAATACATTGCTCATGGTACCACCGTATCACTACCGGGTTACGGGATCGACCGGCCGATTTTCCCGACTATCGAATACAACACGGAAAACTCTATCGGCATATTCTCCACAGTCTTGACTTCCGTGAGACTGATCCAGAGGAACAATGGAAACAATGCGTCCCCACTGACCAACGGGCAGACCTACTCCAACGTTTACATGACGACCCAGCGGCCGGACACCTGGGCACCGCGAAAACCATAGCCCGCATCGCGCAACTCTATTACTGGCCGGGCATGTTTCGAGATGTTGCACGATACGTCCACTCATGCAAAAATTGTTTAGCACATAAGCCTTTACAACAACGGCCGGCAGGCACTCTACACACCATGTCAGTAAGCACACCCTGGCAACAAGTCTCGATTGATTTGGTAGGACCGTTACCGCGCTCGAATCATGGCTATACGTGGTTATTAACCATGCAGGATCGGTTCACGAAATGGCTGGAAATCGTACCGCTCCGAAAAGCCACCGCTACTAACGTCACTAAAGCCTTCACCGAGCGAATAGTGTATCGTCATGGCTGTCCAGAATGGCTCATATCCGATAATGGAACACAGCTGAAATCAAGTCAGCTCGAGCGATGCCTCACCACCTTCGGCATCCAACATCGCACTACCCCGCCATACACACCGCAGTGCAATCCCATTGAACGAACGAATCGGACGCTAAAGACCATGCTAGCGCAATATGTAGGGAAGAGCCATAAAACTTGGGACGAGAATATAGCAGTACTCCAATACGCGTTTAACACCGCTCGACATGAGGCCACCGGATATTCGCCGGCTTATCTTAATCACGGCCGGGAATTAACTCGCCCGCATCCCGAAGATCGGCAACCTGCTACACGGCACTCGACTCCTGACACCACCCACCGCCGCCTGCAAGATGCATACGCCCTTGTCCGAGTCCACCTGGCACGGGCCGCTCAACGACAGGAAAAATACTACAATTTACGAAGGCGAGACTGGCGGCCAAAAATCGGAGAGAGAGTTTGGAAGAAGGATCACACGCTCTCCGACAAATCAAAGGCGTTTAATGTCAAATTGGCGCCGAAATTCATCGGCTCCCTGGAAGTAGGCAAGATTATCTCGCCAGTGGTAGTCGATTTGCGTGACGCCCGAGGGCGCTGGCACCGTCATATTCACGTACGGGATTTGAAACCACACGTCGAAAACGACGCATCGCATTCCACGACGTAAAAAGAAAAAAAAAACAACCCGTACGACTATATAAACAGGCGCTCAGAACGAAAATCCAAATAGTCTGTAACCAGCCTTGTGAGCACTAAGATGGCTAAAGAACAGATAAAAGAGTTATTCGGGGATCTGTCGAGCGACGAAGAGCCGCCACCAAATCCTCCCTTGACGAAACCGGAACCAGAAAAACGCCGGACACCACGGGTCGGGTCAATCGTGCAGCGGTCAGATGCCGAAAATCGCCGCAAAGTAATCATGCTGGCGACCCCACCGCCACCTCCACCCCGAGGCAAAACCAGGGCAAAGATAACCGCACAACGCTCATCACGGCCCGCTACCTCGCGATCCACTGTGGCACAACCTGCTACTTCGCGACCCACGACCTCACGGCCGGCTGCTTCACGACCACCAAGTTCCTCGCCGCCTCGGCCCCAGGTAGCCGAATCCAGGTTACCAAGAACAGCGCCACAGATCCAGGTGACTGTTGCCCCGGGGGTGACTCTCTCGGTTCCGCACCACGCGGTACACAAGTTTCGCCGATACCGGACCTGGACACCCGCCGGGAAATGGATCCTCCGGTTCGGACCAGACGGACGACTACAATCAAGCCGCCTACGGCGAAGATTCGACGTTGTCGAGCCCTCCACATCCGACGCGTACAATGCCCACTAAATAAAAGAGGGAGAGTGGTGTAACGGTGCACTTATGCACCGTTCCTAATCGACTAATAAAACTATACATCAGACTAATCACTCATTTACTTTCAACCATGCACACTCTTCATCCCGCTCTTCCATACGTTTGCTGGATGTCTTACTCGCTCAATCGCTCTCTCTCGCTCGCACACACACTCTCTCGTCTGCTCACATCGCCGACGCATGCTGTCTCTTTCACCCTTTCACTCAACTATTGCTATCCTCTTTGCACTCGTATATCTTATCCGAACAACACTGTTGGAAGGGGAAGCCCGGCCGGGTATATAAACCGGCCCGGCCGACACATCGGGACCAGATCCCGTCCTGCGATCCTACCGAACAGATATTCTGCAACCGAGGTGTCTCTCGAAAGCGCTTCCAGTCCGGGTCGAGGTGTTTCTCGATTCAACCGGGTGTCTCCGGCTTCCCGTCCGGATCGAGGTGTTTCTCGATTCAACCGGGTGTCTCCGGCTTCCCGTCCGGGTCGAGGTGTTTCTCGATTCAACCGGGTGTCTCCGGCTTCCCGTCCGGTTCGAGGTGTTTCTCGATTCAACCGGGCGTCTCCGGTTACCAGTCCGGATCGAGGTGTTTCTCGATTCAACCGGGTATCTCCGATTACCAGTCCGGGTCGACGTGTCTCTCGATTCAACCGGGTATCTCCGATTACCAGTTACCAGTCCGGATCGAGGTGTCTCTCGATTCAACCGGGTGTCTCCGGCGGCTAGCCCGGGTCGAGGTGTTTCTCGATATACCGGGTGTCTCCAGTTACCACTATCAGTCCGAGACGAAGTCTCTCTCTCTCTCGACTCAACGGGGTGTCTCCAGCTCCCGAGCTGATCTGACACACAGCCCCGTCGACTGCACGGTAACACAGAGACAAATTAGCAACGCGACACGACCTGTGCGCGCAAAAGATCTTCCGTTGTCGGGAGACTAAACTTCGTACCGCTCGCGCGCTTCGCCATCGCTCAGCGCCGTAGAGTCTGCTTCTATATATATATATATATCATCACGCATTGTATATTTCTCATCACGTATAGAACCCGTTTGTATCACACCTAGAGATAAGGCTACCGTACACCGCGCGGTATTCGCCGCGATTATACGACATCCACTCAGACCAGCTAGAGTGCTTCCATTTTGTATTCTATTTAGTTACTACAATAAAGATTTATTTTTCCACACGCACGTTGTTCGCACAAGCTTGATTCTCCCCTTCTCTCGAATCCTGACGAACCGACGAGCCGATCCGGAGCGTCGAGAAAGGCGACCGCGTTACAAACTTTTCTTCTCAATTTGATCCAATCTACCACTATTTTTCGTTTGGTCACTCAGGAATCGGACACCCTGTATATACAGGGTGATTCTAAATAACTTTATGCTTTTGCAAAAACATAATCTTGACCGAATTCTAAGACGATTTTTCCTTTGGCAAAATTTCGTCCGAAGCTTAGTTTTTGAATTATTAAAGGAAGTAGTTAACGTATGACGGGTCGAATACAAGAGGCAGGCAAGAGTGGCGCGATTCACCGTCAGACGCGGGTGCTTACGCGGGGCGCCTGCTGCGATCAGCTGGTCGCTGTACACATACAGACACACATGCGAACACATACATTCTCTCTCTGTCTGTCTGTCTGTCTGCCTGCCTGTCTGTCTGTCTGTCTGTCTGTCTGTCTGTCTGTCTCTCTTTCTCTCTTTCTCTCTCTCTCTCTCTCTCTCATTCGCTCACACCTGTATTTTTTTTTTTTTTTTTTACGAGGGGAAAATGCATTTTATGCATACCCACCGGTCGATCCAGTGAGTTATGTGGGACTCGAGTACCAAGTCGAATTACCAACTCGGTACTCCCTACCCACTAAAAACCCCTCTCTTTTCACGAATTTCCTTTGACACACTGTCCCTCTGACTTCCCGAGATCTGTTTTCACATAACGTCAAAAATAGTTATTATTACCTTGTTCGATGACTTTTGATGTATTGCTGTAATTGCTTGAAGGAGAAATGAATTTTCCGTTAGATCGTACGTTCTCAAATTTAACGTAGATATCACGTTGCAAAAGACAAGAAATCCACACTAAATTATTAACTGAAAGTTTTTCTTCTTTCATGAACTGTATTCTTTTATAAACTTTAACGTAATCACATTTATTTACTCACTCGATGAGACGAGAAATTTACTAATGACTATTACTAATCACTATTAATCACTGTCGAATAATAACTGTTGGCGATTAAAAATCACTCGATGAAAGAAACACGCGCGGACACGTTACTACACGACGCGACGACGCGACAATGCGACGATAATTACTCGACTGCAAGCAGTTTTTTGTCATGGTAGGTTGCGGTAGGTTAAGGTACTACTGGCGCTATCGAACGCGATCATGTGTTCGATTGAAGAATGCGGTAAACATAATAAACATTTAATATATTAATATTATTATTATCATGAATGTGTGTGATATCCATATATCGTATGATATCTATTTAAAAATTAATTAGATTAAATAAGTGTTTTTAAAATATTTATTACTTTTACTATTATCTTAAATAAATACTTAATATTAATTTTTAAATAGATATCATACGATGTATGGATATCACACACATTCATGATAATAATAATATTAATATGTTAAATGTTTATTATGTTTACCGCATTCTTCAATCGAACACATGATCGCGTTCGATAGCGCCAGTAGTACTTTAACCTACCGCAACCTACCATGACAAAAACTGCTTGCAGTCGCCGAGTAATTATCGTCGCATTGTCGCGTCGTCGCGTCGTGTAGTAACGTGTCCGCGCGTGTTTCTTTCATCGAGTGATTTTTAATCGCCAACAGTTATTATTCGACGGTGATTAATAGTGATTAGTAATAGAGTCATTAGTAAATTTCTCGTCTCATCGAGTGAGTAAATAAATGTGATTACGTTAAAGTTTATAAAAGAATACAGTTCATGAAAGAAGAAAAACTTTCAGTTAATAATTTAGTGTGGATTTCTTGTCTTTTGCAACGTGATATCTACGTTAAATTTGAGAACGTACGATCTAACGGAAAATTCATTTCTCCTTCAAGCAATTACAGCAATACATCAAAAGTCATCGAACAAGGTAATAATAACTATTTTTGACGTTATGTGAAAACATCTCGGGAAGTCAGAGGGACAGTGTGTCAAAGGAAATTCGTGAAAAGAGAGGGGTTTTTAGTGGGTAGGGAGTACCGAGTTGGTAATTCGACTTGGTACTCGAGTCCCACATAACTCACTGGATCGACCGGTGGGTATGCATAAAATGCATTTTCTCCTCTCGTAAAAAAAAAATACAGGTGAGTGAGCGAATGAGAGAGAGAGAGAGAGAGAGACAGACAGGCAGGCAGGCAGACAGACAGACAGAGAGAGAATGTATGTGTTCGCATGTGTGTCTGTATGTGTATAGCGACCAGCTGATCGCAGCAGGCGCCCCGCGTAAGCACCCGCGTCTGACGGTGAATAGCGCCACCCTTGCCTGCCTCTTGTATTCGACCCGTCATACGTTAACTACTTCCTTTAATAATTCAAAAACTAAGCTTCGGACGAAATTTTGCCAAAGGAAAAATCGTCTTAGAATTCGGTCAAGATTATGTTTTTGCAAAAGCATAAAGTTATTCAGAATCACCCTGTATATATATATATATATATATATATATATATATATATATATATATTGTGACGTTGCCGTCCCTACGCGCGTCCATCCGCCCCGGAAATCTTGACGGGGCGCGGGCCGAGCGGCCGCGCCAGATAAAGGTTGCGAGAGCCGTATCGAAATCTCCGGAGAGACGAGCTATTATAATTTCGCGTCGTTACTAATTCTTTTTTTTTGTTATTATTTTGTACGTCGGGCAACCCGCCGGAGAACGATCGGAAGGGGGCAGGAGAAAAATACGTCCAGCGACTACCGGTACGACATTTGCGACCTTTCATTTGAGAGCGGAGATAGCGCCCGAGGATCGAGACAGCACCGAGTCGCGGGAGGAAATTCCCTCCGCGAAAAGAGGATGAACGGCGGAAGACCAAACAGCTGTCACGGACCGGAATCGGAGGGTCCCGTCGGCGCTATCGTCCAAGGATGGAGGACAAACCATCGACCTAGAAGAAGACCGCCGATATCAGGGTCATGGAAATCATGATTTTTCGAATTGTCGTGGCCGTAACGGCCCCCGATACGGCGTGGTTGCGGGGCGCAGTAATATCTCGCGTGTCGCGGCGCTATTGGCCGCGAATCCGCGCACCCCTGCGCGCAGGATTGACGCCGCTATCGACCCTGGATCGCGAGATCCAGGGAGACACTCTGGTGCGGTCGCTCTCGGCATAAAGTCGCTCGTTTGTTATCCTCGTTGTGATATCGAGTATCATCGTCGGAGAGCGAAGAAAGAGGACGAGCCGAGGATCATCCCCGGACCACGGGAGGAAATATCGGTGAGGTTGCCCATCGCTAATTTGTGAGCCACGTACGCGATTTCGTCCGCGGACCGGCCGCTCTGTCGCCGTCGCCATTTTCGTGTCTCGTTGTCGCTCGGTCTTTGTATCGAGCTTCCAATTTTCGTGTATTTCGGGCGACCGGAGACAAGTGACCGAGGCATCAAGGACGATCGTAACGTCGGCCGTAGTCGATAAGGAATTGTTCGTCTCTCTCTCTTCATGATTCGGGGTGTTGTAAAACGCGTAGCGACCGGCTCTCGTATATCGACCACGTGCGCGGTAAATCGCGGTAGATTGCATTCGCTTTTCGTGCGGTCGAAAAGAATTGTTGACGCCGCGTAAGACATCCCCAGGATCAATCCTCGTGCGACTTTCATTAGTAATTAGTATGCATGTGAGTGTGTGACCGTGTGCGTATCGTGACGTTGCGAATGTCATGTTGTCCTTGTCGCGCTCGTTACGTGTATGACTTGCGCTTCTTTCGAGATATTGGTCGTGCGTGAATGTGTCGCGGTGTGCGATAATTTATGGTACACTAAGAAATCGTCGTAATTAGAAAGCTGCGCGTGAGTGAAAAGACGTCACGCCGAAAAGAGAATAAGCGGCATCCGACGGCTAGCGAATATCGACCGACTTGATCTTGTTCGTCGCAGGCGAGATTTTCCGTCTTCGCAAATTGCTTGATTACTCTCGCTCAATTAGTAAGCCTCTTGTCGAACATAGGGCTGTCGAGTGAGAGAGCGAGTGAAGGGATGATGCAAAAAGATCCGTAAGATTGAGTCGTTAATGAGGTTGTCAAGATTTCCGTTACGATCTCAAACAGCCGTTCGGTCTCGCAAAGTCCGGCCATAAAAACGGGCCCGGAGGACGATAAATATCAACGCGTTCTTATAGTCTCAATTTCGTATTGTTATGGCTATCACCGCTGACGAAGAAGTATCCGTTGAACGTTACCTCAAAATTTCGAATTTATATCAACCGTAGTTGTATTTCGATAATTCAGACTTGTTAATTATATTGTCATTATTATTCCTTTCGGGGATTCATTAATTCTTTTTCTTTAGATTCTTTTCTATTATATTTCATTTAGTTAAATAAATTTGTTATATTTTCTTTTACATTAAATTCGCGTAATTTATTTGAATGTTAGCCTTTCGTGATTGTTAAAGTCCGTTGCGTTTGGCAACTTTCGTAATCCCCGACAATCTCGCATAAAATAATTAGATCTTCCTTTCAACAGACCCTGCCCCTCTACCGTTAGGTGAGCTAGTCGGCCCGTGGCGAAGCAGGCTAACGTTTTTCGCGTTATTCTGCCGTTTTCGTGGACTGATACGTGAAAGACCGTATCTGGCGCCCAACTTCGAGATCTCGAGACGGCCTTCGCTTCGCCGCGGCTCGCGCAGGAGCACCCTCCATCCCGGCTCCCCCGAACGCGAGTACCTTTTCCGCCCTCCCTTTTTGACGACGTTTTCATTCCCCATCTCTCTCTCTAACATCCGAGGAAAATTCCCCAATATTGAAAGAAATACGTCGCAATATATATATATATATATATATATATATATATATACAGGGTTGAAAAAAAGGGTCACATATTTTGATAGCAGGTAGTATTGATCAAAACAAGAAGAAAAGGTCTAATTAACATGGGTCCTAAGACTAATATCTTCAAAGATACAAGCTATTTTGTTATTTGAGCTCTTTGTCATTTTCTTATTAGTCGTGTCATCTTTAGAATGTAATGAACAAAGGAGTAGGGGAGAGTGGGGTACAATGGGGATATCTTTTTTCTAGGTGCCTTAAAAAATAAAAAATAAACAAAGAGAGATAAAGAAACAATTTTTATTTTAATATGAAATGTAATCATTTATCTTCCATAAAAAAACTGAAGTAAAGAAACTGAATGTATGATAACAAAATAAAAACTCTTTTTTTACAAAAAACAAAAAATGTTAATGCTGACTCAGCATTAGAGGAGGTGCTCTATGTGATTGCCATTCACTCTCACGTATGTTTCAGCCCTACGTCTTAGAGAATCACGCACTCTCTTTCAAATACACCTGGCTGGTCAGAAATTTGCCGACACGCATTGAAAATGCGATCCTGCAGTGTTTGGATGTCATCGACGGGTGTTGAATACACCAAGGTCTTTAAGTGTCCCCATAACCAAAAATCTAAAGGGTTCAGATCCGGGGATCGAGCAAGCCAAATTACTGGACCTCCCCGACCAATCCATTGCATTAAATGCCTGGGTTAAGTGTCGTCGGACGATATGAAGAAAATGGGGTGGTGCACCATCATGCATGAACCACATTCGTTGCCTTTGAAGGAAAGGGATTTCCTCCAACATGATAGGCAATTCGTTCGATAAAAACTGGTGATAGATAGCACCTGTTAATCTATTTGGTAAAACGTAAGGCCCTAATAACAAAATAGCTTGTATGTTTGAAGATATTAGTCTTAGGATCCATGTTAATTAGACCTTTTCTTCTTGTTTTGATCAATACTACCTGCTGTCAAAATATGTGACCCTTTTTTTTCAACACCCTGTATATATACAGGGTGTCATGAAAGTGAGCATGACTAAAAAATTAAGGTAGATTGGCTCAAAATTAGAAGAAAATTCTTGTACAATTATGCAACATTCGCAATAATTAACGAGAAATAAATGAAAGATAATCGGCCAATGCGCGTGGCTAGAAGTGCGTGACGGTGAAGGCGGTCTCACTGTAACATAATGGCGGCGCGCGTCGAAACGGTGATTGAGGAGGGGAGGAGCGATGAATGTGTAGGCGCGCGGCGAAGGTTCTTCCCCTCTCCAATCACTGCTTCGCCACGCGCCGCCATTATGTTACGATGAGACCGCCTTTACCGCCACGCACTTCTAGCCACGCGCATTGGCCGATTTTCTTTAATTTATTTCTCGTTAATTATTGCGAATATTGCATAACTGTACAAGACTTCTTCTAATTTTGAGCCAATCTACCTTAATTTTTTAAAGTCATGCTCACTTTCATGACACCCTGTATACACTACCCTCCACAAGTTTGAAAACACATTGCATTTTACAGATAAACAATCGCATGGCAGCAATCTGTACAGATTTTTCATATGAATATATTGCAAGACGTTTAAATGACGATATGACGCCTGTTTATACTGAAAATATACCGAATAATTATTTCGGGGCACCGAATTGCTCGGAGTTAAATTTCGCGCGTTGATTTGTTCTGCCAATTAGTGCTACTACAGCATATCAGATGCTGTAGTGGAATGCCTGTAATGTTTACGCGCATTAGAAACATACATCAGAGTAATAAGAACTTATTTAAATGCAGTTTGATTTTAGTTTCTGTAAAAGTAACAAAAATTACTACAATCATTAAAAATGGCTCCGACGTGCCAGATTCCATATGAATTGCGAGTCAAGATTATTATTTTACAAGAAGAAGGATGTAACATCCGGCAAATATTGAAGAAATGAAAGTTATTTTCTTTATATTGTATACCTTTATAGAGTGTTTCCATACTTATGGAGGGTACTGTATATATCGTTTCATTCTCTGTTGTGTCATTTTATTTCATCTATGCGAATTTATTATAATTATATTTAATGATAATTATATCGTATAAATTATATATAATAATAATAATAAAAATATATTATTTTTTTTATTATTATTATATATAATTTATACGACTGGGACCCGGCAAAAAATTTTTCATGTATATTCATGCAGAATTGAATATAATTGTACAAAACTATATATAATTGTGCAAAAATATGTATAATTATAAATGATAGAGTACAGGACATTATATATATTTATATATAAGTGCAATAACTGTTACATATAATTATATATAAGTGCGCATTTTGCATACTTATATATATGTTCACAATGTTTTATGTATGGTTAGAAAGGTTTATGGTTTTATGTATGGTGAGAAAGATAGGGATGTATGTGGGAGGAGGTCGGACGTGTCTTTACGCCCATTTGATCAACGAGCGACAGAATCCATCCGTGGCAACGGCATTGACGCATATCCTGTGGAGAGAGCATTCACACATTTTTCAGCCTAACGAATAATTGCTAGAAAACAATATTCGCAGACTAGAAAAATATGTGAGGCGCAAGTGGCTGGATCGGGAATCGAACCCGAGTCTTTCGCTTTCCGGGCAACTGCTCTAGACCACTGAGCTATCCAGACCCCACACCTAATGCTGCTTTTTAACACAGTGATATGCGACTCCAGAGCGATGTTGGTATCTCACTCGATGCATGCAATGCCGATTGCCACGGAGAATCCCTGAAAGGTCGCTCGCTGACCAAATAAGTGCCGGTGGAGGTATTCGCGTGCATGCTGGCTTCCGACTGGCCTTCCGTATGAAACGGCACCGACGAGCACAACGCCGTAGAGTGACCACATCCCCCAAGATCCCTCTAGTATATACTAAAATCCCCACTGTACCAAACAGTGATATGTATGATATGTATAATTATATATGGATTTCTGTTAGTTTAATATATAATTCTATATATATAAGTCTTGCGTCATATATAAATATATATAAGTAACGAATATAGTGAGTGGATATAATTTGACCACGTTCGAAATGGCCACGGGTAAATTTGACCACGTTCGAAATGGCCACGTTCGAAACGGCCACGTTCGGAACGGCCACGTTCGGAACGGCCACGTTCGAAACGGCCACGTTCGTAATGAAACGGCCACTCGTTCGAAACGGCCACACGTTCGAAACGGCCACACGTTCGAAACGGCCACACGTTCGAAACGGCCACACGTTCGAAACGGCCACACGTTCGAAACGGCCACACGTTCGAAACGGCCACACGTTCGAAACGGCCACACGTTCGAAACGGCCACGTTCGGAATGGCCACGGAATGTTGGAAGCACTATCCCCTCACACACGCACTCTCTCTCTCACACACACACACACACACACACGGGGGGGGGGGGTGCAAGGGGGCCTTCGGCCCCCCTCCCGCACCCACCCCGTCCCCCTCGCTTCGCGTGAAAAGTTGTGTGGCCGTTTCGAACGTGTGGCCGTTTCGAACGTGTGGCCGTTTCGAACGTGTGGCCGTTTCGAACGTGTGGCCATTACGAACGTGGCCGTTTCGAACGTGGCCATTTCGAACGTGGTCAAATTTATCCGTGGCCATTTCGAACGTGGCCGTTCCGAACGTGGCCATTACGAACAAGTGGCCATTATGAACGTGGCCGTTTCGAACGTGGCCGTTCCGAACGTGGTCATTTCGAACGTGGTCAAATTTATCCGTGGCCATTTCGGACGCTCCCAATATTAGTTCACAGATACAATCATGCATAATTGTATACGATTCTATATAAACGAGAAATTTTGATCGAAATGTATATGTATCTTTTCCTCAATACACTCATGAACAACGGATAGGTGAAACATTTTGTTTTGTGCTTAATAACTGTGATTGGGATATACTTATATGTATACACATTGCAAAAATCTAGATACGATGTCAATAAATAAATAATGTTCGGAAAATCTCATTCCTTTTGACACAATCTCCTTAACGGTCTCTTTCTCATTCTCGTCTCTTTCTCTCTAGCACTTTCTCTCTCTATTCTTTTCTTCCAGTGCGCGACCTTGACCCAATCCCGACGCCTGTACTATCAATATAACTAGCCTCGCGCACTGTTATCACCCAATCATAGGCAAGCTCTCAGGACCTTTTCTGCGCCCCTACATCGATTACGATCCTTCCTAAGTCTCTCGTACATTCTGTGAGTACCGATCTATCGTGACGCACGTCGCATCAAGATTGAAAAAAGCTCTCTGAATTTTCGAATCGCCTAGCGGCACTGTTTTAACCGAAAACCTATCGCCACATTGTTATTCTCGTCGGTCCGTCTCTCATCGAAATCGCGATCTCTCAAGCGTTGTACGGGAAGTTTACGGCAGTGATCTTTTTATCGGACAAGGACTCAAGCGGAAAAGTGCTTCGTTATTTTTTTTTGTGTGCGTGCGTGAAAACCGTTTTCCGTTTACCCGACACCCCCGAAACCAGAACTTCTCAGGTCCCTTCTCAAAACATTTTTTGGTCCTTCGAGCCGGAGCGGTGGGTGCGGTAACGAAGCATCTCTTTGTGCGGAGTAAGACATTCGTGTGTGTTCCACGTGGTACCGGCGAACGTGCGATTACGATCCGCCTAGTGCCCTCTCTCTCTCTCCGACTTCCGTCTCGCTCGGTTACTCGTGCGTGTTCGGCGACCCTCGGACGGACTCAGGCGTTCGGCAACCGATTTTCGTTACGCGTGAGGCGTTCTCTCTCGCTCTTGTAGCCACGCTCCGCCGTGGCGTTTCCCGCTCGACGGCCATCTTGTGAGTCTAGTGCGCGAGACACGGACGGACTCAGGCGTTCGGCAACCGATTTTCGTTACGCGTAGGGCGTTCTCTCTCGCTCCTATAGCCACGCTCCGCAGTGGCTCTCCCGCTCGACGGCCATCTTGTGAGTCTAGTGCGCGAAACACGGACCTCTCTCTCACATCCTCGGATACACTCTCTTCTTCGGACACTCTCACTTCAGTGAATTTAATCAATTGGGACTTATCGGATATAGCGGGCACCACTCATCATGTCCAACCTCGAAGCTAAAATCTCTCTGCAAATGAACCGGCACACGTACATTAAGTCTGTGGCTCTCGAGTGTAAGGAATCGACGTTCTCCACTCTTCAACTACAAATGCTCAAGGTAAAACTCGACCTCATCGATAGTAATTGGCAAAAGTTCGAAGCCACTCACGAGCGGATGGCAGAATCCAAGGCGGAGCTCCTCCTAGATCACGATTATTTCAAAAAAAAAGTGTACGATCAGTGTCTCCTATATTACGCCGACGCGAAGGCCGCATTGCTCACTCAGATTGAGGAGAAGGAAAGGACGCATCCTCTCTCGGGCTCTCAATTAGCCAATCTTTCAATTGGCGGGCAAGCGTCAGCGCGACGCCATCTTCCCGAGATCACTCTTCCGCAATTCTCGGGTGACTTCTCAGCGTGGAGGCCGTTTCACGACCTATTCTCATCACTAGTCGGACGGAATGCGGACATTTCAAACGTGGAGAAGATGCACTATCTCCGGACCAGTCTCCTGGGCGAGGCGGCTCAACTCATCTCCAACTTACCAGTGTCTGAGGACTCATTCGCCTCTGCTTGGGACCTGCTCGTCAGTCGATACGAGAACAAGCGGCTTCTCATTTCGGCTCAGGTAGATCGATTGTTCCGTACCAAGACGATCTCACAGCGGTCGGCCAAGGAGCTCAACACTCTCCTCAACACCACAACGGAGGCGCTCAACGCCTTAGAATCTCTCGGAGCTCCGGTTAAACACTGGGACCACCTCTTAGTCCATCTCATTGTCCAGCGACTCGACCCAAGCACCAGAGAGGCATGGGAAGTTAAACTTGGCTCTACTACTGAACCTCCATCATACAAGGACCTTCGAACATTTCTCACCGGCCGCGTCCGGGCCATGGAAAGTATGGAGTTCGGAACGTCAAGCTCCTCTTCGGATGACAAACCAGCGTCTCCTGCGTTACGACAGAGCGGCAAATCTTCGACAGCCACCGCTCATGTTTCCCTCTCACCCTCCTCAGGGACTCCGGAAACCTCCGGATGCGCACTGTGCTCTGGCCCTCATTACATTGTGTCTTGTCCTCGTTTCAGAGATATGTCTGCTCATTTGCGACGAAATATAGTAATCGAGCGGCGCCTCTGCTTCAATTGCTTGGGAAGGCATAACGCAGTTGCCTGTCAAAACTCGAAGAGATGCCGAGAATGCGGCAACAAGCATCATACGATGATTCACATGGATGGTCAACCGCCCCATGCATCAACGGCGCAAAGTATGACGACTCCCTCGACCACGGCAACGCAGACGTCGGCACCGCCCTCACCATCCAAGAGCACTACATTAACGGCTTCGGAGTGACTAGCGCAGGCAGTCCTCTCTCAATCTCACGCTGTAACACTCACTCGCCCTGCAATCTTACTCGCTACAAGTTGCGCTATCATCCGATCACCTTGCGGCTCTTCTCACTCGGTCAGGCTGCTCATCGATCCCGGGTCGGAACTCACCTTCGTCTCCAGGCAACTGATCGAAACCCTTCAGATACCTCGACGGCGCGCCTCTATTCCTATCATCGGTATTGGTGGATCTCATTCGGAGCGAACTCGGGGTGCTGTCCCTCTAACACTCCACTCAATTTATTCTTCGCGATTCATCAATGTTACTGCCTATATCCTCAAGAAGCTAACAACGTCACTGCCCTCTATGGTGACAGCAGAATATAGTTGGCCTCACCTTCATGGACTCCAGCTGGCGGATTCGGATTTCCTCACACCTAGTCCCATAGATTTGATCCTCGGCGCCGACTCCTACGGGCTATTTATCCAGTCCGACATCATCAAGGGGTCTGAGGAGGAGCCTATCGCACAACGCACTATTTTTGGATGGATCATTCTCGGTCCGATCTCGGCACCAACTACCTCAGTTCACCGTTCTCATCATGTCGCAGTGGATCACGAGCTTCACAACCTCCTCACGAAGTTCTGGATACAAGAAGAGGTCCCCTCATTCTCTACCACTCAACTCAACCCTGACGAAGAGGAGTGTGAGACTCATTTCAAGGTCACTCATTCACGAGATCATTCCGGGCGTTATGTAGTACGACTCCCTCTAAAATTGCAGGCGAGTCAACTAGGGGAGTCACGGTTAACTGCTCAACGGTGTCTTCAACGGGAGGGTCCCGTTAGCGCACGGTGCGATAGCGCACCAACCCGATAGCACACGAAAAATTGACACAATTCCCGATAGTGCACCAACCCGATAGCACACGTCCCGATAGCACACAAAGTAAATCGCGCACAATCCCGATAGCGCACCAACCCGATAGCGCACGGATTCACTTTGCAACTTTTCACGCGAAGTGAGGGGGACGGGGTGGGTGCGGGAGGGGGGCCGAAGGCCCCCCTTGCACCCCCCGTGTGTGTGTGTGTGTGTGTGAGAGTGCGTGTGTGAGGGGATAATGCTTTCGTGCGCTATCGGGTTGGTGTGCTATCGGGTTGGTGCGCTATCGGGATTGTGCGCGATTTACTTTGTGTGCTATCGGGACGTGGGCTATCGGGTTGGTGCGCTATCGGGAATTGTGTCAATTTTTCGTGTGCTATCGGGTTGGTGCGCTATCGCACCGTGCGCTAACGGAACCCACTCGTCTTCAACGCACTCTCCGACGTCTCTCAACGGATCCGACTTATCAGAATCTTTACTTTTCATTCATGTTGGAGTACGAAAAGCTTCAGCATATGGTCAGGATTCCTCCCTCCACTCCAGAACCATCACCGGTGTTTTATCTACCTCATCATGGAGTCCTCAGGGATGACAGTATTACCACGAAACTAAGAGTGGTGTTCAACGGGTCCAGCCTCACTACTACGGGATCTTCTCTCAACGACATTCTGCACACGGGTGCAAAACTCCAACCAGACATTTCAGATGTTCTACTCTGGGTGCGACGGCATCGGTACATCTTCATCACTGACATCACCAAGATGTTCCGCCAAATCAAAGTTCACCCTGCCGACTGGGATCTTCAACGGATTCTCTGGGTCGACGATCAGCTCAATATTAGTCCGTATCACCTCACGACGGTTACGTATGGCACCCGATCAGCTCCCTTTTTGGCGGTTCGTGTTCTCCTGCAACTTGTCGAAGACGAAGGTGGAAATTACCCCTTGGCAGTCTCTCCTCTCCTCAAGGGCAGGTATGTGGATGATATCTGTGGTGGTGCTGACACCCTCCCAGAGTTGGCATCCATCGCTCTTCAATTGCGGGATCTCTGCAAGGCGGGCGGCTTTCCTCTGGCAAAGTGGCAGAGCAATCATCCGGAGCTACTCCAGACTCTCCCTATGGACATCGCAGCAACGGAGTCTCGCCCGTTTGACAACACTCAGGGCAAGATTTTGGGGCTCACTTGGCAACCTCACGCGGACCAGTTCATCTTCTCGAGCAAGGCTTCCAACCGGCCCGTCATCACCAAACGGACAATACTTTCAGAGGTAGCTCAACTATTCGATCCCCTGGGGCTATTATCTCCGGTGATCATCAGAGCGAAAACGCTCCTCCAAGAACTGTGGCTGGAAAAGGTCGGCTGGGATGACTGTCTCTCGCCTCAACTTCGGCATCGGTGGACGCACTTCCGTGCGGAGCTCTCTGACCTGACTTCCATCACAATCCCTCGGTGGATCTCTCTCACGCCGTCAGTCATGGTCGAGCTTCATGGATTCTCGGACGCTTCGCAACTCGCCATGGCGGCTGCAGTTTATATCAAGGTCATCCCTCAGACGACGGCACCAATCACCACACTGGTGTGCGCAAAAACCAAGGTAGCACCTCTCAAACGACTCACCATCCCCAGGCTGGAACTTACGGCGGCGGTCCTACTCTCTCATCTCATTAGCTATGTTCAACGAACACTAGAACTCACGGAGATACCAATCTACATGTGGACGGACTCTTCGGTATCGCTCACCTGGATCAACAGTCATCCCTCTCGCTGGAAGGACTTCGTTCGCAATCGAGTAGCGACAATTCAGGAACGTGTACCTCAAGGTCATTGGCGGTTTATTCCCGGCAAGGAGAATCCAGCAGATTGTGCTTCTCGCGGTCTCTCTTCCGCGCAACTCTCTCGGCATCATCTTTGGTGGAATGGACCCTCATGGTTAGCACAATCTCCTCAACATTGGCCAAGTATGATATCACAGCCAGATTCGGCGGCGACACTCGAGGAGCGGCCCGGCCTTCTTCTCACATCCTCAATGGCGAAGCAACACCAACTCTGGGAGCTCCTCTACCGCTACTCGTCACTCACACGACTTCTTCGGATCACGGCTCATTGTCAAAGGTATTGCGCAATCCTCAAAGGTATTCCACAGTCTTCTCTGGCCACACCCCTCACACCTGCAGATCTGGAGCTCTCACGACTATACTGGATTCGGTCAGTCCAAGCGGCGTACTTCTCATCGGAGCTTACAGTCATCTCAAGCGGATCACATTTGTCAAGGTCTCATCCTCTCGCCAAATTTACGGCTTTCATCGATCATTCAGGTATCCTCAGAATCGGAGGCCGGCTCAGACACTCTCAATTAGACCCCGAGTGCAAGCATCCCGCCATCTTGCCACGAGATTCATATCTTTCACAACTCATCATATTGGATGCTCATCTCAGGACTTCATGGCAGAACTCAGGTAACCTTGACATATCTTCGCCAGGCTTACTGGATCGTTGGTGGCCGAGCCCCAGTGAGATCTCACATTCTCCGCTGCGTTCGGTGTACTCGACAACGAGGCGTAAGGGCACAACAACTCATGGGTCAACTGCCATTATCTCGCATTACGCCATCTCGTCCGTTCCTCAACACGGGGGTTGATTACGCCGGCCCTCTCACTCTCAAAACGTGGCGAGGACGAGGGGCTAAGTGCCACAAAGGCTGGTTAGCAATCTTTGTTTGCTTTTCAACTTCGGCGGTTCATCTGGAGGCAGTGACGGACTACTCAACGGAGGGATTCATCGCAGCTTATCGGCGGTTGACGGGACGGCGAGGTATCTGCCAAACTCTATTTAGCGACTGTGGAACCAATTTTCTCGGGGCAGATACGTCTCTTAAGCGGCTATTCAACTCCGGATCGAAGGAATTCTCGGAACTCGCTCAGCTGCTAGCCCATGACGGCACCACCAGGGATGCAAGATCTTCTCCGCAAGCAACAAGCCACGCGTAGTGGAGAGGGTAACGGAGATGTGTGCGTAAGCGTACGTGTGAGCTCAGCGCTTCGGCGAGCTTCGGATAGAAGAAAAGGACAGAATACAGTTTTCTGTCGCTTTCTTACCAAGCAGGCAACGAAAGCGACGGGCGATGCGCGACGCGGGACGCTGCTCGCTCCTCAATATCTCGATATATGCTCGATATGTTTCTCTGTTACAGCTTTTCTTTATGTTTTATATTTTTATTACAACTGTGTGGTAAATATGTATAAATATGTATATATAAATAATATATTTATTATATATATATATATTTTTTTTTTAAATATATTATACGTTTATATATACATATTTATACATATTTACCACACAATTGTACAAAAATATAAAACATAAAGAAAAGCTGTAACAGAGAAACATATCGAGCATATATCGATATATATATATATATATATCGATATATGCTCGATATGTTTCTCTCTTACAGCTTTTCTTTATGTTATATATGTATACACACACACGTTTTGCGATATATTTAATACTATTAATTTTTTTATATATCTAAAATAATAAAAAAATAAAAATATAAGTGGCGACTTTCCACACCACCCATGAGGTATCACCAATGGCGCGTTAGGTTTTTCATGTGGACCTTCGCCTGAAGCCCTATTATACCACATTGCATTATTTTGTCATTTACAAGTATGGTGTCTGTTAGACAGACAAAATATTTTTTATACTTTAGTTTATTCAAGTATCTGGGTGTCTGTTATACAGACAGACACACACACACACACACAAGATGTTTTTTATATTCTTGCTTTTACAAATATGGTGTCTGTTATACAGACAAGATATATTTTATATTCTTGCTTCTTACAAGTATGGTGTCTGTTAGACAGACAAGATGTTTTTTACAAGCGTAATGTCTTTAATAAATTTATTATTGAGATGAGGGGCCAGCTTTGTCAGTATCTGCAGCATGTATCCTTAAAATACTTTTATTTTTCTTAGCAGCGGGAGCATATAATTTGTCCGCTGACATAAGAGATAAATGCTTTTTGTCAATTTTCATTTTTATAGCTGTTTCGCCCCTCGTTTTTAATGCCGATTTAAACACACAAATAGCATTAACAGTAGTTGACGAAAACTTATTACGGTTTTTCGTTTTTAAATTATTTAAAAAAGAAAACATTCTTTCTGGATCGGCATTTGAATTTGGAAAAGATCTTATAGTACTTATAACATTTGTTAAATTAGGATATTTAGTAAAACTATTGTGTCGATTTTGTAAAATTTGTTTCCACATGCTGTCGAAATTTAATTTAGAAAAGCTTTGTTTTTCTTCCATTGTAAAATCTAATGGTAAAGCAATCCATTCTTTTTTTAAACCATTTTCATCAAAACCGCCAATAGTTTTAGCTATAAAAGAAACATCATTGAATGATGTTTCTCTATTATTATCAAATAAAGTTATGTATGGTCGAAAAACTTGTAACTTTGATAAGAACATGTTATTTATAGGTAATCTTTTACGAATTTCTTCCGCAGCAGTCACATAAAATGTTAAACAGTTCTCTTGAATAATTCTAACTATGTTTATGTGACCTTTAGTGTTAATTCGTTTAGATATTTTTCACATTCTGATCCCAAAATAATTTCATTTATAACTTTTTGATTTTCTTTTAGTGAGAATATAATATTTGTAGAAAATGGTTTTAAATATTCTTCTTTTAAAAAATTTCGACAGATTTGGAAAAGAAAGTTTCTAGATTTTGGATATAATAAATGAATCCTTGTTTCTAATGCTTGAAAGAATGCATTAAATGCATTAAAGAAATTTAAAACGTATTTTAAAAACAGGAAATAAGCTTTCATCTCTACGTTGTCCATCATAGACAATAGATATTCTCCAGAATTTGTTTTTTCACTTACAACCATTTCAGTAAGAAAGTATTTAATTGTATCCCAAGATTCAAGAAGCCTTTCGATGCATAAATAGTGCGAAAGCCAGCGTGTATCACATAATTTCAATATTTTGCGACTTGTTTCTTGGAAACACTCACAAAATTCCCGAAAAATAGCTGTACGTTTTGGACTGCTATTGAGATAAGTAGCAATTTTTTTAGAAATTCCTCGCAATATGCAGGCATTTTAGAACAAGCAGCATGCGCTGCTAATGCAGAAGAATGGCATGGGCATGAAAATGTTAATAAATGTGGACATATTTCTTCCAATTTTTTTAAACGATAAATGTTTTCCTGTCATAACAGATGCATTATCGCATGATAAGGCTACGATATTTAAAAACGGTATCTGTAATTTCCACATTTCACATTTAAATGCCTCAAACAACTTTTCTGCGCTTGAATCTTTGGCATCAATATCAATTAATTTAACTAATTGTGAGCGAATATCTAATGTCTCTGGATCAACGTATCGAACAAGAAAAGTCATCCATTTATTATTTGTTACATCAGATGTTTCGTCAATAAAAATTGTAAATTTTGTATTTTGAAGCTTATTGATGACACGATCTGTTTCGACCGGGCACAAAACATTTGTAATAATGTTTTTACATTTTGTTCGGCTCATGCTCATGCTTTTTAACACATTAGGATCTTCTCCTATATGTTGAAAAAAATTGAGGATTTCTTTTGCAGTTTGATGCGAAATATTTTTATCAGCAATTAATGCAGCATACCGAATTTCTGCTATTTTCTTTCGCTCTTCAAACGACAAAAGTGAATCATCCACTACGTTTACATTTTCGTTCGTATTCTTTGTTTCTGTTTTAATTTTACATATTTCTATATGTGCTTTGGATTCTGCGTGACGATAAATTTTCGACAAATCAGCAACCATGGATTTATCACAAAATGAACAAAAAAATAAATTTAAGTCATGTGACACTTTGCGTAGCCATGGCTTAAATAATTCAATATCTAGCCATTGTTCTCTAAATTTACATTTTTCTGATGTTTTTTTTATCTGAATTGTTATTATTATCAGTATTTAAAGATGAATTATTTTCTTTAATATTATTTTTATGACACGCAGAATACATATTTATACATATTTACCACACAGTTGTAATAAAAATATAAAACATAAAGAAAAGCTGTAACAGAGAAACATATCGAGCATATATCGAGATATTGAGGAGCGAGCAGCGTCCCGCGTCGCGCATCGCCCGTCGCTTTCGTTGCCTGCTTGGTAAGAAAGCGACAGAAAACTGTATTCTGTCCTTTTCTTCTATCCGAAGCTCGCCGAAGCGCCGAGCTCACACGTACGCTTACGCACACATCTCCGTTACCCTCTCCACTACGCGTGGCTTGTTGCTTGCGGAGAAGATCTTGCATCCCTGATTGGAATGCGCATGGATGAGGCCCAACATCCGGTTCCCACGAGCGCTAAAATGACAGCTGAAAAAATAACATCCATCATCAGAGAGCGAAGTGAGCCCGAGCACGGCGACAGCAGCAATGACGTGATTGGCCAGAGGCGTCGCGGCGGGAGCGTCGACGCGGTTGGCCGGACGACCGATGGTGGGGAGCCATCAGAGATCACGTCTATAAGAGGAGGCGACGACAGGGCTAAGGGGCTCATTCCGCGACGAGACTTGAAAGCGTGAACGTGAATCGAGTAAGTCGTATAATAAAACTCGGGCGTAGTCATTATACTGCGTAGTGCTAATTGCGCGGCGGAATATTATATTCTGTGCGGGAAAGGATAGCTCATTAATATCAATTGTGAAGTGCATGACAATAAAAGGACTTCGTATTTTATACATAACGAGTCTTTGTTTGTGCGCGCAATTTCCCGATCTCCTCTCCACATCCTTTAAGGCGTGGTATAGTTGACCCTGAGGATATCAGTGCGTCGACGAGGATCGAGGCGGCAGCGAGGCGACGAGTCTCAACACCCCAGCGGGACGATTCCGGAAGGAGTCTGCAGCGGATCGGCGAGAGCGGAAACTTCGAGAGGAAGGAAGGACGTACGCCCCCGAGAAGCGCTACCATACACCTTGTTACTTGTATAGGAAAAAGTATCTGGCGACCGTTAAGCGGAACACGTCGCAACCTGGCGTTCCGGTGAGTTTGACCCTTTATTTAGGCGCTTACAGACTCAGTCCGGTCACAACATAACCTTGACAACGCTATTCGAGGTCATAATAATGTTGCTATGTAATGCGCCGCATAAAACCCTATAACTTTTGTATGAAACATTTTTTTTAAAAATGCGTATTTTTCAAAATATTAAGGAGTTTCCACACTTTTGGTAAACCCTGTATATTATAATTTTACACGATAGTGTATTTATAGTTTTTTTTATTTTTGTGTCTATTGTGCTTACTTAATCATACTAATAGTTTTTGCATTATTATTATTATGTTACACAGTTATATATATACAGCGTAATCAATATTTTTGTTGCATCATACCAAATGTAAAAGTATTATTATAATACTTTTTTTACAATTTAATTTATTAAGAAGAAATAGATCGAAATGTCTAGATTTCCATTTTCATTTATTGTAATGTACTATATAGCATGAGGTATCTATTAATTTATATACTTGTTATTAATTTGTAAAAAATTATATGTTATATGAAAAGTTATTACATATAAAGAAATTGAATGATTTTGAGCAGATGCTAATTATGTATTATATTTATTTTTTATAAGTAAAAATTTATAACTTTTATAAGTAAAAGTTTTATATTTTAGAGATTTGAAGATTAAAAATTTCATTTTTTTTTTAAATAAAGCTCTTAAAATGGATCTTACTTTTTTATATAAATTGATTTTGTAATATTTAAACAATTATAAGGATAAAATAAGTAAAAATTGAATAGTTTAATTTATTATCTATAGTTTGCATATTTCCTATATGTTTTATTCTAAAAAAATATAATTGTAGAATTTTGATTTAAAAATTTTTCCGAAATATTTATGTTATTTTGCAACTGTGTTGGCATTTTGTGGATTTATTCTCTGCAATGTCTTTGTAATGTTTCATTGCAATTTGCAATATTGCAACGTTGCTACAATGTAATTGCAATGATTTGTATTGTATGGAGGTATATTCTCTCGTTTTTGCATCAAAGATATAGAAATATTTTTAACTCACCCCCAAACGTAAATCTAGCTACATCTATGGTATGTCTGTTACGTTTACCACGCGATGTGGTAGGAGGTAACGATTTGAATTTCGTATTACTGATGAGAGCTTGCCATTCCCAGTTTGACTGTGATTAAGTGTACACGATTAAGATTGCGAGCGATAAAGATTTTGAGTTTGTGATTAAGAAAAAAATTTCTTTAAAAAATATAATGTTAGAGAGAGAACCAGAGAAATATACATATAAACTTTGTCGAGGTAAGTTTACGATAATATCATAATGTAATAAATTGTAAGTTTATAATGTAATAAATTGATATGTTAAATTAATAGACACGCACCACACATACATATACTTATTTACATTACTGTTATTATGCAGATTATTATGAATGCTTTCTAACAATATGTACAGTGCTCCGATTTTATAACTTTTAACGACGATACCATTATTGTTAATATTATTGTATATATATTTTGGCGTTAAAGTATGTGCACCATACACGATAACGATAGTGATATTGTCGTTAGAAATTATAAAATCGTAGTATAAGTAATACCGTGTAATATAGTGTGTACATACGTACAAGTACTATCAAATACATGTCGCATACAACTAAAATATTGTGTTCGATTGTGTCGTTTTATGCACACCATAAATACATTTTTACATTTATATTATTTAGTTTTTTATGAATTTATATATTTTAATAGGAAATAAAGATTTATTAAAATTCATATTCAAAATAATATTATAATATATACATATATATATATATATATATATATATATATATATATAATTTAATATTATTTTTATAACTATTTAATTTGTAATTTAATATGAAAATAACTGAAGAAGCTAAATTAAATAAGTCAAATTCTCTTCAATATGTATACAGAATCAATATTACTTACATTTCAAGATATAAATATCGAGCCATCACGCATGTTTGGGATGATACTTCATGTTTTTATATTTTGAAACGTGACATTGGGTACTTTCCGATTCACGCATGATGCGCATGAAGTGACAAAAAATGTATAGTTCATGTTACACATATTATACATTTTCTGTACTTCATACGCATCATGCGTGAATCGGAAAGTACCCATTTATTGTGTATATATACATATATAGGTATTATATATTGAAAAGAATTCTGAACTAAGGATTGAAATATATATAAATTGTATTGATTTATCATTTGTATTAATATAAATATTGATTTATTATTTGTATTAACATAAATATACGTAAAAATACTATGATTTCACTTTTTATTTAGATTAATTTTTACATTTGATTTATTATATCATTAAAAGATTATGTGTAAATTTCAATTTACATAATTTAATCGATGTTTGATAATAAGTTAATTAATAAGTTAGTAATTTATAAAAAATTTTTGTCAAAAAATATTAATTTTTATATAAGGGAAAATATTTTTTGATATTTCTTTGTATTCAATGAAGATCTTTGTAATATTACACTTTATTATATTTTATTTGATATATGTACAAATTTTATATAAAAAAAATGTAGATATATATATATTTTTTCTTAGTTTCGTAATTTTAAAAGATAAATATGTACACAAATTTATATTTATATATTTGTATATTTATTGATCTTAATTTGGAAACGATTTATTTTCAAGTGAATGAATACTTTTACAATATATGCCAATTGATTTTAATTTTATCAGGAGTTTTCAATTTTATCAGATATTATTTTTTCTATATGTTTTCATGATAAATGAAACATTGTTTACATCATAATATGTATACCATTCTTATAAATAATTTATTAAAATTTGTAAAAAATGTAATAATATTTATTTAAAGAAAATTAAAATAATTCTTATTTTAAAGGTTAATAATATTATAAAGCTTTATATATTACTTAATTTATTTTAATTGTATTATTGAGAGAGGAGTCATAAACTAAAGTATTGCAATAACATTCAATATTAAACTCTTTAGAATAAACAAATTTAATTTTGATTTTATATATTAACAAATGTTTCATTTAAATATGTATAACGTTTGTAAAGTACATATGCATTTATATAATATGTAAATTATATTATATAAAATAAGTATATAAATACTATAATGAAAAGTATAATTGAAATCTTTCACAGGTTCTGATACAAACATATTTCAATTATTCAAATAGAAGTAATAGAGCTCTATACATTTCGATTTACTTCACATTCTTCTCAATGGTTCAAATTAAAAACAAAGCAGCTGAGTTTTTGACGTTATTTTTATGTATTAATATGTAACTTATTTTTCGTCTGGTGTTCTGCAACTTTTTCATTATAATAAGTTTCTAATACAATATCATGTTTTGTTTTGTACATCTATGTTATATATTATAATTTTATACGACAGTGTATTTATAGTTTCTTTATTTTGGCGTCTATTGTGCTTACTTAATCATACTAATAGTTTTTTCATTATGTTAGAGCAAAAATAGGTTTGCTAATCAATCCGCCCTTCTTGTGGGAGTTGGGATTCATCTTTGTAAGTCGCGCCATTCCGTGCGCCCTGGTTCGCGATCCGCCCCACGTGTAGCGCTTCGCTTTTCTCTTCCGGTGCCGGGGCCCGCATACTTCTTCCTCCACGCGTCAGGACGTACACACGTGCGTCGTGTACATCCTTCCTTGTAAATCTCTTTCTTTTAAATATATACAGTTATATAGCAAGGTGTGTTCTGTTTTAACCTAATCCAAACAGGTTATGGGCCCAGGACACGCAGGATATAAAGAGACGAAAAGTGTGTGCGTGAGTATAGCCTAACTCTTATTGCCTTTGTAAGAAGTAACGCTCTGAAGAAGCACGCCATGTCGGTTACTATCGGAACGCAAAATATCGAGAAGCTGAACGACACTAATTATGAATCATGGAAGATTCAAATAAAAACTATACTCGTATGCAACGAACTGTGGAAATATACGAGTGGAGCCGAGATTCGTACAACCGAAAATAGTGATCTGTGGACATTAAGAGACGAAAAAGCGTTGGCACTGATTCTACTGAGTACGTCGAAGAATCAATTAAACCACATCAAAAAGGCAACTACGTCGCACGAGGCATGGGAGAAATTGAAAAGCACGTATGAATCTAAGGGCCCGGTAAGAAAATCCGTTTTGTACAAACAATTATATCGCATGAAAAAGGAACAAGGACAAAGCATGATGGAATATATTAATAGTTTTGTCGATAAAGTAGAGCAACTAGAAGATGCTGGAATAAAACTACCGGAAGAACTAACGTCGATAATGATGCTAAACTCATTACCGACTGAATATGAGAACTGTGTTGCCATGGAATCGCGAGATAACATACCGACAATTGATTTTCTTAAGGCAAAACTCATCGAGGAAGAAGCACGACGCATCGATCAAAATGATTGTAAAAATCACGATTCGGAAAATAACGCTCTAATGGTGAATAACAAAGGATATAATAAAAACACAAAGGATACTCATACGAAACATACAAGAAACTACAAGTTCACAGGAAAGTGCTACAAATGCAATAAAATTGGGCATAAGTCGGCGGAATGCAAGAGCAAGTCAAAACGTCACGCAGGAAACAACGTGCAGGATGCTATGTTCGCGAGTGCCCAATATGCTGGACCACAAGGATCGACGCAATGGTGTTTAGATAGCGGCGCGACAAGCCACATGTGCCATGATAAGAAGAAATTTCACGAGCTAGATACGAATAAGAAGTGTAATGTCCATATCGCTACGGAAGACACCGTTGAATCCGGTGGCACTGGTGACGTGAAGATGAAAGTGACATTAAGAAACAGTAAAGTAAATGACATTAAGTTAAAAGACACAATGTTGGTGCCGAAATTTAGAAGTAATTTACTTTCGATATCCCGTATGACTGATAATGGCTATACAGTGACATTCAAAGAGAAGTGCGCGTTTGTGAATCGACAGGATGGCTCTACAGCGTTAGTAGCTAAAAGACAAGGTCAGTTGTATGTTGTAGATGAAGCTGAACAATCACAGGTCCTGGCGGCACGCGACGTTAAGGATGACAACCTCCTACGTTGGCACCAAAGGTTCGGCCACTTAAATCTAAGAGATTTAAAAAAATTAAATTCTCAGGAAATAGTAATTGGTCTAAATATGAAAGGTAATTCCAAAGAACTCAATTGTGAAATTTGTAATAAATGCAAAATTCATCAGCTCCCCTATAAAAATTCAACTAAAAGAGAGAAAGAAAGGCTCGGTTTAGTACACTCTGACATCTGCGGCCCCATGAGTGTTCCTTCTTTAGGCGGAGCCAGATATTTTGTCACGTTCATAGATGACAAATCCAGATACGTGGAAGTCGTGATGTTGAAGAAGCGATCGGACGTAATAACGGTTTTCAAAGCCTATAAAAAACGTGCTGAAAAGGAGACAGGTTGCCAAATAAAGAAGATTCGTACCGACAACGCAAAGGAATATATATCAAAGGAATTCAACGATTTTCTTGAAGAGGAAGGAATCAAGAGACAACTAAGTGTCGAGTATTGCCCCCAACAAAACGGCGTTGCTGAGCGTGCCAACAGAACCCTAGTAGAAATGACACGATGCATGCTATTACAATCTGGAGTTCCCGATAGCCTATGGGCCGAAGCTATTAATACTGCAGCTTATATTCGCAACAGATGTCCGACGAAGTTATTGGAAAATTTGACACCCATGGAAGCCTGGTCGACTGAGAAATCATACGTGGGTTTCATGCGCATATTTGGCAGTAAAGTCATAGCCCTCGAGAAGAAATCTTTTAGAGGTAAGTTCGAGCCAAAAGGAAAGAAATATATATTAGTTGGCTATTCACAGGAATCAAAGGCCTACAGATTGTGGACTCCTGGTACAAAAACTGTAATAAAGAGACGCGATGTACGATTCATCGAAGACTTAGAGAGTCAAACGAGCAGCCCGGAAGAAAACTATGGAGTTTTACTGAACCCGGATTGGAATGAATCGACGAAGTCAATGGATACTAAGCCAACGGAACCGATCACCGTTCATGAAGATGAAGATGAAGAATCGAATGGTGACATAACCTTCGAGCAAGAATCGAATGAAGAAAGTGAAGAGGACAGAGAAGAAGAACAGACTGTTACCCCGATAATCTCCAAAAAATGCTCCGGTCGACCGAAGTTATTAAAAACCGGAAAAAGGGGTAGACCGAGAAAACTATATCGAGAAATAAGATATAGAATACGATGAAGAAACGTCAGGTGAACCGTCAAATGTAGAAGAAATAAATAATAGAATTGATAAACAAGCATGACTAAATGCTATGCAATCGGAGTATAATTCCCTAATGAAGTACAAAACATGGGAACTCGTACCGCGACCCAAATCTAAGAAAATATTATCTAATAGATGGGTATTCAAAATAAAAAGGAAGCAAGATGGATCAATAGACAAACATAAAGCACGCTTAGTAGTACGAGGCTGCGAGCAAAGACAAGGCGTGGACTACAGCGAAATATTTGCACTGTGGCCAAATATGAGACGATACGCGCTTTTCTCGCCGGATGCGTTCAGGAGGAGATGCATGTACATCAGATGGATGTTGTGACCGCTTACATACAAGGCAACTTACCAGACGAAATTTACATGGAGCAGCCTGAGGCCTTCAAAGTTCAAGGACAAGAGGACAAGGTTTGTTTATTGAAGAGACCACTCTATGGCCTGAAACAGGCGGGTCGATGTTGGTATGAAAAATTAGATAATTACCTAAAAGGAATAAACATGACGAATAGCAACGTGGATCCTTGCGTATACGTGATTACAAATGAAAATGATAGAGTAATTATTATAATTTATGTAGATGATTTACTTATAGCATCCAAGAGCCTTCATAAACTACAAAAACTAAAAAAAGTCCTGAGAAATGAGTTTCAGATGAATGATTTAGGTCCTGTGAATGATATTCTCGGAATAAATATAAAAAGAGATGGACCTACGGGAAAAATGAGGCTAACGCAGCGGAGATACATCACAGACATATTCTTTATGTTTATCACAGACATGTTACAAACGTTTGGAATGGAAGATTGTAAACCAATATCTACCCCATTTGAACCAAACCAAAAGCTAACGAAAGGGATGCAATCAAAAGAAGAAAGAATAAGCATGAAACACAAGCCATATAGAGAGCTAATAGGGAGCTTAATCTACTTGGCGAATGCGACACGCCCGGATCTAGCATTTGCTGCTAGTGCATTAAGCCGATTTTGCACGAACCCAGAAGAGATCCATTGGAAACTCGCTAAAAGGGTGCTTCGATACTTGCAACACACCATCGATTATGGTATAACGTATATTAAAGACTGTAAGAAAATGCGAGCTTATGTAGCTTCGGATTGGGCTGGCGATATAGAGGATCGTAAATCATGTAGTGGAAATGTAATTATGTTAGCCAGCGGCCCGATAAGTTGGGAATCAAAGAAACAGAAGTCTGTTGCTCTATCCACGATGGAGGCTGAATACGTAGCCCTCTCTGAAGTATGTAAAGAAATAGTATATTTAAGACGTCGATTAGATCATATAGGTTTAAATCTTGCGTAGTGGACGCAACAGAGATATATTGTGACAACCAAAGCGCGATAGAGTTGAATAAAAATCAAGTGTTTCATGGCCGAAGTAAACACATCGATATCAGGTATCATTTTTCGCGAGAGATTAGAGATAAAGGAGAAATAAGCGTGAATTATTTACCGTCTGAAAAAATGACAGCAGATATATTGACAAAGCCTTTAACCAAAGCGAAGCACGAAGAGTGCGTTAGATTGTTAGGTCTGAAAGAATAATAACTTTAAGGAGGAGATAGAATTTAGTGCATATGATTTATACTTAATCCAAAGAATTAATCCAAAGAATTATGTTTAGTTCGTATCAAACGATTAGGTCGTATTGATAGGAGGAGTGTTAGAGCAAAAATAGGTTTGCTAATCAATCCGCCCTTCTTGTGGGGATTGGAATTCATCTTTGTAAGTCGCGCCATCTTTGTAAGTCCGTGCGCCCTGGTTCGCGATCCGCCCCACGTGTAGCGCTTCGCTTTTCTCTTCCGGTGCCGGGGCCCGCATACTTCTTCCTCCACGCGTCAGGACGTACACACGTGCGTCGTGTACATCCTTCCTTGTAAATCTCTTTCTTTTAAATATATACAGTTATATAGCAAGGTGTGTTCTGTTTTAACCTAATCCAAACACATTATTATTATTATGTTACACAGTTATATATACAGCGTAATCAATATTTTTATTGCATCATACCAAATGTATTATTATAATACTTTTTTTACAATTTCATTTATTAAGAAGAAATAGATCGAAATGTCTAGATTTCCAATTTTGAATTGAGAAGAAATAAATCAAAATGTCTGCATTTTTAATCTTAAGTTAAAAAGAAATAGATCAAAAATTGTCTAGATTTCTATTTCTATATAAATAATTGAAATTATGTTTGTATATTGAATATTATGAATATTATGAAAGGCTGCAATGGTTCTTTGTATTAAATTTTCTAATTGTACGTTTCAAATACTTTTATGTGTCATTCAGATGATTTCCAATAATTATTTTAAGAAGATAATCTACAATAATTCTACATATAATTTACATTATGATTTACAAAAGAAAAACATTGATATTTAAAACGTGACAAATTATTGATATGAAAGAATAAATGATTATTGATATGATAGAATATGTAAAGTGCATTTTTTATATTTTCATCCCATAATCAGGAAGCAATATTTTTAAAAACGTTTTTAAAAGTTTTTATAAAATATTTTTGAAAAACTATTTTAAAACATTAAAATTATAAATTTTATTTAATTCATTAAAAAAAAATAATTATTTTAATATTTTCTCTAAATTATTATTTCAAACAAAAGATTTATGTAAAATAATTTATAAATATTAAATATATATTATTTTTCTCTTTACAATGTATATTATATATGTATATCATCTTTGTATATTTTGTAGGTTAATTATTAATTTTGCATCTTCAAAATATCAAATTAATCTAAAAATGTCACAATATAATTCGGATGATTCGGAAAGTCATATAACTCAAAATTTTCAAAATCATATTGATAAACTTATTGAAATTGACAATTTAAATGCAATTGAACTTTTGACACCAAGTGATGTACTTGAAAGCATACAAATGTATGATTCAACAGTATAAGTAAAAAATTTTTTAAAATTGAAGAAAAGAATAACAATTATAAACAGAATAGAATAAACAATTATTTTAATCAATATTCATTATTTTTTTGTATTTTTTGCATTATGTTTTTAAAATTTTAATAATTAATATTAATTTAAGGTATGTATGTATATATATATATATATATATATATATAGGGTAGAAAAATGTATATATATGAAAAGAAAAAAAAAAAATATAAAATATATATATATATATATATATTGCGAGGCGGACGACTTCTGAGATTAATATAAAACCCGCGCGTAAGGGCAGCACGCCCGCCCGCCCCCGAAACAACCAACAATTACAAGAACTAAAGATCGATATTTCACTCCACAATAACACCACAACCAAAACCTAAAAACAAAACCAAAACACAAAAAAAACGAAACGCCTCGGGGGAGAAAGACGACCCCACACCACAACACCGCCCGCCGCCCTCAACCCCCACCCCCCCCGCCCACAACCCCCTACCCACCGCACTCCTCCTCTTCCCCGCGCCCCGCCGCGCACGACCCCGCCACTAGCACCAGGGGCGAAACACGTCCCCCCCCCAAAAATAGTCGTCCCCCCAAATACAAATAAAAGAAATTACCACGATATTTCACCGCATGCAGAGGACCGCAGTGTTCCCTTGTCCTCCCCCCCGGCCCTGCTGCGGGTTTCCGGGCGACACAATTTTCTTGGACCCAAAACCCATACGACTCCCAGTTTCCCCACACCTATCCTCTCTCACGCCCCAAGCCCGTCCCTTTCCCCCCCCCCGCCGCGGCGGGTTACCGCACGCCACCTCTTTCGGCGCCCCTCAGACCCCCTTAGTTCCCGTTGCTCCCCTACCCCACCCTCACCCAAAGGGAGCAGCGGCCCCCCCCCCCTCCCCTCTTCTGTGTACACCACACACCCCTCCCCCCCCTTGCCCTGCACCTCACCCAAGACCACCGGTAAACAACCGCCGAAGAGGGGGAGAAGAAGAAAAGAAGACTCCTCTCCCCCCCTTCTAGCAGTTCGGTCCTTCGTATGGCTTCCCCACGAATAAATGAAAGGAAAAAAAAAAAAAAGAAGAAATTATATAGTAAAAAAAAAAAATATTTTATAAAAAAAAGTCGGGCTCCGGAATTCCCTAATTTAAATCTGCCCTTGGAAAAAACGGGGCAAACTGGCGGCAAGAACTATTTTATTCTTATGTCTACCAGATTTTCGAATTACAAAAACTACATCATTAAGTTTCTTCATTATTTTATAGGGACCCTCCCAATTACTTTGTAGTTTAGGGGTCCTCCCTAATAATCTTCGGGGATTGAAAAGCCAAACATCCTGACCTGCTTCGAAGAGAATTTGCCTAGCCTTGCGATCATAGCGCGCTTTGGAACGCAATGATTGTAAATTTATGCGTTGTCTAGCATATTCATGGAAATTTTGCATCTTTTCTTTCAACTTCTGAATATAATTTCCTATCGAACTCTCCCTACTTTCCTCGGGGGGGGCTCCCTCGCAACAAATCTAATGGTAAAGTTAAGTCTCGAGCGAAATACAATTCTGCTGGGGAGACGCCCGTGGCCTCATGCTTCGAAGAACGATAAGCCAGCAAATACATAGGAATCCAACTATCCCAATCTTTTTGATTCTCCGCAGCAAATTTAGCTAAATAATTTAAAATTGTTTGATGGTGACGTTCGACCTGTCCATCAGACTGAGGATGTAAAGCAGTAGTCCTAGTTTTCCTAATTCCCAGCTGGCGCGTCATCTCCCGAAAGATCTTTGATTCAAAGTTTTTACCCTGATCTGTATGTACTTCTAAGGGTACTCCATGGCGAGAAACTATCTGCTTCACAAAAGCCTCCGCAATCGTATTAGCTTTTATATTCTTTAAAGGAAGAGCTTCAACCCATTTCGTGAAACAATCGATCAAAACCAATAAATAACGATTTCCGCTAGAAGTAGTAGGGAGTGGACCGAGAATATCCATTTGGACTCTTTCAAATGGAGCTCCCACATTATAAACCTGCATTGGAGATTTACCCTTTTCCGAAGGACCCTTTTTAGCTACACAAATTCTACAAGAACGGCACCAGTCTTCCACATCATGTTTGCACGTAGCCCAATAGAAGCGTTTTCGAATCTTATCCAAAGTTTTATTCACTCCAAAATGCCCGCCTGTAGCAGAATCGTGGGCTAGCTCCAGTATTCGACCGATGTACTTCCTGGGAACAATAATCTGAAGAATAATAGATTTTAAATTTGGAGATTCCCACCTTTTAAAAAGAACACCATCTTTAAAAACTAAAAGAATCCCAATATGACCAGTAAATTTTTGCCGAAACATCCTGCAAAGCAACTTCCTCGCGAAGCGGACGTCTTTCTGATTCCTTTCCCCCGTAAAAATATCGAAATCACAGGATCTTCTAATTGTCTCTTGCGCCATTCCTCCAAGTTCTCCTCCTCAAAACTATTCGGGCAACCGAATTTTCCTTGAATTCCGCTTTAGCACAATAAGTACAACCTTTTTTTCTGAACAAGGACGTCTCCGACAAACCATCAGCATTCTGATGTAACTGACCTTTCCGATGGATTATCTCAAATTCAAACTGTTGTATTCTCTCAAGCCACTGGGCTAATTGACCCTCTAAATCTCTAAATGACATCAACCAGCGGAGAGAAATATGATCTGTGCGAATCAGGAACTTCCTTCCATATAAATAATGATGAAAAGATTTAAGCGATTCCACAATGGCCAATAGTTCTCGTCGGGTCACACAATAATTCCTCTCAGCTTTATTAAGAACTCGGCTATAATACGCAATTACCCTTTCGGAGCCATCCTGAATCTGTGATAAAACCGCCCCGATTCCATGATTCGAAGCATCAGTATCCAGAATGAATTCCCCAAGCTGAGTGGGAAAAGAAAGAATCGGAGAAGAGATTAACTTGTGCTTCAGCTCTTGGAAAGCTTCCTGACATGCCTGGGTCCATTCGAATTTAAACTGATTTTCAGTAAGCAAAAACAGAGGTTTTGCTATTAAAGAAAAACCCTTTACGAATTTCCTATAGTAGGAACAAAATCCCAGAAAACTTCGAACTTGCTTTTTATTCCGAGGAATAGGCCAATTTTCCACCGCCGCAATTTTCTCCGGGTCAGTAGTAATACCTTGTCCAGAAACAACATGTCCCAGATACTTTACTTTTCTCCCAAAGAGGGAACACTTTCTAGAATTGATTTTCAGGCCCGCCGAACGAAAGCGAAGAAAAACTTCCCTCAAATTTGATAACATCTCCTCAAAAGATTTGCTGAAAACAATAACGTCGTCTAAATATACCAAACAAATTTTTGATAGGATGTTCTGTAATACTTTTTCCATAAGACGCTCAAAGGTAGCTGGAGCATTACATAAACCGAACGGCATTACTTTGAATTGCCATAATCCATTTCCTACGGAAAACGCCGTCTTCTCCCTATCTTCCGGATGAACCTTAACCTGCCAATATCCACTTTTCAGGTCTAGGGTGGAGAACCATGAATTTCCTGATAACTGATCCAAAATATCCTCGATGCGTGGTAATGGAAAAGAATCCTTGATGGTAACAGCATTCAACTTCCGATAATCCACGCAAAATCTCAATGACCCATCCTTTTTCTTCACAAGTACTACAGGGGATGCCCATGGGCTCTGCGACTCTTCGATGACACCCTGAGATTTCATTTCTCGAATAATTCGATTCACCTCTTCTTTAAGATGTAAAGGGACCCTGCGAGGAGCCTGTTTGATGGGATCAGAATCTTTTAATTTAATGACATGTTTCAAGATTCCGCAATTTCCTGAAATCAAATCTTCCGAAAATATATCCTGAAATTCCTTCAGGAATTCAGCAAAAAGATTTTTTTGAAAAGAATTCAAGCCTTCAGAATTTTCTTCAAATAAAGTTTTCAAAGAATGAGGAACTTCCGAAACTACTCGTTTACATGAAAACTCAATAGCATTAACCGAATTTCCGAAAATAGGGTCGAAAATTTTTTCCAAATTTACCATTGAAAGAAAATCAGCACCCAATATACATTCATCAGAAATGTCAGCGACTAGCATCGTAACATCTAAAGAATACTTTCCTATCTCAACTCGAACAATGACTTTAAACTGAACCGGAACAATCTCTCCCGTAGGATATTTTATATAGCTTTTACTTTTACCCGCCGTCTTGGCATTCTAACCAGACTTTTATTTAAAACTGAGATATCGGAGCCCGTGTCAATTTTAAAAATTACAATTATTACAGTCAATTAATCCTTTATAATAAAACAAGTTTTCTTTAATCCTACTCAAATTAAAACATTTTTTATTAAAACAATTTTCCGGGGTATTTATTCTTCCAGTCGAACCCGCCCCGAAAAGCTCGACTAATTTTTGTTTCCCGTCAAGGACGGACATTCCGAACGGAAGTGCCCCTCCGCGCCACATTGCCAACACTCTTTCTTTTGAAAATGGAATTTCCCTTTTTGTCTTTATAATTTGACCTCTCTTTATTTTCTTCCCCTTCTTTCTTTTTATTTTCCTCACTCTGCCCATTAAATTTATTATTTTTTATTAAATTTGTTATTAAATTTATTATTAAATTTATTGTTTTCGTTATTTTGATAGAATTGATTGAATTTATTCCTCGAAAAAACTATTCTCCTGAATGACCTTAACAGCCATCGCCCTTTCCACCGCGATTTTAAGAGAGGTGATGTTTTCTAACTGAAGAGTTCTCCTTAGAAAACCGTCCGATAGCGCAGCCACAAACTGGGCACAAGCGATCTTATCCCTCACTTCGTGAGAACACTCAGGTAAGCAAGACGCGAAAGCCTTTCCAGATCTGCACCCAAAGTAGCCAAATCTTCCGAACTCTTTTGTTTTCTATTAGTAAACTGGGTATAGTAAGTCTGGGCCAAATGCCCCTCCCCAAAACGCAACTCTAACTTCGATTTCAGCTCATCGAATTTCAAATTCTCTATTTCGAAAATCCCATCCAAAATCGTACGTGCCTTTCCCCTCAAACAAGCAGCCAAAGCCACGGTTTTCTGCGAATCGTTCCAGTTATTGGCCCGCGCTATCAAAACGAATTGAGTGAGAAACTCACGCAAGGGGACACTCCCGTCGTAATTATCGGTTTTTAATTTTAGGCACAAACCGGGATTCGAATTTTCTAAACGCGGACTATTATAAGAAGGACTTAGCTGTTGATCCTGTCGTAATCTCCCCTCCAGACGTCGGAGCTCGCTGTCTCGCTCCCGGAGCTGCGCCTCAAATTCGGCTCGCATCTGCAGGCGCTCCTCTCGCAACTCCCGGATCTCTCGCATCGCCGCCTGAAGCGTGATTGTCTCCGCCGATGGGCTGAGAGTCGCGGCTCGTATCCTCTTTCTTGTAGAGACGCCCGAGGCTGGATCCTGTTGCCCGATGTTTATCGTCGACATCCCAAATTCAGCGTCTCACCAAGTTGACAAAATCGCGTCCCGGTTGATCCTTCGGTATCCCGTCGATCCCGGACGAGCCCCAAATGTTACGCCCGGGGGAGATCGAAGGCTCGCGGTAAAAGATCGGCCGCTCGCGGGACGCGCGAAAATAACAAGCACTTTTAAGAACTAAAGATCTTTATTGCACTGCACAAGTTACGACACAAACGGTAACTCAGAACAAACACACAAATTAGTAAACGATTCGGCTCGTGAGAGAAACGCGTCCACACAGCTTGACAGCTGGCTCCGGACTCAAACGACAGCCGCCGCTGTCAACAACCTCTTGACGACGGACTTCTTCTCTTTACATGGCGGTCCACGACGGACTCCGACCGCGACTTGAACCAGGGGCGTAACAATATATATATATATTTTTTTACTTATATATATACATATATATATACATATATATATATATATATATATATATATATATATATATACGGGGGGTCCGTAGACCACCCGTATACCCCCTTTTGTCTACCAGGCTTGTTATTCGTGAAAGGCGTACTCCTTTTTAATTCAGTCACTAACGAATGCACACTATCAAGCAGTTGATTTCTACTAACTGGAAAACCTCTATCACAGCAGTAGATTATCCATTCTGTGATTCTTGATTCTTCTTCTTTCGTTAAAATAGTCGGTGGTCCTTTAGAACACTCGACAGGATAGATATTTTTTGCTTTGCAGTAAAGCGTGCTTCTCGGTACATAATACATTTGTGTTGCCTCTCTCAATGACATGCCATTTTTCATATCCTTTAAAGCAGCATTTATATTTTCTTGTGTATATTTCTTTTTACTACCTTCGGCATGTTTGTGATTCTAAAGAACACAAAATATTTACTTATTTAGTGTCAATGCAGATACATTGCAAGGTTATGAACGGCATTCTTGTCTCAAGTAATATATATCTTTTTAAACTATTGAAATATATATTTGTAGATGTTAAACTAATGTTGATAATACTTATTAAATAACATTATTTATTAAAATACTTTACATAATTAACATTAATAGTAATTTAATTCACCTGATTTAGCTATTAGTACTTTCCAGTCGAAGGAGTGATTACCGGTAACTAAGCGCACGATCAGTTACTGGGCAGTTACGTAAATTACTGTACCAGTAACTAAATTCACTAAAATTTGCCCAAAAATATTGTTTATATCAATTAAAAGCATATCAGCATATGTTTATAATTATTCTATATCTTTCTCGACTTGAATAAAACTTTGTTTATATAATAAAAACGCGAAATAAAATAAAAATCATCTTAACAAGCAGACGAATTTTCTTAAGAAAACGTTAAGAACATTGTCAAAATATGTCCTTCGCCTAGATGCGTAACAAATTTATCTCTTACTGGACATTAATTTTTTATTATATTTAAAACATCTTATTATATAAATAGTCCTTAAATATTAATAGATTTCGATAAAATTTGAAATTACAATAAAAAAACCATTTGAAATTAATAACGACAAATTCTCATGTAAATGTCCGGAAATAGGGTCATATCCGGCAATCGGTACTAGTAGGTATACAAGGCGGGTTCTAACTCAGGTCCTCTCAGGGGGGTGAGGCGCGAGGGGATCCTCAGCGGCGCGGGGGAATGACGTCACGCATGGAGGAGGGTTTTCGGTGGCGCGGGGGAATGACGTCACGCGGGACGGAGGGGATTTCGTAGGCGCGGGGGCTGCGGGCGTCGTTGAATTACTACCGAAATCATTGCTTTCGGAAATTGCCAGGAAAACCTGGGATTGGTTCTAATCTTACAGTAAAAATTCCCAATTTTTAACAGGGCACCGAACTAGACGTCGCGAATGGATCTCACAAGAACCGGTGAGAAATAATTCTCCATGATGAAAATCGTTTCGACTCCTCGGCGGTACGAGCCACGCAACTTTTATTAACGTTTATTTAACGGAAGGAACAACGATAACTCTTTTATTAAAACGATAATTTCGTCTAAGAATGCGAAAAGATCGCGGGAAAAACACGGTGATTTCGCAACCGTAATTTATTAATTTATTTATGAATATGAACAAAAAACGAAAAAACAAATTCCGATGGTCGTAAAATTCCATCTAAATACAAAAACAAAAAAACAAATTAATAAATTCATAATAATTAACTCGTGATTCTATAATATCGAAGGTGATCGTTAAATTTTGTGAAGCTAATATTTAATCGTTGACTTATCACATCGAATCTTCACACTTTTATTCGATAATTCTGTATATTTAATTAGCAATATTTAGGAATATTATCTACGAGAGGGAAGGCGAAAAAAATCTTTTGTTAAAACAATAATTTTGTATAAGAACTTGTAATTTTATATTTGATCGCGCGATTATATACTTAATATGTATATCTATACATTAGACGGCACTCCCGGTTTCGGTACGAGCGAAAATCCCATTTCACTTACGAGAATCAACTTCGCGCCAACCGGTCGGGATTGCAACGATACAACGAGCAAGGACTAAGCCCAAACCGGAAAAAAGACGAAACGATTGACGGAAATAGAGGAAAATGAAGTTCACCAGCTCTTTTTCGCGCATAATTATCCTATCTCGTATCGAACCTGGACCCGCTAAGCACGATTTCAGGTGTTCCGCCCGGACATATTATGCCTCTCGCGGTTGCTATATGCTACACCAGGCTAGTAGACGGCAAAAGAAGAGGATACCCACATTTTTTAAATGCTAACATTCAGCAATTTAGAAAATGGGGAGGCAACCCCTTTTACCGAGCGAAAATCGTGCCTAGGGGAATCCACTCGACTCCTCGACAGGGTTAACACACGCAGTGCGTGTGGCTGTAGACGAGCAAAGAGAAGGGACCCATTGACGACCATTCCGAGCAATCGATCGAGTTCTAACTAATTCGGGCCGAATCACTTGACGAAGCACGAAGCAAGAGTGTACGTTGCATAGCAACGTGTGCGAACTCGAAACATCCCAGTTAGTTGGCATCGGAAGTAGAGACTCGTGACAATAAGTGAAATTGGAATTTTATATGAAAAGTCCAAAAGTTCCGCGAAAACGCGACGACGCGAGAATACTACAACGCGGAAATGCGGTAACGAAATGCCGCCGTCCGCGACACGTTGACGGCACCGACGATGGAAAGTCGATGACGCAATGTAACTCTTTTATTAAAACGACAATCTCGTCTAAGAACGCCAAAAAGAATGCGGGAAAAACGTGGTGTTTTTGCAACCGTAATTTATTAATTTATTTATGAATATTTTCCGATACGAAATTCGTAAATATAACTGAAAAAACAAATAATTAAATTCATAATAATTAACTCGCGATTCTATAATATCGAAGGTGATTGTTAAATTTTGTGAAGTTATTATTTAATCGTTGACTTATTATGTCGAAAATCTTCACACTTTTATTCAATATTTCTTTATATTTAATTAGCAATATTTAGGAATATTATCTGACGAGAGGGACAGCGATAAAATTCTTTTGTTAAAACGGTAATCTTTTATAAGTACGCGAAAAGAACGCGAAAAGAACGCGGAAAGAACGCGGAAAGAACGCGGAAAGAACGCGGAAAGAACGCGAAAATGAAAGAACGCGGAAAGAACACGGAAAGAACACGGAAAGAACACCGTATTTTTGCAATCATAATTTAATAATTTATTTTAAGAATATTCAGCTCCGCGCGATATGGAATTCATAAATAGATAAATCTAACGGAAAGCATATCATAAAATTTATAATAATTGACTCGCGATTCTATAACAAAGGCGTTCGTCAAATTTTATAACGCTTATATTTAATCATTAATTTAGCATCGAATTTTTACATTTAAAATAAAAATTTTCCGAATTTATTAATGACTCTTTAATATGAAAATATAAATAGTTACTCTTTTATGAATATTTAAAGAATATATACTATAAAAATAAATATGTTAATTTAATGAATTACTATTATATAATCATTATACGTATACTTTGGATAATTTTTCGTGTAATTTACATAAGAATGTATTTACGCAATTTACAATCTTCTTAAACATTAACAATTTTGCAATTTCTTTTAGTATTCCTGAAAATAATTTTAATAATTTAAATTAATAATTTAAATATTTTCATTTTTTTAGCATTTTTAAAAATAAATTCAATTTAATTTTTTAAACTGAAATAAAGCCAAATTACAAATTTCTCTATATTATATTAGACTGCTAACACGGCCATATCTCATATGATAAAATGTAAAACAAAGGCAACCATTTATAACTGGACAGAATTTATACTGGCTATCACAGAATTTAACATAACATAACTATCGCTCTCGAAAGATGCAATTGTAATTTATATGAGTATCGATTGTATATTTTATTTTAATAATTACTGGTTATTGCTTATATTTATTTAAATACTATATTTTAATATTTTGTAACTACTTATGTTCACTTTAATCACTATCTCGTAGAAGTTTATATTTATTTTAATAAATGCCGGCAAAAGTTGACAGTACGACATAATATGTATATTAATCTAATGTGTATATGTATATCCTGCCCAAATGTAAATGATTATTCTGGCTTCAGCTGTTAGCAGCCTGGTATAATATATAAAATTCTTATAATATAAAAGTCTCTATGCAGATTTACCAATAAAAATTGATTGATATTATAATAATATATGTAATTAATAAATTTTTATAGAAATGAATAATTTATAATAAAATATAAAATTAATATGTGTATAACAATTATCATATTACATTTATCACATTACAAGTTATTTCATTAATTAATCATTTGGCTTTACATTAAGTTTAAAAACAATATTTACAACAAATGTTGTAATGGATGAGCTAATAAGAAATTAGAGTAAGATAAGTGAATAAGATAAATGCGCGTTATAAGCGAATAAATTAGCATTAGATGTAATTGATACAATTTTTAGTGTTCTTTATTTTTAATAAATTAGGTAAAATCTATACAAAAATAATCTTTTCTCTATCTTTTTTCTTTATAATTAAAATACTGCAATATATTTTCGCAATGGATGCAATATATTTCGAACGAATTTATTAAAAGTTATTTAATTTAATCTATTCTAGCTCATCCATTTTAAGGCAACGGATTTATCTACAATCTCTATGAATCCGTTACTTTAAAATTAAATAAAAGTTTTTATCACTTACCGGAGCATTGATGTGCCACAGCGGAGTTGTCATTATCGAAGCTACGTTGTCTGTAACATACAAATATAAAATTCATTTATAACAAAGCTCAAAATACAATCAATATTTCAAAAAATTATTATTGTGCGGAATTTCATATCCGGTGTGTAAAATAATAAGCAGATATAAACACGTGGGAAGATTTTATAAATTTTAAAATTACTTTTTAAATAGAAATTTTTATATATGATTTTTATAAAAATCTTTCTCTAATTTTCTCTTTAATTCCTTTAAATTATAAGAACGAATTATCCCCCCCCCATTTAAAAAAAAAATAAAAATATTTTATTAATTTTGCGTACGATTTATAACAATTGATATACAAATAATAAATATTCACCATCAGGTTGCTTCGCCGATGCAAGATGCCTCTCCCAGGCCTCCTCCTCCTCTCACAATAGTTTGTTGGTCTGTAACATACAAAGAAGATTCAAATTGTAGTCACGGTCAAAAAATTATTATTATATGCATTTAATTTTATATCCGACGCACATAAATAATAAGCAGATAAACAATTTTATAAATTTTGAAAAAAATTCTACTAATAAGTAATAATTTAATAATTCTATTAAAAGCTATTCGAACGTAGAAACTTTTAAATTACAGTTTTTATGTAAAAATTTCTCTCTTTTTCTCTTGTTTAAGTCAGGTACATAAAAAATCAAATTACGCGATTAATTACTTAATTTAAATCGCGCGTACGCAATTAATAAATAATTATATATAAGCGATAATTTATTTACCATAGAGTTGCTTCACAGGTGCCTGATGCCTCTCCCAGGCCTCCTCCTCCTCTCATGTTGTTGACGCGCGATACTTTCAACGGCACTCCCGCACTCACGAGCGATATTTTTATATCGCTATTTTCGCTATTTTACGCGCGATACTTAACGATTTCCGCACTATTTCGATGCGATTAAAAATTTTATATTTGATCGCGCGATGTATATACTTAATATGTATACATTAGACGGCACTCCCGGTTTCGGTACGAGCGAAAATCCCATTTCACTTACGAGAATCAACTTCGCGCCAACCGGTCGGGATTGCAACGATACAACGAGCAAGGACTAAGCCCAAACCGGAAAGAAGACGAAACGATTGACGGAAATAGAGGAAAATGAAGTTCACCAGCTCTTTTTCGCGCATAATTATCCTATCTCGTATCGAACCTGGACCCGCTAAGCACGATTTCAGGTGCTCCGCCCGGACATATTATGCCTCTCGCGGTTGCTATATGCTACACCAGGCTAGTAGACGGCAAAAGAAGAGGATACCCACATTTTTTAAATGCTAACATTCAGCAATTTAGAAAATGGGGAGGCAACCCCTTTTACCGAGCGAAAATCGTGCCTAGGGGAATCCACTCGACTCCTCGACAGGGTTAACACACGCAGTGCGTGTGGCTGTAGACGAGCAAAGAGAAGGGACCCATTGACGACCATTCCGAGCAATCGATCGAGTTCTAACTAATTCGGGCCGAATCACTTGACGAAGCACGAAGCAAGAGTGTACGTTGCATAGCAACGTGTGCAAACTCGAAACATCCCAGTTAGTTGGCATCGGAAGTAGAGACTCGTGACAATAAATGAAATTGGGATTTTATATGAAAAGTCCAAAAGTTCCGCGAAAACGCGACGACGCGAGAATACTACAACGCGAAAACGCGGTAACGAAGCGCTTGCCGTCCGCGGCACGTTGACGGCACCGACGACGCGAAAGGGTACTTAGCTTCCCATTCAGGCACCTTAAGATTTATCATAAATAGAAAAATTTAAGATAAACCTCAAGGCACCATCCAAGTACTAAGCCCTCCCACCGCGACAAGGTGTACCCCATGGGAGGGTTATATTATATATAGTTTTATATATAATATAATACATAATTTGAAATTTATTTTGTAATATAGTACATAAATTTAAATTTTGTAAATATAAACGATAAATAAAAATATAAAGGATAAGAGAACATCTATTATACAAAGCAATGTTCAAAATAATTGATTTTAAACCTAATTATTGCGCGCAATTAATTTTTACATTTTTACTTTTAAATAGATATATTTTAATATTATAAACTGCGTAATTACAAAATAATTTATATTTCTTAGATATAAACTTTTAAAAATATGATAAATAAAAAATTTCTATTTTTTATATATGAAATATTTAAATAAATATATTAATTTGAAATGTTTTATAAAACATAAGTATCTGAAAATATTAATTAATAAAAATTTTATAAATGTTTTAATTATTTTAAAATAAAATGGAATATTTTTTATAAGTATATGTATTATATAAGTTACACAATTTAAAATCACTATTAAATCACAATCAAAGAAATAAAACAAAACGAGAAATATATATATTTTGAATATATATATTATTGATAAATAATTTATATATTGTTGCGTCCGCGGAACGCGGTATATATCGAACGCGATATATATCGAACGCGCGCGACACAATCGGCAATCATAACATACGCTGACGCTCGTGCACTCGTAAATAATAACGCGATTTAAGGTGCACAAGAATTTTAATAAATCGCGAGTAACATACAAGAATTCAAAATAATCGTAAAAATAGACGCGGATCACAAATAGACGCGCGTCCGCACAACTTGACAGCTGGGCTTAGACTCTCTGACAGTCGTTGTTTATAACAATATCTTGACAACGCGCGCGAAAACGATCTTCTTCGAAAGAATTCAACGGGTGAGGAATACATTCAGCGGGACGGGACGCGGGGACGCAACAATATAATAAATAATGAATGTGATAAATAATGTATATTAATGACTTACATCATATCTTATTGATCCATCCACTTCCAAAACCTCTTTTTTTCTTTTGCTTCCTTCGCTCTTTTCTCGTGGCACTTTAATCCTCGTTGCACTTACACTTATTCACGAAAAGTTCCTCGTTGCACTTGCAATTGTGTTTAGAGAAAGAATTTGGTAATATATGAAACGTCTCACATCACTACTTCACTGCTCAAGAGCCACTGAGCGAATGATCGTAAGTCAAGAACATTACCGCGGTACTGTTTATATCGCCAGGGTCGACTATGTAAAGAAAGAATTTGATAATATATGAAACGTCACTACTTTATTGCTCCAGGTTACTGTGCGAATGACCGTAAGTCAGAAACATTACCGCGGTACTGTTTATATCGCCAAGTTCGACTTATACTACGTTATTGTTATAATTCGTCGTTGAAATCTTCTATGAGTTATTGCCGATTAAGAAAATTTAAAGCATTGGTTGAAATTTATTTAATTCTAATAGATATCGTTAAGGAAATTATTATAATAAGCATTAATAATCGAAAGATCATAACAAAATTAATTCTTTTATCCCCTTTTATGTATCCCCTGTTTCAATTTTTATTCGCAGTAATTAATGATTGCGATGCGATAAAGATTTATCGTTGCGATACAGTTTCATGTCGTTTATTATAAGTTAATTAATTTTTAATTATTAATAATTATATCAAATCATGTTTCGATACTAATCGTAATCGTGTTTAGAAAAATATTCGACAATATGCGAAGCAAAATATGTAGTATAATTATAATATAATTTATAAATTGATGATGCTATCAACATCAAATAAATATATATTCGAATTTATTCAAATATTTTCAATAATACGGATAATTTGATGTTGCATGAGAGCATTATAACACACACGCTTAGATTTACAAAAAAATTATATATATATAGAAAAAGAAAGAAAAGTTCGGAGAGTAAGATAATTTTTCGAAAAATGAAGATATTGCAAGATATATTTTCCATTTTTCGAGACTTTTATTCAAGATTTATTCTCTATTGTGAGTGTTATAAATAACTTTTACACATAGTTTTGTTATAATTTTCATAATAACTTGATATACATAATAAATTGTTATATAGAATATATACATAGAATATTTTATTATATTACACGAAAATATCAGAAATGCGTACAATGTAAAATTTATTAGAAATTTTTAGATTGGCGTATATAGCTGATATAATCTATCGCAATCAAAAGAATCATTAATAAATTTATCGATTATGTCTTTCAATTAAGAAAAAGTACCCGGAATTTTAATGTATTTTGTAAGGTTTTCTAAAAGAAATATTATCGCGAAAAGATAAACTAAGTTTCGATGTTACTCAATGATTAAATGAGAAAAAAAATCGCGATTTAAATTTCACGAATATACATGACAAATAAATAAATTGACAGTAATAGTAATATTTAATTACAATCCGTGTAATTTTTATAATAATCGCAACACAACGTGCGCACACGCAATATAATTATTATCGTTTTATATGATAATAAAAAAGTATCAAGTAATTAATTTTTCTGTTGCATTTAACAGTTAACACTTAGCAATAAAACGATAATTTATTTTATTGTGATTTTTATAAGAATAATTATTTCTTTAACGATAGAAGAATCTTAAAGATTAAGTGTATTTTATTCGATGTTTTATCATTCAACTTTTTAACAATCTAAATACAATTCAAATTATTATTAATTTTAATTCTTGTCACACACTTCTATTTTTAAATCAATATGTCAAAAATTAAATTCAAATATAATCAATTAATATTCTTATAGATCTATTCTTTATAAAACTCAAAATAATTTATTTTGTAAAACTAATTATTACGCGCAATCAATTTTTTTATCTTTTAAGAGAGATTTATCTCTGATATTAATACTTTAAATGTAAAACTAGCAAAAAAATGTTTCTTTATTATAAATTTTTGAAAAATATAATTATATAAAGAGAGTATGTTATTTTTATTAATAAATATTTAAATAATTATATTATTTTAAAAATATTGTATAAAATATTAAAATATTTATATATAAAAATATTAATTAATAACAAAAATATTATAAATGCTTTATTATAGATACTTTAAATGTGTTAAAATAAAACCTGGAATATTTTATACATGCATTATATTACGTGATTTTTTAGAGCGAATTATATATACCATTGAGAAAATGAAAAAATAATAAGCAATATGTCTATTTTCAAATTAATATATATTGTTGCGTCCGCAGAACGATATGTATCGAACGCGCGCGACACAATTGATCGGCACACGCTCGCACTCGCGCACTCGAAAATAATAATACGGTTCTTTGAAACACAAGAACCACGAAACATAGAACCACGAGAAACATACAAGAACTCAGATAATTCGTAAAACTAAACACAGATTTTAACGCGCGACCGCTCAGCTTGACAGCTGGGCTCAGACTCAGCTGACCGTCGTTGATGTTAAACAACCTCTTAACAACGCGCTCGGAGACGATCTTCTTCCACCGACGTATTTCCCGACAGAATAACGGATGGCGTATACATCCGCAGAACGAGACGCGGGGGACGCAACAATATAAATAATAAATAATTTTTATAAATTACTCACCGCATATCTCTCTGGCTGCTTCAGGCTCTCTCACTGTTCTCTGGCTGTCCGATACTTTTCTCTAGATATCCTTTTCCTTTCTTCATCCTTTCCTTGCATCTTCACAGCACTCATGTTCACTCGCGAACAAACAATTAATTATATTTAGTCATAGGTAGAAACGATTGCGAGACA
>JALHBL010001067.1:0-28216 GCA_023638675.1 Camponotus pennsylvanicus | reverse complement strand
ATAGAGCAGTAAGACCCAATAGTATTAATGAAATAAATATCATTATCATTAAATTGATAATACAAATTTGTATTAACGTATTTTACAAATTTTTTTTTATTTTTTATGTCTTCCCCTCCTAAACATATAGATAAATACATAAATACAATTTATGAAATAACGGAGATGCTTCTTTCAGATTAAGAAGTAAATTCATTAATTATTTTCGAAGTGTCAAGTATCAAATAACATAGAAGCTATTATTTCGAGAATTTCTATGTTTAAGGAAAAATAAAAGTTAAATAAGTTTCGTAGTTATTTAAAATAATCAATGTTTTTATAAAATTTTAAAAGATAATAATTTTATATGTAACAAAAATCTTCAATTTGCTTTATTTAAAAATTTTATTAATCTAAAATACTTAATAAAAAAACTCCGCTAATAAAAAACAACAATAATTAATATAAAAAACTTTAAGGAACAAATAGAAATACTACTTACTTTATCGAAGAGTATGGGTATTTGCTGCTACACTTGAATTGTCGCGACTCACGGTTATAGAAGTCGGACGCAATATATACGTGCGATATACTGAAATATTCAAAATGTTCATTCACTAAAACTGAAACTAGACGAGCAAGGAAAATTCTTTTTGATTAGAGGGTAATAGATGATAATTTATTATCAATGCTATAAATATATTTTCTTGATTTGATATAAGACTCGGATTATTTCTATAACCTCTTCCTTTAATCTTTTAAGTAATAAGTTAACAATTTCTTTAGTAATTGACACGTGAAATTAATTAGCGACTAGCCCGCACTTACAATTGTTCAATATTTGTTAACGACTGTCCGCTGCGCGCTCGCGATATATATAGGCGGTTTTTAACTCCTCGTTTTGGCTAAAATTTGGGAGGGGACCGCCTAGTGACGTTGTCATATAAGATCATGGTGAACTTTTCGTGACGGTCAAATCTTGGTGCAAGCGAAAGCGTTTCAAAATTTGCATTTTCGTGTTTCTGGCGAACTCACGCGTAGTTCGCTGAAGTGACGATTTTACGCGGTTCGCAAACATTCCATTGCATTTTTTTGTTTAAATAAAATCTATATTAATATTAAAATAGAGTTATAGTCCTTCAGACTATAACAAAGAAAAATACATAAATACAATTTATAAAATAATGGAGATGCTTTTTTCAGATTAGAAAGTAAATAGAGATACATTAAATAGAGATACTATTTATCTTATCGAAAAGTATGGGTATTTGTTGTTACCGTTACACTTGCTACGACTCGCGATTACAGAAGAGAGAGACACGCAATATATGTGTAATACATTTAAATTATTCAAAACGTTTCACAAAAACTGGAACTAAACGAACAAGAAAAATTCTTTTTGATGACATCAAAGGGTAATAGATGATAACTTATTATTAGTGCTACAAATACAAATAGATGCACTTATGCAGCTACAAAGGCATGACATTAAACTTCCGGGGAAGCCACTTTTGCGACTCTTAAGTTCATAAATTAGTGGTATTTCATAAATATTAAATTAATACAATAGATGTAAAAAATTAGAAAACCAACGAAAAAGACCCAAAAGTAAAAAAAGAGCTTTCTACATCCAATTAGTTCTTAATTAGTTCTTAATTAGTTCTCGATAATGTTAAAAGAAAGTTCTCTGCATAAGTTTATACGTTTATATTCATTCATGTTATCATTACTGCTCTTAGGCTTGAAATTTCATAAATCTATGTTCAGAATTAGAATCAGCGACATCAAAAACCCTACGTATTTTTGAGAAAATATCAATATAAATTATCATCATTGCGTGTCTCTCTCTTCTGTAATCGCGAGTCGTAGCAAGTGTGTAATGGTAACAACAATTATCCATACTTTTCGATAAGGTAAGTAGTATCTCTATTTAATGTATCTCTATTTACTTTCTAATCTAAGAAAAGCATCTCCATTATTTCATAAATTGTATTTAGGTATTTATCTATATGTTTAGGTGGGGAAGACAAAATAAAAAGAAAAAATCTAGAAAATACATTAATACAAATTTGTATTATCAATTTAATGATAATGATATTTACTTCATTAATACTATTGGGTCTTACTGCTCTCTCTATATATATATATATATATATATATATATATATATATATATATTATTTTATTTTAAATAATCATCGCCGACATATAATTAAAAAGATAAATATATTAAACGGCCCAACGAGTTTTCCATTTATTGAAAGTGCCCATTATTTTCTTCGTCAGAATTCTGAAGGTAATAATAAAGAGATATTTATTCAAAAATTAACTATCACCAACATTGCATTAATTCAAAGTAATAAGACGTTGATAATAAATTATCTTACATAATAAATCATAAAATATTTTTTAGAATTTTTGAATTAGATTTTTTTATTAAATGGACGGAATATTACTCATCTCCATTCAAATTTTGGCTAGGCAACAAATTAATAATTGGTATATATGAACCAGATCAAATGCAGGTAAAAAGATACCCAGACAGCACACATCTACAAAACAACGTCTAGACGTCTAGACGCCTTTAAAACATCTTTTTGTGCTGTCTGGGTAGCGTTTGTTTATTTCCTTATATATTCATGAATAATTTAAATCTATATATAGGGAATCTGTTGTCTATTTCAAAAAAATAATACTTTTATATATCTTTATAATAACTCATCACACTGATCTAATCAAAATAATTTTCTACAGTTAATTTTATCTCAATATAATCTTGCATAACAGTATGGATAAAAGTATAATGTATAAACTTTTTGAACCAGTATTAGGGAAAGGATTAGCCACAGTTCCTGGTAAGATATTTTTAGTAAAATAAAATTTAAAGTTATTTATATAATTATAATTTACATATAATAAAATTACTTCTATAACTACATTTAACATAACTTTCTATAACTACATTTAACATAATTCAACATAATTTAACATAATAATAACATAATTTTAAACAATATTTTATAACATACTTATATATACTTATTACTTTGCGTTCTTATATAATATGTTTTTATATATTTTTATTTTTATTACACCTTGACAGCAATGATGACAAATTTAAAATTATTATTAATTAAATTTCTATCAATATTTTTAGTATTAATGCTTTTAAAATTATTTTTATGTATTATATTATATTTTCTTATTTTTATTGATTTTTGTGTATTATACAATATATATATATATATATATATATATATATATATATATATATATATATACAGGGTGTTCCATTTTAAAAGTTCCACCCTCATAACTTTTCAGGATCAACGTTTGAAGGAAAACGACTCGAATAAAAGTTGTAGGGCACAAAGGGTGCTATCTAATAGTGACCTGGGATTCGACATTAAAGGTCATTTTCAAGGTCATTTAAAGGTCAACTTCCGTTTTTTAAACGGGAACCCCTATTTCTTATTGCTTATTCTTGTAGCTTATCTCGAGAGCTTTCCAAAACACTATAATAAAGTATTTCTTTATTCAGTACTTTTCGAGTTATGAGGCTTGAAATAATTTCTTAATTTTATATAAACCATAAAATATCTAGTAAAATATTCATTTTTCGATTATCTTACCTTAATACTTTTATGTACAAAATAATGAGAGGAATCAATTGGTGTAAAGAAAACATACAGTTGTTTTTAAAAAAAAATGTGGAAGTTAATTGCAAATTACATTTTTTTTTTTAAATGTTCCTGTGCTCACTTTGAATATTTTGTTTGAACATACACCTCACTCACTTAAAAACGTGTGTGCGAACGTTCATAAGGTACCATACATTCAAGCACACACACATCCTTGTCATTAGTTGCGCCACAGAAACATTTGAAGTTCATTATTTCATCACAGTTACTATTAAGATCAATTTTAAGATTGACAGAGGTACTTCCAGAAAAAATGTTTGATACAAAAGTTTCTTATTTTTTCACGTACAATTCGAATCTGTAATAAAAAGTACCACGTTCCCCTAAAAAATTCAACTTCCAATCCCGATGGCGTATTTCCAGTCGGAATTAAAAGTTGAAAATATCACCATTTGATAGAGCGTATCCGATTTACCTAAAAATTGTTCGCGATTTTTGATAAAAGCCATTTATTTTCATTTTAAAAGAGGTGTACGGGTGGTCTGGGACACCCTGTATATACATATATGTTATTACAAATATATATATTCCTAGTTATCCTTTAAAAACTATTTTTCGCGTTTAAGTTATATATAAAAATAATTGTGCATATCATAACAACACACACACACACACACACACACACACACACACACACACACACACACACAAAATAAGAAGATAATTATATTTAGAAACAAACCCATTTTTAAATCCTCTGTTAGATATCGCCCAATTAAAGGAACAGCAGGAAATAATCTCATAGTTTCTTTAATGACACGATCTAAGTAATCCATATGTTGTAAATCTTCGTATTTAATTGGGGCAGATTTTGGAGATTTCGTCTCGTAAATTTGCCATAATTCTTTATATACTTTTTCCTAATATATGAAATTAATAAGATATACATTTAATTATACATATAAATATAAATATATGCAATATGTATAAATTATAAGAGACAATTTAATTTTATTAATTACATTTACGAATTCGTATTCTGATATTATAATAATGATAAAGATCAATGTACACATTCATGTATATTTTCGTTAAAGTCCTTAATTTAATTAAAACATTACACACAACATTCTTATTTAAACCAATTTCTAATAAGTTTCGTATATGACATATACATTTTTGTTTGCTCGTTTGTTATAAGTGTAGTTATTTTGAAAAAAAGAAAAAATGTTTATACAAACTAAATTTAAGTTACAATTTGAACAACGCTACAGCTACATATTTATTCATAATAAATATTTGCAATAATATATATGATTCTACTAACCTCAGTAATAGAAATTACTTCATAATGCATATAATAATATATTAAAAAAAGATTTTGAATAAGTTATGATTTGAGTGAATATAATTAAATTTATTAAAAAAGAGTTTTCTTGATTATTGTTTAAAAATATATTCACCCTAGAGAATCGTACGAGAGCAGTTCGATAATAAAGATAATAATTATTTGATCTATACGTAAAACCTCGAAATCATAAGTATGTATTGTTACATGGAGAAGAGAAGTAAGCGTTTGATTTTCATCTACTGGTCGGCATTTCAGCAATAAAAAACTGATGACAATTATTCGAAATCCGCAATGCATATAGTTGGCGAATTTTTGCAAGAGCTGGCATGAATCAGAGTATAAAATTTGGCCACTACTTCTCTCCTACATGTAACAATGCATGTTCATGAACTTTGAGGTTGCTCGTACAGATTACAATTACATTATAATCAATTTCTGTTTTCTTGCCGAGCTGCTTACCAGACTATCATTTGCACATTTCGTTTTATTATGAGTAAATTGCTGTGAATAAATTTAATAAATATGTACTTGTATCGGTGGAAAATTTGCTAACATAAAGATTGCAAAATCTATCGTAACAGCTGTTGTGTCGAAAGCCTAAAAGATAAAAATTTAATTTGTTGATTAATATAATAAACAAGTTAAAACAAAAAAGGCTTTAATATATTGAATAGAAAAGTATAAAAAATCGGCAAGAAAAAACGCTAACAAGATCCGAACACAGTAAATAAATGCACTTATATTATGTAAAAATTTTCTTTAATAATAATTTTGGTTTAACAATAGTTTCGATTCTTTCTTTGGGCCATCTTCAGCATATAGAGATAAATAACATGTTGACAAAGAATTAGATATAAACAAACCAAGATGAACCACTAAATTGCATACGAAGAGGAGGGAAAAATAAATATGTATGGACATAGAATGCAAAACATTTGAATTTTCAATTTAAACTTTCGGCAAATTTTCAATAATCGTTACATATTCATGACGAAGACATTTGATATCTTGTGTCTATTGAAACTATTTTTCTGACGTTTCGTAAATAACATTTATATTATTAATCTCTTATTAAAAAAAAAAAACATTCGAATGACTTCAATCTCGTTATTCTATTAAAACTCGTGATTCATTAATGTATGATATTCATAATTCGACAGAATTGCAAATTACTTTTATTATTATTATTATGATGCTATTAATTGCGTGTTTTTAGTAATCTGCCCGATTGCTGGTTAATACAACACAATCTATATCTGAAATTCTACACACCATATTTTTATTTGATTAGTTAAGGAGAAGAATTTTATGAATTATTTAATTTAAGTATTTGAAGGAACGCAATTTGTTCGTATGTATAAAATAAAATTATATTCTGATCACATTATATCTTTAAAATGTCCGAAAAAAGACACATAGAACATATATATGATATGTTAAAAGAGATATAAGGCGATTCATGTTATCAACACTGTAATCAATTCACTTTCTGTTTCTTATTTATATTAATCTTTTACACGCCATATATATAGGCGCCGTTACGACGACATACATTTTATAATGAAATTATTTATGATATTTATTTTTCAGTCGATTATAATGAAAATTATTTATAATACTGAGAACAGTAGTGACGATAGTTAGGTAGAATTTTTTTATTTGATAGAATAACATTTCTTAATGTTCACTAAAGATATCACAAAAATGCCTTGGAATTGCTGGTAGGCCATATGACAAAATTAGTTGGAGTAAAGTTAAATAATATTAATTATATTGTAACAATATATTATTTATTTTTGTATGCTGAAGATAATTCACAAATAACCGAAACATTATTATTAAAGAGAATTTCAACACAAATAAGTACGTTTATTTTGATAAGCTCGATTCTTATTAGTCTTATTAGTCTTATTCTTCTTCGCCTTTTTATATTTAATATAATAAATTATGTTTATTTATAAACAAATATAATTAACGTAGAAATTATATAGAAATATTTTACATACTGCTAATATCATTGTAATTAGATTATCATGTATCATCTCTTGCGGGTACTTATCTTTATGAGATATTTCTAATAAAATATGTAGAAGTGTCTCTTATCTCTATATCGTATAGAAAATAAAATGTAAAATTTTGTGTGTGTGTGTATATATATGTTAATTAGTGTCTAAATCTTATAATAGTAGAATTAAATGTGTCACTTTGAGAATTAATATTGAAAATAAACTTAGAAAAAGAAAAATATCTTTAGCACTGATCAAAATTAGGCATTTTAATAGTGTTTTAACAATTGAAACAAACATTTTATTAATATTGTGTTTATGAAAAAATGTTATTTTCACAATTTAAGAATCTTGAATCATAATAGAACAATAAAAAACATACAAATAAAATATGGATAAAAACTTACGAGTTGTTTCATATTTAATGTTGGTATTCTGTGCATTTAATGCATACATGTGCTGTTGTATTATCTGTGTAATAATAAACTATGTAGTAAATATACATGTATATGTATATGTATATATATATATATAAAGTGTTCCCTAGATTCTTTTGAGTAGTGTATATGGCACTACTATAATGCATACATGTGCTGAGTAGTGTATATGGCACTACTTTAATGCATACATGTGCTGTTGTATTATCTGTGTAATAATAAACTATGTAGTAAATATACATGTATATGTATATGTATATATATATATATAAAGTGTTCCCTAGATTCTTTTGAGTAGTGTATATGGCATTACTTTTCTACCTGAATTTGCTTTGCCTCATGTATTACAATAAATAATTTGTTGCCCCTCCAAATTTTGAATGGCGATGAATATATATATATATATATATATATATATATATATATATTCATCGCCATTCAAAATTTGGATGGGTAACAAATTATTTATTGTAATACATGAGGCAAAGCAAATTCAGGTAGAAAAGTAGTGCCATATACACTACTCAAAAGAATCTAGGGAACACTTTTCATACCCTAAAAATTGGGCTATTTTCAAACCTCTGAAACTCGTCGAAAAATCATCGTAGAAAAAAAATTAAAAAAGCACTTTGAAGCATAAACTTTCAACTTCAACGCGCTATCGGTGGTTTTTTAAAAATCTTTTATCTTCCTTATTCTGCGCTTTAAAAAGGAACACACTATTTAGTTCCTTAAAATTATGTATTTTTAACACGCTGCAACTTGATGAAAGAAATTTTTCTCCAAAAATTCAACTCAAGATCCATAAACTACAACATTTTACCTACAAAACGCTTTTTTAAAAACTTTCCTACGATTTTTTTTGACCTACATAACTTCGAAATCAATATGAAGAAGAGCGTCTGCAAGCGGTAATTGATCAGAGAGGAGGTAACACATGCTATTAAACACATATGCACTCACGCGCGCACGCGTGCTGGCGCGCGCACACACACACACACACACACACACACACACACACAGAGAGAGAGAGAGAGAGAGAGAGAGCAGAGAGGGTTTGGAGTCATTAAATACTGCAGGAGTGACGAACTGCGGGGTCCTTATCTCTGCTATGGAACACACACACACAGACACACACACAACACATGATGTGCAAAATTCGATCGGCAACCTCCACGTGGTGCACATTGGATAACGCTAATGCCAGTGGTACTCTCTAAATTTTTCCGAGTGAAATATCACTCTAATCAAATGAAAATTCACTTGAGCAAAGAGTGAAAATCGAACATATCTTATCGAGTGAATATTGTATCTCGAGTGATTAGATCGCTCGTGCGTTCGAGCGAAATATGACTCGTGTATTTGAGTGAACTTGCACTCCGATCAGAGTCCCTTCTTCAGGTGTCTGATTTTGCTGTTCGCTCGTTCTTAGAGTGAAGTTTTACTTTCGTTCGAGTGTACAGCATCGAGTGATTTCTTACGGTAATTCACTAGAATGAAGCAAATAAGCTTGTGAAAGTTACTAAAAAATTAGCAGGTATAATTTAAACTGTAAAAAGGAAATAATGAGAAATGCTGCACAAATCATAAAACTATAATCTTTGAATAAAAAAAATAGTAGAAGAGCATTATAAAGAGAGTAAAAAAGCATTATAAAGAAATTTTAATGTAATCAAATTTATGCATAAAATAAATGACATGGCTTTAAACAAAAATTCTTTCTTACTGAGAGAAAGGGCAGGGCTAGCTATAGATTACAGCCTCCACTTGACTTTCAGCTTTATTAATTTTTAATTCACAAATTCAGCCTTATTAGATAATGGTATCAAAAGTAGAAAAAATAAACTTAATTCTGACTGCCGAATACTGAAGTATTATTAGGTAAACTATAGGAACCATAACTACATCAACAAAAAAAATGAGTGATATATGGTCAAATTAAAAAATAAGAAGATACAAAAAAAAATAAATCTTAAAATTAATGCATGCACAACAAACACTGAAAACTATCTAACGCACACATGTAAATACTTTGCATTGGGCATATTAAAAAGTAAATGAATACAAAGCTTCAACATTGGGATCATATCAAGTCTAATCTGTAGACTCCAATTCTGAGCTGAAAAGACAAAGTAAGAAGAGGTGATTTAGTATTTTCTTAAAATAGAAAATTAGATACATGAATAATTGAAACAATTATGGAAACTTACTCAAACATGGTTTTTGCTGATTCTGGCTGAATTTCTACTACACTTAAAATAGAATTTAAACTATCGCAGTAGCTCTTGGGGGTATTGAGTCCATTGTAAACAATGGATTCAAAAAAGTTATAGAAGTTCAGAAGAGGGGCTGCATAATGTATATCGAACATAGTGCAATTTAAAGAGTCTATCAAAGGCACACAAAGGGTTGTTTCCCACAGGAAACAAATGAGTTTCAACTTGGATAAAGAATGGGCCTTTCCTTTGGTCCATGTTTGTGCAACATAATAGAAATGGCTGCTTTTGCAGAGAGCCTCTCTCTAAGGCTTTAGCATTTATATCTTCATTTGCCTGCGGAAAGGAAACAGAAGATATTCAGAATTGAACAATAAACATGTTATTTTAATCTGTTTGCTAAGATTTATTTACAAGTATGAACTGCAAGAGACTTGGATGTGGAACTGAGACGATACGAGCAGCTGTTGCCATCTGGCCATCGCTTCGCTTTGTCCTAGCTTTGTTCTGAAAAATAATTAAGAATGTATAATGAAGTATAAAAATGTCTCAAGTAACTATGAATTAAAAGAAAAAAAAATAATACATACCTGTGCTTTTCTAACATTTGAATGGTTGGGAGGAGGCAGCAACTCATGTAAGATCACAATTGCTTTCAAATTAACTGGAAACAAAAAATTCTCATTAATTAAATTTTTAAAAAAGTGCATGATAGAAAATGCTTTGCACTCACTACTCACTGTCAAAGTCAGTTAATTCCTCTAGCAAATGAGGTGCCACATTTTTACAATGTGCAATAATACGTGGGGCGAAATGAGTGGGAAATCTTGCCAACAGTACGTCGTGTTTCTCAAAAATGTCTCTAAATTCATTATCAATCTGCAACCACCATAATTTTCAAAACAAATTTTTTTATTATTAGAAATAAAAAATAAAAGAAAATAATGGAGAGCTTTGAAGACAATTGAAAAGAATTTATGTCATACCATTTCACCTTCATAGTTTTTAAGGCGAGGATATTTTTTTAATACATCAGAAACTGTTATACTCTCAGAAGATTTGATTTCGGTATGCCTATTTGGCCGGGTTTCATACAGTAAACGTTCAATTTGAGCCTTGACGGAATCAGTTGGCTTTGTATACTTCATTTCAGAAATCTGATAAAAGAAAATAACTTGTAAGTTGCGTGTACAGTTAGTTTTAATTATTTGTCAACTAAATACTTTTTCACTGAGGACAGATTCAGTTAATAGTGACCTATTTATAAACGGTTCTTTCCTAAAAATTTTCCTCTTTTTATTTAGTGCTTCAGTGGAAGTTGTTGGTGCCCTGCGCTTCTCATTGCTGGGTAAATGCTTTCTTATAGTTTTCAGCCGCCACTCAAGGTAGCCCTCTCCAACAGCTTCGTCGTAGAAACTCTCCTACAAATTTAAAAAAGAGAACGTTTAAAAACCATTCTGACAGCACACAAACCATTACTTACATGAGAACGCCCTTCAATTTTTGATGACAATGTAGGAAATGTGGACACAATGGCCCTTGCAACACTAGACTTATATTCCTTGGAAGGATACCTAAATATGAAAACAAAAGAAAACAATTAATCAATATTCTACAAAAGACAGATAAAAAGATGAACAAAAAATAAAAGAAAAGACTATGTACTTACGTGTTGCCCCATTCTGAGCACATTTCAGATACTACAATCTTTATCAAATCTTTTCGATGCTTGTTAGTAAATTTATTTGATTGCAAAATCTTGGCTAAGTCTTTATGCTGTTCTGAATGCTTTTCAATCCATCTCTTAATATCAATAGGTTTGCTGTTCTGTAAATTATATATAAATGAGGGCTGATAATAGAAAAAGTAAACTTTTAGATAGAAAATTGCGATTAATGCCAGGCCTTACATTAACTGTAGTGTTTGTCACAGCTGATGAATCAGCATCCGTTTCGTCCAGTTCCGTTTGTTCAGTCTGAGCCTATATTGAAAGTAATAAATTAAACATGGATAAGTCCAATCCAAATCTTTTTGGAGTGGAATTAACCACAATTAACAGCGTAATATTGCCAAAACCAGGAATGTTCTTACTGATTCACTTGTTGAACAAGAATTTGATGTTGAGGGCCCTGCATCCGTATCTGATGTATTTAGTGGGTCAATCATAAAGACCTGCTGATAAAAGGATGTATTAACTTTGAATCTTAAGTATTAATACGAATGAACTTGATATACTGACCACATTGGTATTTTCCTTAACAATGAAAGTTATCAACTTCCGTTGACCCATTTTATTAACTCCAATTTCCTTTAAATATTGCTCCGAAAAAAAAGGAAGAGTTGTACCAGTAGCTTTTTCCTCTAAAAAAAGGAAAAGCAGTGCACACTGACTTTGAAGTATAGCAAATCAAGAATCAGTTACTCTTACTCATATGATTTATCACAACGTCACATCCATCACTTGAAACAAGCTAAGGTAAATATAAAATATCAAAAGCATGCAAGAGTGAAATTTATTTTTAAGCTCTTAATATTTAAAGTGAGTCTAAACACCAAACACAAACTCTATATACCATGAGCAGTTTTAATTAATAAGCTCACAATGAATGAGTTTAGGACCAGTACTTATTCTATCTGCTGAAATATTTACAAAACAAACAAGAAAACACAAGTAGTGTGATATTGTATTAGTAGGAAAACCGTAAGACACCGAAGATAAATGCACTCATCAACTTAACAACTTAAAATATGGCACATCATTTAAATAAAAACAAAGCAATTCAATCTGCAACACATGACAAAAAAAACATTAGCTGATTATTTTTCATTTAAGCTCTAATAATATTGGGTCTGTGTAACATTTTACAGAATAGAAGCCTGGATGGGATTTTTTGATTGACATTCCATAGGTAATCTTACTGTTAAACCTAGAGTAACAAAAGCCCTAATGCGCAAACTAATAATAAGTGTTTTGAGAGAGACCAGCTCTTCCCTTTTTACATTTTAATTTAATTCTAGTTTAATCCAATGAAACACAAACCGGGGAAGTAATTGGCACACTCACAAAAAAATACTGCAATAAAAGTTAAATCTACTTATCCGCACCTTAACTTAATTAATTTAAAGGCTTCATTTAATTTAAAATATTACATTTTGTACAGATTTTTAGCAGTTATAAATAAAAATTTAACCTCTTATATTAAACTTTTTCTATAAACTATTTCTATACACTAAATCAGGATATGACGCAAAGTTATAAAATTTCCAGTGCTACAATAATCTCGCCATAAAGCAAAAGGCTTCATGTCTTTTAAGTCATCAGCCGATATTAAAATAATATTTAAGCCTGAGGCCACACTGAAAGAATTTAAAGACCGTTCATAACCCAGAATTTTCCATTCACGACACAGAAAATAAACCCTATCAGATTCATAAATATATATTTTCATTATTTTAGCAAACACAGGATTTCCTGATTCAGTTTCTCGTCCACTCTTGACAGCAACATGCCACCCACTTCGGTATTGAACACCATATATTTCTACTTTTGATGTTTCAAATACGTTTACATTGTTCGCTATCCCTACTAATTTCAAATACTCACAACCCTGACAATTTTTAACCAGAACTGTCTGCCCCTTTGAACAGATTATTTTCTTTCTTGGGGCATTGCCAGAACCCCAAATGACACATTGTGAAATTTGACTAAGCCGGATCATGCTAAAAGGTAAATTTTTGAAGTTGCAGCATTGACTTCCATATTTTTTGAATATGCTATGCTTTGCTTCATAGCGCAGACATATTATGGATCTAAGTGGCCCAGACTTTATCAAACATTCCCCGTAATGCATCAAATGATGGAATTTGTTTATAAGTGCAACATTGGGAAATAGTTCCTTAAAACTTGAGACAAATTCCAATACCAAGTCCTGTAAGTAAGGAGCTTGAGATGATGGTGCTATAGGACTAAAGACTATTTCACTAATTCTATTCAAGAGAAGAACAAGATGCAAGTATTCGTCTCCTTTAGGTACTTTATCAGAGACCAAGAAAGGAAATATTCTCAAGAGACATCATGTTTGCACAGCTTTCTGCTGAATCGGGTTACCATTGTAAAAATTATTGAGAGTAAAATTAGGTGACGGCTTATTTTTCTTTTCTGGCATACCATACTGAAACATCTGTATTCGGTTGTTTAGCTCAGTCAAAGTCAAGTTATATCTATTCTCTCTCTTAATAAAATGTTTGATTACGTACTCAAGAACTACAGGTGCAAACCTTGCCAAATGTCATGCATTGAATCAAAAACGAAATTCTCTGCGCAGTGCCAGAAACGACTTCTATGTAATGCACTATTTTCTTTCAAATCCGTTTGAGTATCGGTCAATAGCTTTGATTTGACTTTCCGTACTTGTTCATCATACAATTCTCTCGTTCTTGAATTCTTAATTTCTACTTTTCCTCTAAGGAGATCAGACCTATGTATCATGCATAAACGACAGAAATGGTTAGCAGAAGGACCCAAGAATCCGAACATCTGATGTGCAGCCAAACCATCAGCAACTACACAAGCTATGGTGGCCCTCAATACAAACGGTTCTCCATCAAAACTTACCATAACTCCTTCTTCACTTTCCAACTTATTCAAATCATCAAGAAATGGACTAAAAATTTCCTTAAAACCATATTTAGTAACATCAGCTGTGTAACAAAATCCCAAAACTTGAACTCCTCTCATAAATGATTGCAAATGAGGAGGCAAATTTTGAATAGTGAAGTAAAATGCTCCTAATTTGTGAGCTGATGTTTTACTTCCTAGAGGATTGTTGACAACTATATCATCATAGTATAATTGGATTCTTAATGCTTGTGGATATCTCTGAAAAAATGGATTTTTTTTAAAGCTCTCCCCATCTCTAAAACCCCTCATAAATCCATCTGAAGAAGAAGATTCTTCTTCAATATATTTTCTAAAACTTGAATGAGAAAGTATTAATTTAAGACTCTCAATTATTGGAACATATTGAAAACTTTCAATAACTAATTTTGGTTCGTATTCACCAGATTGTCTATTCAGCACTGATTCACAACGGTCTCCAAGCGGAATCTCAACGGAGTCTACCAATCTATAATACATTTTTAAAGCTTTCAGTTGCTCTTTAATGGATGAAAATTTATTAAAAGGAGCAGAAATCTCAAACTTAGAGAGTAAATTCTGAATATCAGCCTGATTCAATGATATACCCTTACTTGAAAAATAATTCATAACTTCTTGCTGAATAAAGTTTGCAATGTTACAAACAAAAACCTCTGCTGCCATACAAGCTTGAATCAAACTGGCCCCTGTGATAGATGCTTTGGATCTAAGGTGAGCAACCATTTGTGCAGCCTCTCCTGATACACTAAACACTTTTTGAAATTCATCTTTAGAATTGTTACTCTCAGGCACACTACAATAACTATCTTGCTCAGTACCTTCATTAGAATCTACCTCCATATGATTTTGAAATAAAAATGACTCGTTATTTCTGTTCTTTACAATTGAAGGTTTAACACGAAGATGTCTAACCAAACTATTGAAATTTCTAAACACACATTGACATTCATCTTGTCCACATTGATATCCAAAACTATAGGGAGCTGACACTGACAAACTATGTGAATATCTTAAATGCGCTGTGAAATGTTTCAATCCATTCGGAATAAATTTATGACACATTGAACAAGTGTAGCCTTCCATTGGTGACACAGTTTGATTTTAAACTAACAATGATTGTAAAATAACAAGAGACACTTCGTTTACAGGCCTAAAATTAACCAACCAATAGATATTTAAATAAATTTACAAACCAAGATCTGAAATAAAATAATATTTCGTTTAGGAGCCTAGAATTAATCAACCACTAGACATATTCAAATAACTTAACAAGACCTTAAAGAAAACAACAATATTATTACGCTACATTACTTTTTTGTCTTACCAAACTGATACATACTCAATAAAACATTGATTGTGTTCTCATTAACTCCTCTATTTTGAAGATATGTGACCAAAACCTCAGGGTCCATCATTGCATTCTGAATCATTTGGAATTAATTTATTGAAAGTTAAAAACAAACCAGCCATGGGCACTTTTTATTTGATTAACAAATAAAAGATATTTGAAAATAAAATATTATTTAAATAGTTTTTTATATGTTATTTGCAAACAATACTTAAAAGTTAGTTGTCATAATGAAAACAAATCCAAATAATTTATTTAAAAATAAATTAGTTAAGAAAAATTTAACTAATTATCTTCCAATAAATTTTTATTTTAATAACCAAAAAAAATAAATTTCAACTAATTTTGAAAAAAAATATTTTTTAAACAATTTTTAATAGCAACTCATATTCTTTTATAAATAATAAAAAACGTTAGTAACATTAAATACATAATGAGCTATAGTTTATAATAAATAGATAATATATAAACAGCATGCATAATGGCAGTTCTATTAGATAAAATTATCAATTTATTTGACAATTTATATTGAGATTCTATGCAAATAAACAAAGTATTTGAAAATACATTATTTGCAAAATAAATTATTTTCAAATATAATCTCAATATAAATTGTCAAATAAATTTTTAATTTCATCTAGAATTGTCATATTACACATGCTGTTTATATATTTATTGTAAACTATAGCTCATTATGTATTTAATGTTACTAATGTTTTTTATTATATATAAAAGAATTTATAAGTTGCTGTTAAAAATTGCTTAAAAAATATTTTTTCCTAAAATTAATTAAAAATTATTTTTTTGGTTATTCAAATAAAAGTTTATTTAAAGATAATTAGTTGACTTTTTACCTAAATAATTTATTTTTTAATAAATATATTATTTAGATTTGTTCCCATTATGACAACTAACTTTTATCAAATGCTAACTAACTTTTATCAAATAATGCCCATATCTGAAACGAACTAAGTGATTCGAACGAAGAATAAAAACAGAATGGTCTTCATATTTTATCTTTTCTTTAAAGAAAGTCAAAATTGACTCTAAAGCCTATATGATGCAACAAAGAGATAACAGATCTTGATAATTCTTCAAACACAAACTACATGAAATATAACCTTTTACGATTTTTCTTCTCAATAAGCATCTTTTAAGCAATAAATCTTAATTTCGTTCTATCAAAGATGAGGTTTTAAGTATAAACGTTTCTCTGAACATTTTTTTAGCAAATTAACCTAACAACGCTCTAAAATAACAGATAGAAATGCCATGTGGTGAGGTTATACTTACTTCAGGAAACACCCACACAGCACAAAATTCAACAAATACCTTTCAGAGACCTTCGCAAAGTGTTACAAAAAAGATCTCAAAAATGTCTCATATACGTCTTAGATACGTGAAAATGTCCGCTATTTTGTCACAAATACGTTTATGAAAGGTTGCTTAAACACTTCCTAGAGATTTTGCAAACGTCTCTGTAATGTTTTGCGAAACATTTTGATTACATATATATATAAAATTTTATATAAAAGTTTCATATAAAAATTTTATTTATAACACTTGCATATTGCACTTTACATTTTAAATAGGTAATGAACGGGTTATTTTCGTTTATTCGCCGGACATTTACTTGTCCAACTTATAAAATCAATTTAATATCTGAAATTCGTGCATTTAGATCAGAAATTAAATTGAACAGTTTTTAATCTTATTTGTTACCTTTTGCAAACTTTATATAATTTCCATAACTAAAACTTAAATACGAGAAAGATAGCGCATCGCACGTCGCGTACACTGAGAAAAAGGAATTGTTGAATTAAATAAATAACTTTAGTTGACTTCTATTTTGTTGATTCAATGCTAAAATTGTCTAAATAACAAAAAATGTGTTTTAATTAACAAAATAAGTGATTGAGACACTTGAATCAATTAGTTGAATGGGTATAGTTGCATGAACACCATTATGTGTTACTGGAACTAAAAAGATATGTTGAATGAACTGAATCAAAATCTGAGTAACTGCACATATTGTTAAACTAAAAAATTTGGAAAAACAATTTTGATGGTTTGAAACAATCAAATATTCCATTTTATTAATCTTGTTCGCATGTTACGATGAACTAAATCTTCAGTTAGATACAAGATATATTACAATTAATAGTCTGAACTTGATGTAACGAAATAATGATTTGAGAGAAATCATAAAACAATTAAATACAATTTATACATTTAGTTAATTGAATCAATTATTGTATTGAATTTTCTCGACATTGTTGTATCATTTCAAGACCAAAATTAGTTGAATTAAATATTCATATACTTTCACAAGCTTCACGCCTCGCCTCTAGGTGGCGAGAAGGAAAACGCCTAACCCGAAAGTGACATTCATCTAAGACAGTAATATAAGGCCGCGACATAGGTCCCACGAATCACGGCTTATCGATTAAAGAGCGATATTATATCCGCATCTCCTATAGCTTTTGCAAGGAGCTCCAGAGCTCCATGTAATTAACAGCAAACGGTTAATTTTTTTTTAATTCCATCATATATATATCTATATACAGAGAACATTATATCGATCAAGTTTTTGAGAAATGACATTAAAATAAAAATTTAGTAGTTAGCTAACTTAACGAAAATTCTGTTTTTAATGGATATATTGTCATAAGGATTATATATTCGCTCAAAACATTGAAACATATACACAGAAGAACAACTCATTTACTTCGCCCAAACAGATTTCTAGTTCTCACTATATCTATTTCAGTTGATCTAAAATAATATTTAGTTCAATTAACTACTTTTCATTATTTCAAACAATTATGTAATCTTATTATTCGGCCTGTATATGCTGTTGGCAGCCCGTGACCGCCGGATTTAGTTCATTCAACAAAATTTTCAATGTTTTTACAAAATTTTTTTCTCAGTGTAGCGGTAAACGAACGAACTAACAGATCCTTGCGTGCTCGCGCGAAACTTGACGTCCAAGATCGGATATCTTGTGGACGTCCAAATATTGGCCGTTAACGGATGTCTCAAATCGGATGTACGATGGATGTTCATTTCATATCCATGGACGTGCGAACGTAAAATGGACATAAAATGAATGTCCATAGGATGTCCTGTGCTGTTTGGGATTATACTAGTAGTTTTTTCGTATTCTTTTGTATAGTTTTTTCCGAGGGGGAGGTGGCATTGTGTAACAAGATTATTTTTATATGATAGAGAAACGAATCAATATATATTTATTAAATATTTTTTGTCATTCCTTTCCTTATTTTATCAGTATTTATAACGTAAGTATACAAATTTATAATTGCGAAAGACAAAGATAAGATATTTTCGAAAGAGGTGATTTTATTATATATAAGATCATTAAGTCTAATAATATATAAAATATAAAATTACAAAAAATATAAGGTGATATATAAAAATATTAAATAATTATTGTTGCACATGGAACATATATAAAAATATGGAACATATATAAAAATATAAGGTGATATATAAAAATATAAATAATATTGTTCCTACATATATAATTTTAATAAAATGCGCGTGGTACTCGTTGTTCATCCGGAACCGTTAATAACGCAAAATCCTTTTACAATGAAAATTTTCTCTCGTCTTGAAAGGAGAGTACACCAGGATTTTCATTGATTTTTATTTTAATTGATTTGTATGTAAAAACCTTTCATAAACATCGTGTAAACGTTTCAAATGTTATGTTTCTTAGATGTTTTAGTGACGTTTCAGTATAACTTAGAAACTGTTTTGAAACTTTGAAACGTTTCTGCAACATTTCTGTCGAGTTTTGTGCTGTGTGGGCATGTTTTTTTCACAACAGCACGATATTCACAAAACCCAGCATTCACTATATAATATCCACAATTCTTTTAAATCTTCAAGCAGACAAACAAATATGAGCGCCCGGCTTCTCCCTCCAACAAAGCAGCTATCAACATGGCAAGTACAGTATATGGCGTCATAACCTACGTAGTCAAACTCGTGTCTGCGCACGTACTGAATGTAATGTAACTACTCGCCCACGATTGTTATAAAGTAAACTTCATATGAAAGAAAAAAATTGTTATAAATTTTACGAACAATATTCTGCCTATGTACTTCCATAAATATCGTCCTGTTTTTTTTTCAGAACGTGATGATGACTCACGTAGTATAACACGTCACGTCTCTTGCGCGGCTATTCGACTGAGTCACTCCGTTCAAGTGAATTTTTACTCGATTCGAGCTACTCGGAGCCAGAGTGCCAAAATTCACTCCAACACTTCGAGAGAATAATTAAGGATATTTTCACTCGTGGAGTTCGAGTCACAGATTTCACTTGTCTCGAGTGAAAAGAAGTGTAAAGTCACTCTGTTAAGAGTTGATAGTGCATTCACTCGAACAAAGAGTCAAGTTTTCACTCGGAAAAATTTAGAGAGTATACATCATTTTACATATTGGTTTCGAAGTTATGTAGCTCGGTCAAAAAAAATCGTAGGAATTGTTAATTGCAAATTACATATTTTTTCTTCAAAACAACTATGTATTTTCTTTACACCAATTGATTCCTCTCATTATTTTGTACGTAAAAGTATTGAGGTAAGATAATTGAAAAATGAATATTTTACAAGATATTTTACGGTTTATGTAAAATTAAGAAATTATTTCAAGCCTTATAACTCAAAAAGTACTTAACGAAAAGATACTTAATTATAGTGTTTTGGAAAGCTCTCGAGATAAGCTACAAGAATGTGCTATATAGGGTGTTCCATTTAAAAAAATATATAGGGTGTTCCATTTAAAAAAATTGAAGTGACCTTCACGTGACCTTCCAGTGACTCTTCAAGGTCAAAATGATATTGCCAGTAAATAGAACTTTTTAAACCCTACAACTTTTGTCTGAAACATTTTTTGATAAAACTTATATTTTTCGAAATATTCAAGGGTTCCGACCTTTTTTATACACCCTGTATATATATACATATACATATACATGTATATTTACTACATAGTTTATTATTACACAGATAATACAACAGCACATGTATGCATTAAATGCACAGAATACCAACATTAAATATGAAACAACTCGTAAGTTTTTATCCATATTTTATTTGTATGTTTTTTATTGTTCTATTATGATTCAAGATTCTTAAATTGTGAAAATAACATTTTTTCATAAACACAATATTAATAAAATGTTTGTTTCAATTGTTAAAACACTATTAAAATGCCTAATTTTGATCAGTGCTAAAGATATTTTTCTTTTTCTAAGTTTATTTTCAATATTAATTCTCAAAGTGACACATTTAATTCTACTATTATAAGATTTAGACACTAATTAACATATATATACACACACACACAAAATTTTACATTTTATTTTCTATACGATATAGAGATAAGAGACACTTCTACATATTTTATTAGAAATATCTCATAAAGATAAGTACCCGCAAGAGATGATACATGATAATCTAATTACAATGATATTAGCAGTATGTAAAATATTTCTATATAATTTCTACGTTAATTATATTTGTTTATAAATAAACATAATTTATTATATTAAATATAAAAAGGCGAAGAAGAATAAGACTAATAAGACTAATAAGAATCGAGCTTATCAAAATAAACGTACTTATTTGTGTTGAAATTCTCTTTAATAATAATGTTTCGGTTATTTGTGAATTATCTTCAGCATACAAAAATAAATAATATATTGTTACAATATAATTAATATTATTTAACTTTACTCCAACTAATTTTGTCATATGGCCTACCAGCAATTCCAAGGCATTTTTGTGATATCTTTAGTGAACATTAAGAAATGTTATTCTATCAAATAAAAAAATTCTACCTAACTATCGTCACTACTGTTCTCAGTATTATAAATAATTTTCATTATAATCGACTGAAAAATAAATATCATAAATAATTTCATTATAAAATGTATGTCGTCGTAACGGCGCCTATATATATGGCGTGTAAAAGATTAATATAAATAAGAAACAGAAAGTGAATTGATTACAGTGTTGATAACATGAATCGCCTTATATCTCTTTTAACATATCATATATATGTTCTATGTGTCTTTTTTCGGACATTTTAAAGATATAATGTGATCAGAATATAATTTTATTTTATACATACGAACAAATTGCGTTCCTTCAAATACTTAAATTAAATAATTCATAAAATTCTTCTCCTTAACTAATCAAATAAAAATATGGTGTGTAGAATTTCAGATATAGATTGTGTTGTATTAACCAGCAATCGGGCAGATTACTAAAAACACGCAATTAATAGCATCATAATAATAATAATAAAAGTAATTTGCAATTCTGTCGAATTATGAATATCATACATTAATGAATCACGAGTTTTAATAGAATAACGAGATTGAAGTCATTCGAATGTTTTTTTTTTTTAATAAGAGATTAATAATATAAATGTTATTTACGAAACGTCAGAAAAATAGTTTCAATAGACACAAGATATCAAATGTCTTCGTCATGAATATGTAACGATTATTGAAAATTTGCCGAAAGTTTAAATTGAAAATTCAAATGTTTTGCATTCTATGTCCATACATATTTATTTTTCCCTCCTCTTCGTATGCAATTTAGTGGTTCATCTTGGTTTGTTTATATCTAATTCTTTGTCAACATGTTATTTATCTCTATATGCTGAAGATGGCCCAAAGAAAGAATCGAAACTATTGTTAAACCAAAATTATTATTAAAGAAAATTTTTACATAATATAAGTGCATTTATTTACTGTGTTCGGATCTTGTTAGCGTTTTTTCTTGCCGATTTTTTATACTTTTCTATTCAATATATTAAAGCCTTTTTTGTTTTAACTTGTTTATTATATTAATCAACAAATTAAATTTTTATCTTTTAGGCTTTCGACACAACAGCTGTTACGATAGATTTTGCAATCTTTATGTTAGCAAATTTTCCACCGATACAAGTACATATTTATTAAATTTATTCACAGCAATTTACTCATAATAAAACGAAATGTGCAAATGATAGTCTGGTAAGCAGCTCGGCAAGAAAACAGAAATTGATTATAATGTAATTGTAATCTGTACGAGCAACCTCAAAGTTCATGAACATGCATTGTTACATGTAGGAGAGAAGTAGTGGCCAAATTTTATACTCTGATTCATGCCAGCTCTTGCAAAAATTCGCCAACTATATGCATTGCGGATTTCGAATAATTGTCATCAGTTTTTTATTGCTGAAATGCCGACCAGTAGATGAAAATCAAACGCTTACTTCTCTTCTCCATGTAACAATACATACTTATGATTTCGAGGTTTTACGTATAGATCAAATAATTATTATCTTTATTATCGAACTGCTCTCGTACGATTCTCTAGGGTGAATATATTTTTAAACAATAATCAAGAAAACTCTTTTTTAATAAATTTAATTATATTCACTCAAATCATAACTTATTCAAAATCTTTTTTTAATATATTATTATATGCATTATGAAGTAATTTCTATTACTGAGGTTAGTAGAATCATATATATTATTGCAAATATTTATTATGAATAAATATGTAGCTGTAGCGTTGTTCAAATTGTAACTTAAATTTAGTTTGTATAAACATTTTTTCTTTTTTTCAAAATAACTACACTTATAACAAACGAGCAAACAAAAATGTATATGTCATATACGAAACTTATTAGAAATTGGTTTAAATAAGAATGTTGTGTGTAATGTTTTAATTAAATTAAGGACTTTAACGAAAATATACATGAATGTGTACATTGATCTTTATCATTATTATAATATCAGAATACGAATTCGTAAATGTAATTAATAAAATTAAATTGTCTCTTATAATTTATACATATTGCATATATTTATATTTATATGTATAATTAAATGTATATCTTATTAATTTCATATATTAGGAAAAAGTATATAAAGAATTATGGCAAATTTACGAGACGAAATCTCCAAAATCTGCCCCAATTAAATACGAAGATTTACAACATATGGATTACTTAGATCGTGTCATTAAAGAAACTATGAGATTATTTCCTGCTGTTCCTTTAATTGGGCGATATCTAACAGAGGATTTAAAAATGGGTTTGTTTCTAAATATAATTATCTTCTTATTTTGTGTGTGTGTGTGTGTGTGTGTGTGTGTGTGTGTGTGTGTGTGTGTGTGTGTGTGTGTGTGTGTGTGTGTGTGTGTGTGTGTGTGTGTGTGTGTGTGGGGGGGGGGGGGGGGGGGGGGGGGGGGGGGGGGGGGGGGGGGGGGGGGGGGGGGGGGGGGGGGGGGTGTTATGATATGCACAATTATTTTTATATATAACTTAAACGCGAAAAATAGTTTTTAAAGGATAACTAGGAATATATATATTTGTAATAACATATATGTATATACAGGGTGTCCCAGACCACCCGTACACCTCTTTTAAAATGAAAATAAATGGCTTTTATCAAAAATCGCGAACAATTTTTAGGTAAATCGGATACGCTCTATCAAATGGTGATATTTTCAACTTTTAATTCCGACTGGAAATACGCCATCGGGATTGGAAGTTGAATTTTTTTAGGGGAACGTGGTACTTTTTATTACAGATTCGAATTGTACGTGAAAAAATAAGAAACTTTTGTATCAAACATTTTTTCTGGAAGTACCTCTGTCAATCTTAAAATTGATCTTAATAGTAACTGTGATGAAATAATGAACTTCAAATGTTTCTGTGGCGCAACTAATGACAAGGATGTGTGTGTGCTTGAATGTATGGTACCTTATGAACGTTCGCACACACGTTTTTAAGTGAGTGAGGTGTATGTTCAAACAAAATATTCAAAGTGAGCACAGGAACATTTAAAAAAAAAAATGTAATTTGCAATTAACTTCCACATTTTTTTTTAAAAACAACTGTATGTTTTCTTTACACCAATTGATTCCTCTCATTATTTTGTACATAAAAGTATTAAGGTAAGATAATCGAAAAATGAATATTTTACTAGATATTTTATGGTTTATATAAAATTAAGAAATTATTTCAAGCCTCATAACTCGAAAAGTACTGAATAAAGAAATACTTTATTATAGTGTTTTGGAAAGCTCTCGAGATAAGCTACAAGAATAAGCAATAAGAAATAGGGGTTCCCGTTTAAAAAACGGAAGTTGACCTTTAAATGACCTTGAAAATGACCTTTAATGTCGAATCCCAGGTCACTATTAGATAGCACCCTTTGTGCCCTACAACTTTTATTCGAGTCGTTTTCCTTCAAACGTTGATCCTGAAAAGTTATGAGGGTGGAACTTTTAAAATGGAACACCCTGTATATATATATATATATATATATATATATATATATATATATATATTGTATAATACACAAAAATCAATAAAAATAAGAAAATATAATATAATACATAAAAATAATTTTAAAAAGCATTAATACTAAAAATATTGATAGAAATTTAATTAATAATAATTTTAAATTTGTCATCATTGCTGTCAAGGTGTAATAAAAATAAAAATATATAAAAACATATTATATAAGAACGCAAAGTAATAAGTATATATAAGTATGTTATAAAATATTGTTTAAAATTATGTTATTATTATGTTAAATTATGTTGAATTATGTTAAATGTAGTTATAGAAAGTTATGTTAAATGTAGTTATAGAAGTAATTTTATTATATGTAAATTATAATTATATAAATAACTTTAAATTTTATTTTACTAAAAATATCTTACCAGGAACTGTGGCTAATCCTTTCCCTAATACTGGTTCAAAAAGTTTATACATTATACTTTTATCCATACTGTTATGCAAGATTATATTGAGATAAAATTAACTGTAGAAAATTATTTTGATTAGATCAGTGTGATGAGTTATTATAAAGATATATAAAAGTATTATTTTTTTGAAATAGACAACAGATTCCCTATATATAGATTTAAATTATTCATGAATATATAAGGAAATAAACAAACGCTACCCAGACAGCACAAAAAGATGTTTTAAAGGCGTCTAGACGTCTAGACGTTGTTTTGTAGATGTGTGCTGTCTGGGTATCTTTTTACCTGCATTTGATCTGGTTCATATATACCAATTATTAATTTGTTGCCTAGCCAAAATTTGAATGGAGATGAGTAATATTCCGTCCATTTAATAAAAAAATCTAATTCAAAAATTCTAAAAAATATTTTATGATTTATTATGTAAGATAATTTATTATCAACGTCTTATTACTTTGAATTAATGCAATGTTGGTGATAGTTAATTTTTGAATAAATATCTCTTTATTATTACCTTCAGAATTCTGACGAAGAAAATAATGGGCACTTTCAATAAATGGAAAACTCGTTGGGCCGTTTAATATATTTATCTTTTTAATTATATGTCGGCGATGATTATTTAAAATAAAATAATATATATATATATATATATATATATATATATATATATAGAGAGAGAGAGAGAAAGAGCCAATAGTATTAATGAAGTAAATATCATTATCATTAAATTGATAATACAAATTTGTATTAATGTATTTTCTAGATTTTTTTCTTTTATTTTGTCTTCCCCACCTAAACATATAGATAAATACCTAAATACAATTTATGAAATAATGGAGATGCTTTTCTTAGATTAGAAAGTAAATAGAGATACATTAAATAGAGATACTACTTACCTTATCGAAAAGTATGGATAATTGTTGTTACCATTACACACTTGCTACGACTCGCGATTACAGAAGAGAGAGACACGCAATGATGATAATTTATATTGATATTTTCTCAAAAATACGTAGGGTTTTTGATGTCGCTGATTCTAATTCTGAACATAGATTTATGAAATTTCAAGCCTAAGAGCAGTAATGATAACATGAATGAATATAAACGTATAAACTTATGCAGAGAACTTTCTTTTAACATTATCGAGAACTAATTAAGAACTAATTAAGAACTAATTGGATGTAGAAAGCTCTTTTTTTACTTTTGGGTCTTTTTCGTTGGTTTTCTAATTTTTTACATCTATTGTATTAATTTAATATTTATGAAATACCACTAATTTATGAACTTAAGAGTCGCAAAAGTGGCTTCCCCGGAAGTTTAATGTCATGCCTTTGTAGCTGCATAAGTGCATCTATTTGTATTTGTAGCACTAATAATAAGTTATCATCTATTACCCTTTGATGTCATCAAAAAGAATTTTTCTTGTTCGTTTAGTTCCAGTTTTTGTGAAACGTTTTGAATAATTTAAATGTATTACACATATATTGCGTGTCTCTCTCTTCTGTAATCGCGAGTCGTAGCAAGTGTAACGGTAACAACAAATACCCATACTTTTCGATAAGATAAATAGTATCTCTATTTAATGTATCTCTATTTACTTTCTAATCTGAAAAAAGCATCTCCATTATTTTATAAATTGTATTTATGTATTTTTCTTTGTTATAGTCTGAAGGACTATAACTCTATTTTAATATTAATATAGATTTTATTTAAACAAAAAAATGCAATGGAATGTTTGCGAACCGCGTAAAATCGTCACTTCAGCGAACTACGCGTGAGTTCGCCAGAAACACGAAAATGCAAATTTTGAAACGCTTTCGCTTGCACCAAGATTTGACCGTCACGAAAAGTTCACCATGATCTTATATGACAACGTCACTAGGCGGTCCCCTCCCAAATTTTAGCCAAAACGAGGAGTTAAAAACCGCCTATATATATCGCGAGCGCGCAGCGGACAGTCGTTAACAAATATTGAACAATTGTAAGTGCGGGCTAGTCGCTAATTAATTTCACGTGTCAATTACTAAAGAAATTGTTAACTTATTACTTAAAAGATTAAAGGAAGAGGTTATAGAAATAATCCGAGTCTTATATCAAATCAAGAAAATATATTTATAGCATTGAGGGTAATAAATTATCATCTATTACCCTCTAATCAAAAAGAATTTTCCTTGCTCGTCTAGTTTCAGTTTTAGTGAATGAACATTTTGAATATTTCAGTATATCGCACGTATATATTGCGTCCGACTTCTATAACCGTGAGTCGCGACAATTCAAGTGTAGCAGCAAATACCCATACTCTTCGATAAAGTAAGTAGTATTTCTATTTGTTCCTTAAAGTTTTTTATATTAATTATTGTTGTTTTTTATTAGCGGAGTTTTTTTATTAAGTATTTTAGATTAATAAAATTTTTAAATAAAGCAAATTGAAGATTTTTGTTACATATAAAATTATTATCTTTTAAAATTTTATAAAAACATTGATTATTTTAAATAACTACGAAACTTATTTAACTTTTATTTTTCCTTAAACATAGAAATTCTCGAAATAATAGCTTCTATGTTATTTGATACTTGACACTTCGAAAATAATTAATGAATTTACTTCTTAATCTGAAAGAAGCATCTCCGTTATTTCATAAATTGTATTTATGTATTTATCTATATGTTTAGGAGGGAAGACATAAAAAATAAAAAAAAAATTTGTAAAATACGTTAATACAAATTTGTATTATCAATTTAATGATAATGATATTTATTTCATTAATACTATTG